>FR990079.1:3630000-4230000 GCA_905404285.2 Erannis defoliaria | reverse complement strand
GTCCAGAGACCATTCATTGTCCTCATCTAGATAGTAACCTACTTGGCCCAGCCCATACTCTGCTAAGGAAGCTGAGTAGAGGGGATATTGGGGAATGGGGACCATGACACCTGGAATTGTAAAAAAGATTCTTTGTTTGTTAACGGGTCGACAGAAATGGAGCTAGTTTTTGGGCTCTTTAATTTCAAACTAGTAACTGAAGGATTGAAATTAGATTTCACTTCATCCTCTCCCTTAACAGGGAGGGGTTGCTATATGTCACTACAATTTATTTTAGCAATGCTGAAGTAATAAATAAACAAACAATGCTTTAGACAGACTGACTGTCAGATATGGCGTGGGCTTAGTAATCGTAGAAACCAATAATTGTAATTAAATGTACCTATAGAAGTTTTTTTTATCCAATTTGCAGATCCCGATAAACAAAATAAATACTCAAAAAATTGTCAGGGCTGTTTTGCTGCAAAACATATTTATACGTTCGATTCAACGGCTTTCTTATGCGCATGCGCAACATATTTTGAGATAGTTATAATAGGTTGGATAGTTAAAATCCTACTAATATTAAAACTTTACTTTATTTTGGGTTTGAAAAGACAAATGATTGTTCCATGCAATTCGTTACTCTAAGTTTTTCCAAGAATCTATTAACCCAAATTGCTACATTAAGATAAATGCTTCTAATGTTGTTTTGTCTGTCGTCTGACCTTGCATTTGCCCGACTAATTTTTGCCCAACTGTTCGTTAAGGATTGTTTTCGGTTGTATAAGGTTATATTATCAATAATGTTAATATTTTTCTTTTGTCTATTTCCTTTGAATTCAACGGTTCAGTCGAATTTCATGTGCTAGGTATAGTAAGAATCGTTTTTATTTGTGGAATATTATAGGTTTTTATTTGAGGTTTTTACAACATTTTTTTTTCCTCACGACGCCTATTTGTGCATAGAACCTTTAGGAAAAGGTTTTAGGACGATTCTCACAGATCGGACTGACATTTGACATGTGTACATATTGTGTGTGGTTCCGACATGGATTCCGACGTCAATAAATAATTGAGGCAATACAGAGCCTTCGAGCTACCATGAGTAACCAATAGCCTACATAATTTCTATCCCTTTTTGAGGGGAACGAGATAAACACAAATAGTACACATTTTCAAATACTATCATGCTAAAAAAAGAGATCCCCGTCCGTATGTAAGCACAATAAAACAAACTCATAACACTACTAAAAGGTAGATCGTCGAACACGTACCTTTTGGGAGGGGGGTACGCCTATATGCTCGAAGCATTGAGCTGATCTGATGGAGAACCGATTAGATGTACACTGAGAACCCTCGAATTTACGAAGAAGAAAAAAACAGTTCCAGAGAAAGTTCGCAAATTCGTAAATTTTGTAGTGCAAGGACTCTACTCTCTGCAGAGTCCGCCTGGGGAAGTACCACACCTTTGCCAGTTATTCAACCACCAAGCGTAGCCAACCGTAGTAGTGTGCAAGCATTACTGTGTTCCAGTTTGAAGGGCAATGTAACCAGAGAAATTACCGGGTATGATGAGATTTAACATCTAATATCGTCAGGGTGACGAGCGCAGTGCAGTTCGGCGCAGGATTGTATTCGAAAGTTCAAAACTCTAGCACTGCTACTGTTACTGGCAGGCAAACGTCTTGCACGTCTCGTCACTTCAATGTATTAAAAAAAATACGGGGTTGGCCCAATAGTAAAATTTCACAATTATGAGTACATTGACCTCCTTACGATTATGGCATAGTAATACCGTCCGCGAAACCTTGTAAATGGGAATACTTATTAAAAGAAAGGGGTCTGGCAACAATACCCATTTTAGCATAATCATCGCTTTGCTTGGCATTTGGCAAGTGTATTTTCGTATGTCCTGTTAAATCAATACGCAGACGACGCAAGGTCACCAGTAATGAGTTCTATTCACCGTTTGTAGACCACAGATTAAATTACAGCTGCTATGATTGCGAGCGTTGCCAAGAACTTGTAAAGATTTTATATTTTCGCGATAAAATACGTAACATCTTTGACACTTTAATTGATTCTGGTTGTATTCTTTTTTGGATTCGTCATATTTGCTTTAAAACTAGATCATGACATCCCTAATTATTATTAGGACGGACGAGTATTAGGACGAGCTAGACGTCTTCGCGACGGTAAGAGATAACGCCTGCTCAACCTCATGACCTTTGCGGCAATACCTAGAATTTAAGGTAACTTTTCGTACAATTTTTGTTTAGTGTTTTGGTAGTGAAGTCCAAGGCATCATTTTTCTTTCTTTCTTTCAAAGCTAGTGTTTTTTCGAGTGTTACAGCATAAAAATGGTGGCGTTTTATTCATTAAGTGCTGATTTACGAGCAAGAGTGTGGGCAAGTGATGTAATGTGGTGAAACATGTCTTTTCATGTTGTTTTCAAAACTCCGTAGAAGCTCATAGTAAAGTAGCCTCTACTTTACTATGGCATGACATGGACTTCGACTATGACTAACTTCGTGTGACTCTGTGATTCCATGATATATTTGACTTGATTAAACTATAAAAACTTGAAAATTGATAAACTTGATACTGGCAGTATGCACAACGAGCGATGCCAATAACAAAGAAAAGAAAAAAATACTTTATAACAATCTACTGCTGTATCTATTGAGCCATAACGACAACGCTGAGTTTTGGCGGGAACACGAAAAAATCATGTCGTTGCATTCTATTATTTTCTTAAACTTGTGTTTTTTCGCGAATTAATGATTAATAATGGTGGTGTTTTATTCATTGAGTGTTGAATTACATGCACGAGTGTGGGCAAGTGATATAATGTGGTGAAACATGTATTTTCGTGTTGTTTTCAAAACTCCGTAGAAGCTCATAGTAAAGTCGCCACAACTTTACTAGGGTATGACTTGGACTCGACTATGACTAAATTCGTGTGACTAACTGTGATTTCATGACATATTTGACTTGATTTTAAATAAAAAATTTGAAAATTCATAAACTTGACACTGGCAGAATGCACAACGTGCGATGCCAACAACTAAGAAGAAAACGACAACGCTGGTCCAGTTGCGGGTTGATGGTTGACAGTGACACGTACAGAAAAGCGAAATCCTTACTTCTACGAACGTAGAAGTATCTAGTAGAACGGCTGTCAAAACAATCTGAAGCAATTGCATGGAAAACCGCTGTCGCCAGTTTCACGCTTAATTGCATAGTAACTACGACGTGAAAATGCCAATAATTGGTCGCGCATTTGTAGTAAAACGCTCGAAATGCCAAATTGCAACAGATTAAAGTTGATATTGTATCTTACGATACAATGTGGTTTGGTTTCCTACGCGTCTATATAAATTGTCTTTTTGAGTATTCTCAGTTTAAAAACATGTATATTGGTAGAATTGTCATTAAGCGCATTTGCACCTAATACTGGCTAGCGCGGCCCGTCACATTTCCGTTCTATTTATTTACTTCTCTCTTCAGTGGTGACACGCCACTGAATATATGGGGTATCGTTAGAATCCTTACATCCCGTCTGATACTGGCTTTTTTTAGGCAGGGCTGTGTTTTTATTTTTTATTAGACGTCTTGTTTGAAAATCGGTTTGCGATTGACCACACCCTGTCTGATGTTAAGCATCAGGTCAAGGATGGAGCACGGTTAACTGGAAGCAGTGCCGTAACTAGGACGGTGCCAGCGGTGCTCAGGCTCAGGGTGCAGACCCTGGAGGAGCGCAGAAATGATCAGACCAGAGCGGAGCCGACTTCCGAACGATATTAAACTTCATGTCAAACGTCTATCGTTTGAAGATCGGCTCCGTTCGCATGCGCAACTCATGCGTACGATTCAAAAATAAGGCCCCAGGACCAAGCTTTGAGTCATGCATGGTCGCAGTTATAGAAGCTCGCACCGAGCGAATGAAAGGCTAGTTACGACACTGAAGAGAGAAGTGAATAGAACGGAAATGTGACGGGCCGCGCTAGCCGGCATTAAGTGCAAATGCGCTTAATGACAATTCTACCAATATACATGTTTTAAAACTGAGAATACTCAAAAAGACAATTTAAATAGACGCATAGGAAATCAACCTATCTATTTTAATCTGTTGCAAAATGGCATTTCGAGCGTTTTACTTCAAATGCGCGACCAATGATTTTAATTTTTTCGTCGTAGTTTCTATACAAATAAGTGTGAAATTGGCGACAGCGGTTTGCCATACAATTGCTTTTACAATATTGTTTTGACAGCCGTTCTACCTAAGAAGTAGGGCTTTCGCTTTTCTGAGAGTTACGACACTGCCTGGAAGGAACCTGTTTACTCTGGATTTGAAGGCACCCTTAATGCTCCTCAGAAAACACTGACGGCGATAACAGGCTAAAATGTCGATGAGGTTAAATAGCTTTAATCAGAGGCTAACCTGAGCGCTTGCCATTGATGTCATTGCACAGCAACTGTAGGCAGTTCTTGATGCCGTTGGAGGCTCCTCCAGTGAGGCAGATGTTCTCCCATTTAGCGGGGTGCCCGTCGCGCCTCTCTATGTATTCGGCCACTCGGCGGCGAACTATCTCGATGCCATGCGACGCAGTGTACGAGCCCACTGACCCGCCTCTGAAAAGAATATGGAGATGATAAAACATGAGACCAGACTAGTACATTATGATACAAGTGTACCAACACAACTACAACATAAACAGTAGTTGTAATGTACTAGTACATTATGATACAAGTGTGTCTGTAGTGTGTGTGTTTGTGTGTGTGTGTGTAGTCTGTGTGTGTGAGTGTTTGTGTGCGTGTGTGTGTAGTCTGTGTGTGTGTAAGTGTGTGATGTTGTTCATTACACTCGAGGAAACTAATAGCAGTGCCATGCGATTTATGGGATGAAAATCTGCCTATTCTAAGGTATAAGCTGCCTCTATACCAAATTTCGTCCAAATCCTTTCAGCCGTTTTTGCGTCATTGAGTAACATAACATCCAAACCTTGTTATTTTGCAAAGTTTGACATTTATAATTAAAGGATCTCCGTACCAAATGTCATTCAAATATATGTTAAGCGATCACAGTGTTAAGTTGACAAAATACATGCAGTACGCACGCACCCTCACACAAGTACACACATAAACGCACGCACACGTACACTCACGCAACCTCACTTTCTCTCTCTCACACACCTAAACAAACGATTGCACGGACCCTTTCTCAGCGACAATGATAATATGAATGGACGGGAAATAAGCGCACGGATTTTGAAGACCATATGTTGAGCGCCGGCTCTCCACTCGCGTGAGTCATACTCTGTCTTTGCGACATGCGAGCCATACGAAACGATAATACAAACTTCTAATACGCATGTATTAGAAGTTGTGAAGACATGTGTTTTCTTTTTGTCGTGCAGTAATTAGATTCGCCGTGTCTATTTTCTGGCAAATATAATATGCATACTTTTAGCTAGGTATGCTTGATTGTGTTGTCTTGTTAATTTTGAACGATTTGCAAGCGCTGGGCCCGTCCATTCCATTATCAGTGTCGCTGCCCTTTCTCGCACAAGGGCGCGCGCGCGCTTTACTATTACTAAAGTACAAATAATTTTCGTTTTAATAATATTAGAGCGTAGTCACAGAAGAAATAATAAAACTTGGTGTAGTGTAACGTGAATCTTGAACGGATCAAAGTCATATCCGCGTTGGTTTATTGACTTTTGGCCTAAAACCAGTTTGTACGATAAACTACTGTAACCGGTTTGAGACATTAAATATAAAGAGATAGAGATTTGAGATATTTTTGTAGTGGTAGGACTCTACTGCAGAGTCCGCCTGGGGTAGTACCACACCTTTGCCAGTTATTCAACCGCCAAGCAGTAGTGTGCAAGCATTACTGTGTTCCGGTTTGAAGGGCAATGTTACCAGAGAAATTACAGGGTATGAAGAGATTTAACATCTAATATCTCAGGTTGATGAGCGCAGTGCAGTGCGGCGTAGGATTGTGTTCGCAAGTACACAATTCTGGCACTGCTACTGTTAGTGGCAGGCGTGACGATTACCACCAGGCGTAAGTCTTTCTCGTCTCGTCACATGACTGTATAGAAAAAAGGTACAATCCAGATCAAACCTCACTACCCGTCCGCAGCGTACCCGGCTTGCTATCGGTATAGCCAATTTGGACACAATGCTTATTTATTATTCTTGTTGATTTCAGCGTACCGGAAGTGCCAGACAGACGACTTCCAGTGCGGAGTAGAGGGGGTGGGACCCGGCAAGGCCTCTTCCCAAGGACCCTGTATACCAAAGTCGAAGAAATGTGATGGGTAAGGACAAACTTCAAGACATATTCGAACTTCTAGCAGCTAGAGCTAGCTTTTTTTATTGGAATTATATCTATCTTTGGCTCCAACACCAACACACTGGTGATAAGCGACGAGCGCAGTGCAGTACGGCGCAGGATTATGTTCGCAAGTTCACAATTCTAACACTGCTATTGTTAGTGGCAGGCGTGACGCTTACCATCAGGTGAAAGTCTTGCTCGTCTCGTCACTTGACAGTATTAAAAAATAAAAAAGGCCTACCCTCAAAGGGCGAATGGACCATATTCACCACGCTGGCCCAGCTGCTGGTAAATTCACATACGTCATTGTACTGAGTATCAGCGTTTAACATCCTGCATGTTAGTATAGGGTCTACCCTCGCACGTGTGTCGCTTACCACTAGGCGAACGCCTTGCTCGTTCCGTCACTTGATTGTATAAAAATAATAATATAAGAAATCTCAAACGCTTAACTTTCAAGTCTCTCCTGTAATAAATAATGTGTCGTTGTTTTTAATGTAATACATTTTGGTCTGTTATTATTCTTTCGTTACCAAAAACAAAACCGACGTTTCCTTATCATTTCCTAAATACGCTTAGTTACGTATTATCAAAGATAATATAATAATAAGCTAGTATTATGAATATAGATCAACAATAATATTTTTCCATATTATAAATGACGCAAGTACCTATCTATATTATCTAAGAGCTACTCCTCATGCAAGACTAGTTGATAAGTCTTATCAATCAGACTATCAGCTCGTAGAGTTGAGCTAATGTCCTAAAAGATCAGCGTCATTTATCCATCGTACAAAGTACAAAATAAAGATTAAAACACTGTTTTAAACTATCACGGTTGTTTACTAAAGTTCTATTATTATTATTTTTCACGGTAAATATCCCGTTAATCATAATAGTTTTTTTTTAAATAATGATTGTTTTAATAATACTACGCTTAAATTTTTTGCTATCTTCAAAAAGAGATTGAAAATGTTACTTCTGGACGAATCTTACTATACGTATACATAGTGTAGTTACTGAATTTTTAGAAGAACTGACTTTGACATGGATTCAACGTAACTAATTTTGTATAAATTTATTCTTGACCAAGTATTTTAACTCCGTAATGGACTTTGAATTTGAAACCGCCTATCGCGTCCCACCAGGTCCCACCTAAAACTCTGCCAAAAATAAGTCGGTGCAGCTGCACGTTCAGCGTTCGTTTGGGTGGTTCGGTGGTTTTTTTTTTTATTTATTCTTGGCCACGGATACACGTCCTTCAGCCGAATAGGTTCGGTGGTGATTTTGCAATATTACACTTATTATCTTCTTGGCTTCCCCGGCGTCCAATCAACCGCTAACCCTAATAGCGCTTCGAGTGTAAGCCTAAGTCTAAAAGTGGACTAAAAAAGGCTGATAATTATGCTTATGCTGCACTATACACTACTATTTTTCAACCGACTTCAAAAAAGGAGGTTCTCAATTCACCAGTGTGTTTTTTTTAAATATGTTTCTTTCCGCCAATTATGAACAGATTTGTATGATTCTTTTTTTCTTTGGTAGGTAATACTTCAGAGATGGTCCCATATACATTTTATAGAAATCGGTTTAGTAGTTTGGTTTTTAAATCAAAATTACTAGAAAATATGAAGATGTCATCCAGGTGTTCGAAGTTGAAGTCTGTTGTTTTTTTTAAAGCGTATTATTATTATTAAAGTCTAAAACTTTAAGAAGTTATTGTACTCATCATTATGAACAACTTTTCCTATGGGACCACCTCTGAAATCGCGGGAAAAAATCAGCAGTTCCATACAAAAAGTTAATTGACCTTGGACAAAATGTATGGAACAGCTGATAATTTTTTTCGCGATATCAGGACCTCATGACCTCATAGGAAAAGTTGTTCATAATGATGAGTACAATGACCCCTTAAATGTTTAGTCATTCATATAAAATAGTGGTGTATATTTGAGTTGCCAAAATATGCTACTATTTCGCATTGCGCATCAACAGCGTACGATATCCTGTTTCTTTGATCGATGGGTTTAGTACACGTTGTCAACAATATAATAATGTATCGTAACGTAACGTAATAAACTAGTAAGCAATGTTACCAGAGAAATTACTGCATGAAAAGATTTGACATCTAATATATCTGGATGACGAGTGCAGGTCTTAAAACTGCAACCAGCACCACCGGATGGGCAGTAGCGTCCTCTCAATTAACGGTAACAACTCAATAGACAAATACGAGAACAAAAAATAAGAAAAAAAAAGTTCATTTATTTATTTAGCCAATGCCTGTCTTGAAATGGGATCTAATTCCATTAGGGCTGCCGGAATAAACTATGACTTACAGAGTTCCAAATCTAGTTAAGTCCCATAAACGGTACAACTGACTCAATCATATAAAACTCAGAAGTGAATAATTGAGTGTGGATGTTATGATGATTGGTTGCTGTCCTGCATGCATGCATGGGGGGGGGGGGGGGGGGGTCTGACCCTCAGACTCTGAGGGTCAAAAAACGTACAAAGATAAGACTAGTGTTTTGGGTGTTACCATGGTTGTGAGTATGAAAGCAAATGACGTCGGAAATGATATCATAAAGTTTCCTACTTCAAGGGAGTTCTAAAAATATTAATTGTAGTTTAAGTATATTAATGTAACCCTTTAAGCCCTTACCCGCAACCGCTAAGTATTTCCTTGGCACGTGCGACCACGTCGGCTGGGAAATCACCTTTAGTCATCAGAGGCGGGTATGTCACGCAAGCGAGCACCTGAAATATAATATTTGTATATTTTTGTAGTAGATTACTAGTCCCCAAACGCGCCTACGTCGTCAGCCATAAAACGTCCACTGCTGGACGAAGGCCTCCCCCTTTATAGAGGGGTGTTGAGATATTTTTGTAGTTGTAGGACTCTACTGCAGAGTCCGCCTAGGGAAGTACCACACCTTGCCAGTTATTCAATCGCCAAGCAGTAGTGTGCAAGCATTACTGTGTTCCGGTTTGCAGGGCAATGTTACCAGATAAATTACTGGGTATGAAGAGATTTAACATCTGATATCTCAGGGTGACGAGCGCAGTGCAGTGCGGCGCAGGATTGTGTTCGCAAGTTCACAATTCTGGCACTGCTACTGTTAGTGGCAGGCGTGAAGCTTACCACCAGGCGAACGTCTAGCTCGTCTCGTCACTTGATTGTATAAAAAAAAACATACTTTTGCCTTAAAACTATTGAAACGAGAGTGTACAGTGTAGTTATAAGATAATGTCCTTATTTAACTTCGCCGTTATAGACTTAAGTATATAATTTAATACAATAACAATAGGAGTTCTTTCGTGACAGTCTAGGCATAGTCTTGTATTTAGGTCAACTAACTCATGGCTAACTCCATTGCAGAATTTTCCACTAACTAGGGTAATCGACAGACGTTGCACGCTATTCTAGAGCTGACCAACGTTTGTGGTAAGTTGGTCAACTTATAGAACTAAAATACACCAACGATGGCTTTGGACGCTTTGTTCAGAAATTACTATAGTGGCTCCAATCTACAGATTTCTCGCACAAGCATACTATAGACATTCGGGTCAGTGCAACAAAAGTGTGCAACGGGTGACTATTTGCGTCACCCGTTGTACACTTTTGTACCACTGCAAAGAATGAAAATGAAGGAAAGTCCCGTCCCGGCTTCGCGCGGGTACATTTTCATTATTTTCTTACATTCACGAAGAAACCAGTCAAAAAAAAAGAAGAAACGCGTGAGCAGTTCTCTTTATGATGAGTTGACGGCGATTGATTTTTAGATACAAGATAGATAGATAAGATATAAATTTAGATTTTGATTTGCAATACGAACAGGGGGTCTAAAATGGCCGCATTAAGCAATTCCCCTAAAAGGAATTCATCAACTCTTAGCAAATATGAACTCCTAGCAGAATGAATTGTAAAAAAGTTGCGAATCTCCTAGTTGGCTTTATGCAATTCATCTTTCATCGACAATTTTAAGAGTTTCTATAGAAAACTGTCAAACTAATGAATTCCGTAATAGAATCATTTGCAAAATCATAGTATGAATTTGTGCTTAAGTGATAGTTTTATGATTTGCAAAATGAATCATGATAGGATCATATGCAGAATTGCTAAACGCGACCATTTTAGCCCCCCAGATGTTTTTATTCAATTCTTGTTCAAATCAAATCAAATCATTTATTTGCAAGAATACGGTACAATAGAGATCTTAATTAAATATTTGCCGGAACACAGTATTCAGTCCGCAAGCAGACGTGCAAATGTTAAAATTCTAATGTTTGTTTGTTTTGTTTTAATGTTTGTAATTCTAATGTTTGTTTTATTTTTTTTATGTGTTGTTTTCTTCTTATTTTTTTTTTGTTGTTAGTTTATTTGTTGTTTCTTTCTTATGTTGTTTTGTTTTTAATTTATTGTATAGGTTAAATTGACTTAATGTAATCTTTATTGTTACCTATTTGAAAAATCCATGAACTCCTTTACACTATAGAAACAATTCTTCAGTTTAGAGCTGGTATTAAGTTAGAGCGCAAACCGCCTACCGAACCACCTGGCGATTACCGACTCCTCTACTGAATGCCATGTCGCAATCTGCGTGGACTTTTATTTTGTCCTAAGACGTATGTATACAACTTGTTAAAAAAGGTGTAGTAATACCGAAACGTATACAAGAAAAAAAAAAGGAAAAAATGAAAGAAGGTGGAGAGTAGAGGTGAAGGTGTACTCATCATTATGAACAACTTTTACTATTAGGGCCAACACTGAAATCGGGAAAAAAAATCTGCTGTTCCATTCATTTTGCCCAAGGTCAATGAACTTTTTGTATGGAACAGCTGTTTTTTTTCGTGATTTCAAGGTTGGCCCCATAGTAAAAGTTGTTCATAATGATGAGTACATACATATAGCCTGCGGTATTACTACACCTTTTTTTAACACGTTGTATAATAGAAACATTTGCCTGCCTGTCCATCCTTTGTAGGTGTGATGATTTGTTTGTAGGCCGCCTAAAGGCCTCTGCAGTGCATTAATCTTACCTGTCTGATATAGGTGATGGGCACCTGGCCCATAGCATGGCAATCACCAATGTTTGCTTTGATCACCTTCTTGAATGGCTTTACGGCTCCCTGCAACATCACACACATTTAAAGCATTGTCATTTACATTTACATGTTGTTACATAATTATTATGTAATTTATTATTTATATCGTTTATATATAATACTTTTTTTTTTTAAACAACTGACTTCAGCAGCGCGGGTACCGTTCTATGCCGCTAAATTTGACGTGTCGGTATAGCATATTTATTTAGACGAATTTGAGAATAATACCGATTTTTATCGAATTTTACCAAAAATGTTGTACTTATAGTATTAAAGATTTGAAATAAAACACTCGCTGTAAGTTTTTATACGATCCATTTTTAATTAATTCGATAGCAAGAGAGAGAAATGTCAAAATTCAATATGCAATTTAAACGTCAAATATAACGATGAACGAACGGCACTGGATGTCTATTTTTCAGTTATTTTGATTTAAAAACCAAGCTACTAAACCGATTTTGATAATTATGTGGACTTTGAAATATGACCTACCAACAAAAGAAAGAATCGTCTAAACCAATTTATAATAGGCTAGATGAGTGGTATTTTTTTATTGTCCTATTAAAATGAGGCCCATAAATATGACTGATTAATGAAAAGAAAATGAAAATCTGATCAAAAATAAGCAACTTATAAGCATTTTATTCTCATGCTAGACAGAGAGAAATAACAGCAAATCGTTTCGTCACTTCTCTGTACGCCATATAAATTCTATTCTGACAAGTAAGTCGTGACGTAATTTTTTGTTTTGTGGTAAAGGGACAGAGTTATCTCTAACAAAAACTTTAAACGCTCATATATCCGAACATTATTAACCGATTTAAATATTTTTTTCAATAAACATACTATATTTATTTAAATTCTTCATCAAAGCTATTGGTTTCAACGATATAAACATCAGTCATCTACCCTATTGGCGGAGTAATCGCTTAACAAAAAAAATACAAAAAAACATACAGGGAGAATTGAGAACCTCCTTTTTTGAAGTCGGAAAATTACACAAAATTTACATTTATATTTACTTATCATGTACATTTATAAAAAAAAACTGACTAGCAGCTCTATCACCTTTTTTTTAGTTTTTTTACAAAGGTACCTAAAATCATAGAAAAAAATACCCCAACTGAACCTTTATCTTTACTGTTTATGAGCCTAAACGATAAGTATGGATAGTGATAGGTTTTCTATATTATTATCATAAAAAAGGCTATTACCTAAGTAATCCTCTACAAAGTATTACTGGATAAATTACTTCTAAATGCTCAATTTAGCAAATGTGACACAAACAGTGACTATTTACAACAATATCACCCACATATCACTATTAAAGGTAATGCATAGATTATTCAACCATATTGCATTGTAATAAGGTGTTTTAGAGTGGAGTGAGCTGATAAAGGACTGTGATCAGGCTTTATCAACTACTTAATAGGTCTAGTATTACAGAAACGTGATGCATGATGGTCAGAGACATTTAAAACTATGGATTTCGCAGCGGTGGCGAAAGGTCATACCATAGATACGTTATCTTAGTCATAGATTCGTCTTTTTAACAAGATCTAGGAATTTAGTAATCTGTGCATTTAGACTATAGTAAAAGCTAGGGATTGATAAAAAAATATATGTAATTATGACATATTTTTTAAATAATTGTTTTACTAAATATGGTACAATTATTAACTGAATGTCAGTTAAGAATATTGTAAGTAACTATTTAATCCATTTTTTTTTCTTGATTATTTTTCCAATATCTGGACTGGACTATTAGTTGTCTATCATTTTAGTCTGTCCTAATGGGGTGTCCCATTAGGACACCACGGAACAGACTGTGAAGCATTTTCCATCAACAAATGTAAATAAGAAATAATCAAGTTTAGACAGTAAGAATTATTATGACGTCTGGCAGGACTTGAACCTGCATACGAGCAATCAATGGGTTTCTGTCCCAACTGATTTGCCAATTAAGCTACAGAAGTATCTGCCTTACCTGTCATAATCCTCAAACTGTTTTTAACTAAAGCATAACCAAAACCCAAGACCTAAAGTGTGGAAAAACTTCATATAAAAATATTCAAGAAATAATTAGTTGTAATCCCATTTACTAAAAAATAACCTCATCATTCATTAATTAAGATTTTGGAAAATAACTGTAAATGATTATGTGATAACAAACGGACTATAAGTGCCCATTAATCTGTATGTACTATTTTAGTTGTATTAGCAACAGTACAACCAAATGATAATATAAGATAAAAGTTCAACCACCATTTTTTATCAGTCGTTTCTAATCTAATCTACTGTAATGATGGTTGATGATAATACTTGTATAGTAATAAAAAATATAGTAATAATAAAGCTTAGGTTGATAATCTGCACAAATACAATTTTTAAAAGTTTATAACTTGTGACTTTAGCAGTAAAACAATAATGCCTTTTCTACCAGTCTGTCAAGCAAGATGGTCACAAAGGAGTTTCTTATTGGATGTTTATATTTATATTAAGTATATTGTATGATTACATTATGTTTTCTGTGTTATGGATGTTGACATTAATTATTATTATTTTTCAATTCAATTATTATGTGACTTTGAATCTATTATTATTATTAACAAAAAAACAAATACAAAAAACAAAATAAATATATACAGTCGTGGTCAACTAATTAGGGACTTTCAAGATAGTGAAGAGCAATAACCGGTTGTGTACATATAAATATAAAACCCTATTGATTTCTCAGCACCTATTAATTGCATAATTTGGTCCGATTATTATGCTATAAATGGCTGTAAATAAAAGAATAAATAAATAGAAAAAAGTATTTAATATCGAAGGTTGAACATGTATTCAATTTTAAGTTATAATTCTGTAGCTGGACATTTAATTAAGGACAGTAAACTATAATGAAAAATAGAGTTAAACAAAACTAATAATCTGCAGTATTATAATATCTTTAAAAGCTCCATTTTATTACGTGTAAAATCAGTACCCAGTAGCAAAACCTTTGTTAGTAATTACCGCTTGACACCGATGTGGCATAGACATTATCAGTTTCTGGCATGTTTCGACAGGAATTTTTGCCCATGCCTCACAAAAAGCTTCATTTAGTTCATCTAAAGTTGTGGTACGATAAGTGGCAAGTTTTTTCTTGATTTCGTGCCAAAGGTGCTCGATTGGGTTAAGGTCCGGGCTATTTGCTGGCCAATCTAGCACCGATACTGACGGACTGGTAAGAAACGACTTGACTGAACGGGCGGTATGTTTCGGGACGTTATCATGCTGAAACGTCCATATAATAGGGAGATGCTCCTCAGCATAGGGAAGCATCGTTTCCTCCAATATTGCCTTGTATTGATGTTGGTCTAAGTTACCCTGAACTTTCCTCACAGGTCCCACTCCACGTCCAGAAAATGAACCCCACATTTTAATGTTTCCACCGCCATGTTTCACCTGCTTCTTTGTGTGAATCTTGGATTCATTTCCGCTTTTACTGGACGCCGTACGTATTGCCTTCCATCTGAAGAAATCAAATTAACCTTGGTCTCGTCAGAGAATAATACATGTTGCCATTGGGCGTAGGTCCAATGTCCATATTTACGTGCAAACGCCAAACGAGCATTTCTATGTTCTTTCTTCAACAACGGTACTTTGCGAGCCACTCTTCCGAACAACCCTGCTTCTACCAGACGTCGTCGAACGGTCCTCGCTGAGACACCGGCTCTTTCGTCTGCCCCAAACACTTCGTGTTTAGTTAAAATAGAGCCTAGAAACGGATCTTTCTTAGCTAACCTGGTTATCATTCTATCTTATTGCGGAGTTGTTTTTCTCGATCTTTTTGTTCTGGGCACATTTAAAGCTGTGTTATTGCGTCTGAAATGTTGCACTGCATTGTATACCATAGTTTTTGAACAATTTAAATGTTCTGCTATCCTTCGGTATGACCAACCATGCTCGTCAACAAACTTCATGATAATTTTTCGTAGTGTTGGATCGCAACTTTTATTTTTGCCCATTTTTCTACAAAATATTTTTCAAAACTTAAAATAAAAATCGGGATTGCCGCCAAAACTACCACGAAACAATAAGAGAAGAAATAAAGAGTATTGAGATTCAAATTTTGAAAATAGTACGCAATATCTCAGTGTCCATAATTAAAAGGCCAGCCAGCATTATTTGAACAAATAGCACTATGATAATCTATCAGCTATACTGTAAAGAGGTTTAATGTTTAAGAAGTTGTTATTGTTTGTATAATCGGGCACATCAATGACTAATTATACTTACATGTAAAAGATATGTAATATTGTTAAGACTCTTTGAAAGAAAGAAAAAAAGTCACAATTTGGCTTAACTAGAGATTGTCCCTAATTAGTTGACCACGACTGTATATAATATATTTTTTATTTGCTAAAAATTACAGATAGCGCCACCATCGCTTTAGTTGGTAGCTTATAACGTGTTGGAAAATTTTGGCATCTAAGGCAGAGACTTCTGTAGCTTAATTGGCAAAGCAGTTGGGACGGAAACCCAATAGAGACTGCTCGTATGCAGGTTCGAGTCTTGCCAGAGGTCATCATTTTTCTTCCTGTTTAAGCTTTAAAAAAACTTATTATTATTATTATTTTTGACATGAATTTTATTTCTTTGTTTCTTTTTTTATGTAATCGATTATTGTTATTGTATGTACTGCTAATTAATATGACATGTGCAACACTATCTTTTTGCCCCTAGATGCAAGATTACAATTACAACCTTGAAGCTGTTGAAAGATTATGTCTAGAATCAACACGGTCTTAATTAGCAAGTGTAAGGTACCGTATTACCATAGACATACATAGTAAATCATTGGTATCTACAGTTTAGATTGTAGATTTGTGGCTAAACAAAATGTTGGCTTGGTTAGGCAAACAATTTTATTAATGTCCAATGTTCCATGATGAATTATATATTTGAATTTTAATGTATTTTCCTTATTTATTTTTTCTGCTAGATATTGTTTAGTTTACTGTAGCAGACTTGGAGGATCTAGCTCTCTATTGCCTAAAGATAGGTACTTATCTTCACCTTTCTTATTACTTCGTCCAAGTTTGTTTTTAAATGCTGCACTGCATTGTATTAAAATGCAAATCATGTGATTAAGGTATTTTTATAGTGCTCTTTTCTGATTTATAAGTACCTATGTAAATTTTAATTGCAGCCTGTCTGATATTATGCAATGATGTTTAGAATAAGTTAAAGAAGGTACCTGCTTCATTTCAAAAAGATTTCAAGAGATTTAATGTTTCGAGATCTTAAGCTAAGATATTAAGAAAACTTTATGAATGAATATTTATATGAAACACTTCCACACTTTGGGTATATTTCTATGTATTTATAAAGCATAGACAGTAGGAAAAATTATGACCTATGACAGGACTTGCACCTGCATACAAGCAATCTCTGGGTTTCTGTCCTAGCTGCTTTGCCGCTTTACAGAAGTCTCTGCCTTACCTGTTAAGCAGTTGGGATGGAAACCCAGAGATAGCTTTTATGCAGGTTCAAGTCCTGCCAGAGGTCATAATTTTTCTTGCATTAAATTAACATATTTATATCATCATCGCCAGCCATAAGACCTCCACTGCTGGACGAAGGCCTCCCCCTTTAAAAGGGAGGTTTTGCCATAATCTCCACGCTTGGCAGGTGGCTTGGGGATCGCAAATCACTGCTGCCCGTCCTCCGGTGGTTCTTGATGCAGTTTAAGAACATACCCAGGTCCATATTTGCATGATATCACAAAAATAATCTACCGGCTGACTCATTTTTTTTTATAACTGGGTATTAGGTAACTCAGTTGCCAAAATAACAAAAGAAAGCATGCTAAAACTATTTCTCAAAATCTATAGCTGTAATAGACAATCTCTAACTTATGCCACCATAAAACCAAGACCTTGGCTATGTTATTAGTGCCACAACACACATTTTAACACATCATAGAGTGATAAGATCTTTCCACATTATATAATATGCGTTACTAGCAGCATCTTATGGTGAGACATGAGTATGAGATGCTATAAAATTAAATGAAATACAATAAAAAAAAACGAATTGCTTACTTTACATAAAATTAATTACTTTACATGCTTTACACTCATAGATTACCATTACAACTATCTGTGCATTGGAACACACAAAGATGAACGCACAGCTAATGTGATGTAGCTACATTTTAGTTTTACCTACTCTGATCAGTGAGTTGAAATAGGTACAGGTAAAAACATCATAGACTCTGATGAAATTTTTATTTTTCCTGTATAATATGATTTAATATTCCACATTGGCCCTTAGGCCCTTAGGGCTTAATTCAAATGACATTGAAGTACCTAAACACGAAAAGAAGGTTTTTTGAAAAATTATGAAAACTCAAAAAACGGTTTTTATGATTTTTCAGGAATCTCTTTAATTATCCTGGTGAAATAAACAATAAAACTACTTAGGTATTATGTAATACCCAGTAGTCTGCTCTGTACATACAATTATTGAATTCATGCTCTGCAAATTTGAAAGGACAAATTAACAAGCCACCTATAATAATGGAATCTAATATTTTTCTTATAATAATGGAATGTAGTAAGGCTTATCTCCTCGTTAATTATGATATAAGAACAGCTCTGATTGCTTTTGAAATTAGCTCTTCATCTCTTATCTTATCTTTCATTGTTTTATAGCCATTAGTAAGATAGCCTTGACTTGTGATCGTGCTTAGTGAGTAAGTTGTATCTAACATTTTGTTAATATCATATTATAGTCAAATGCTTGATATCTCCCAACGTATGCAGATTTCCTCACTATGTTCTCCTTCTCCAAAAAGCCAGTAGTACGGGCCCAGGTTTTGAATCCACAGCTTCATTATTCAGAATCACTATAGAAGGCTGTGTATTTATCCTCAATTAGCAGATATTTCAATATCAGCCAGAAGACTGTTAATGAAATAGCTGCTGCGACTGCAGGACGGAGGCTTCCCTCCTTTGCCATAATCCCAACGCTTGGCAGGCGGTATGATCACAGGACAACACAATGGGACTAGTGTAGACTAGTGTGTGTGTGTGTGGGGATAGACTCAAAAGGGAGGGGTTGCCATAATCTCCACACTTGGCGTTGGCAGGCGGCTTGTGGATTGCAGAATGCTCACCACCGTTAACCGAGAGGATGCTGCTGCCCGTCCTCCTGTGATTCTGGATGCAGTTTTAAGACAAACCCAGTAGCTATTATAATAGAGCCTATTCTACAGTCTGGGGACAGAAAAAGCCTGCTTGAAAACACTCAAACACAACCCAAGAATACACAATTGTGCTCCTAGTTCCACTTATGCTAGGGCTTCACCCGCGTGACGCTTTACCGAAATAGTTATCGAAATAATGAACATGCAATATATGATGCATTAAATAATGCGCTACATGGGCGGCCACACTATCATGACTTTGAATGCCTCCTAACGCCTAACGAAGTTAATTATGCCACTAGCCTATTAGAGCGCTAACACCCGGTCATATCTGCGTACTGTATCAAATACCGCGCTAAATAATGGCATTACATGCAGGTGAAGCCCTAGCATTAGAATTCATAGGCACCAAGGTGGAATGTTTAGCATCTGATTTACAATTGCATGAACAATTCATACACATTAGAATAAATAATCAACCAAAAGGAACTTCATGTGATAGCAGAGTTACATAAATATGTTTAATGTGTCACTGATAGATAACACTCAAATCGAGATAGTGTGAACTCATCAAAAATGTAGGTAGGAAACACAAATTTCAATTGAATCTAAAGTAGTATGAGAAATTAAGGATAATTACTGTTTCCTGAATTGCACATCCTACCACATAATAAGCAAGTAATCCTTTGTAATATGATGACACATCATTTCCAGTTGACATTGGAATTGGAACAATATGTAACAAAAAAATTAACCATTTTTTTTCTTCATGCAAAATGATTATTCCTTGCATAAGCTACAGCTATTAACTTTCTTAGGTATACCTAATTACCTACTTACAATGTTGGCAATCAACTTTCACTACTTTATGATTGGTAAAAGTATTGATCCAATTTATCTGCAGTGAAAAGTTAAATTAAATTTTGCATGCTAGAATTATAGTGAGTATTGCGGGATAAAAGACTGAAACTTCCTAGCATGAAACAGGCTCTAAAGAGATAGAATTAATGTACCTTTTGCAGTTCCTTTTCGATTTCACCGGCTCGGATGACGAGCGGGCCGCGCACGGCATACTCCAAAGACAAGATGTTCGGGTTGATGTTTTGCAAAGTAATCGCCTTGTGAGCCATGGTGCGAGCACTCTGCAGGTTGTATAATGGTGGTAATACGTGGTCGACACGAGAACTTCGCACGGCGCCGGCGAACACGCGACTAGCGCGGTTTATCACCTTGATTTGCGACATGCTCGCAGTCAACCTCACTACTCTTTACGCTATCTATCAAATACTGCACTGGGCACTTGAACTAACTACTGGTAAATTATGTCGCAATTTTTATAACACTACAGTTTCTAACTACGGTAAAGTTTGAATGGTGTAAACTCAATGTTGAAGGGTGTTTCGGGAAATTTTGCCGCCGATCGAAAAGACTTTACGCAACTATCGATCGATACGTGTGTTCGGCACCTTGTAAACAGCGGTCTGCCACGAAAAATACTAAGATATTACTGATACACTCTGATAAACTTACAAATTCCCTTTACAATAAAGTCGACCCCCTAGAAGGTTATCTGTTATCACGATAAGCCAAGATTTTTTGATGTAATATACTTCACATATCGATACTACATAAACTAAATGTGACTTCTGGGTTAATTTTAATCACTGTAGCCGATAAATAAGGCGTTAATTTGCTAAAAACGATTTTTCTCAAACAGACACGAAACAGCTGTTACGTAAACGAAAAATTCGAACTATTTGAGAAATGTTTGATTTGAAGTTTTGAACTTTGAACAAATTCTTTGATTTTGATTTTGATGCTTGTTTTGTTTTGACTTTTGTGGCAGATGTTCAGTTTTGGCAGTTGACACGTGACAGACCAAAATTTCAAGCTGACAGAACTGATATTATTTTTGTTTTTAATGCATTTTGGCTTAATAAGAGCGTATTAGTCCTTAGCCCGTAAATAGATTGCCGAGAAAAAGACCATTCGTCACATTAGCTCATAGTATAAAGTAATACACCGGGAACATTAGCTATTTCGTCACTATCCCTGATAGGTCACGTTCATAATAATTTTGTAATCGGATCTACATTCTATAAACGAGGAAACTTCATTCATAACAAAAAAAAAATACTTTTTCGAACCTAGATACCTTGGAGGATTTTTCTCTCACTACCCAATACCCAAAGGCCTTTTTTCGCCATACCCGATACTCAATACTCAATATTGAAATAATATTCAATATTGAGAAGAAGCATGAAGAATTTGGTTGAGTGGAAGATCTATGTAGCTTGTATATAGCTCTCAAAGAGAATTTAACACTATGGTAGCTCATATGCTCATATCTCATGAAGAATGAAGACCGATTCATTGCCAATAAAAATTATAAAAAATAAGTATTCATATTCGGTCTGGCCAATGATTTTTACCAAGAAGGTTTCTAATGAAATCATTTTCAGTTTTTTTTTATTGATAAAATTTGCACGTATAAAACCTCTTTGGCTAAAATCTTACGCATCAGCCCACGTATAGTAAAGTCGTGGCAACTTAATTAAAATTAAAAGCTTCTTGCTTGGCTTCTTCGTAGTTTTCAAAGCGACACGAAAATAAACGTTTCACCATTATTACATAGAGGTATTAGATTCCTAGGGTTAGATTCCTACCTTTATGCATTATTATAACAAGATTCAGTAATACAAGTTCTCTGATATTATATCACTTGCCCACACTTATCAAATATCATCACTCGTGCACGTAAATTGTAATGCATAAAATGCAACCATTTTTATACGTTAACACTTGAAAAAAACAATATACAATACGACGACATAAACGACATGTTATTTTCGCGTTCCCGCCAAAACTGCGCCAGTGCCCGTGTCACCCCGGTCCAGTGTTTCCACTTTCAATTTTGATTTTTCCCTAGTTTGTTGTCGAATTGTCCCTAAAATTCCCTAAAGAAAATTCTAAACTCCTTGATTTAGAGAGCATGACCATAGTATGAAAAAGAAATACAAAATTTGCAGCCGAACTACACACAACAACACTCAATCACTCTATTCACTGCAATTAATATTGGATAGGCACTCTCACGCGGACGATTAATAGAATATTTTGTCGCAATTTTTCTGCAATTCAGCATGAAAAAAACTAACTGTTGGTATAATACGGTCATAGTTCAATTAATAGGCAAACTTAAACTAGATGGGTTACATTCATTACGAGTTTGAGACCATAAACACAAGGATTACCACATTAAGTTCGATTTTTCCCCAAAACTCCCTAAATCCCTTTTGAAATGAAATGTCCCTAAGCCTTAGACAACACTAGTCATTTTTCCCTAAAAAAAATGAGAAATCCCTAAAAGTGGAAACACTGCCCACCCGTGTGGTTGGTGTCGATTCTGTTGCACCGCTCATTAAACTAAACTAAACTTAATTTGACAGGACGAAACCTGTTGACATCCTTTTCAAACATACTGAAATGAAATGAGACGCGTATAATTTTTAGTCCTGTCAGGTTAGTTTAGCTTAGTGAGCAGTGCAACAGAATCGACACCAATGTCTGATTATTATTTTGATCATAATTAGATATTTTTTTTCAGCCCGGAGGCGTCCACTGCTGAACGAAGGCCTCCCCCTTAGACCGCCACACTGTACAGCTTTATTATATACACACCAATATGTCCGTTGCAACCTGGCAAAGAAAATAACACCTTAGCCAGTTCAAGATCAAGATTCTTTGAGATATGAGTTTTTTTTTAATCGGGGCAAGAGTGTCATAGTAGATCTTTACAGGGGTTACAAACTTTTTTATTCGCTGAAGAAATTATATGAAAATTGGCTCGAAATTCTTTAATAACTCTCAAGATACTAACGGCCTTACTTAAAAAACTTTTCAACCGTTAAGATGCTCTGCCATCTTCTCTCTGACGTGAAGTTGCACGTGCTAGAAAAGGACAGAGAAGTTTAAGCAGTGACTAAGAGAATCGAGATTATTTTAGGTAAGACTGTACATTACTAAACCCATGAAGGATAGGGAGATGCGATGAGGAACTTACGGCCGTGGACAGAATTTGCTGACGGAGTGTGTGACGTCACACTTATTTGATCAGTCTGCGAGCGACCGCCTCGAGTAGCAGTCATTCAGGCTTTCAAAACAGATTTACGACTTTTAGTGTTTTTACGCACTAAAAGTGAAAAGAAAATTAGTGGCTGCATTTTTTCTTGCACTTATTATCGAGGCAAACATTCCGATGACATGATTGGCGTCTGATTTCATTCATAAGTAATTTTATTTGTGTTTCTTGATGTTTTTAACTAGCTCCAGAGATGGCGCCACTACTAGTAAATCTAGCGCTTAAGAGTCCTCCATTTTGTCGATAAAGCACTTCTTAACTTATCCTGAATTCTGCTAGATGGCAGCACCATGTGCGGAATTTACGACTCCTGCCAACCCTACATCTCCCCGCACGATCACGCGTCCTTCTATGGAAAAATCCTTTGATCACAACTCTGCTTCTATTACTCTGTGACTAAACCTCATTTCTTTATTTTATGGAATCAGTTCTAATTATTTTTAAGCCTTTTATATTTTTTTATTAAAAAGAACGTAATATGACCCTCTTCCCCCGAGCAGGCATGCCACTCTTACCTCATAAAATTTGGAGTTAGGATTTTGATTCATTGATAAAACTTTATTAGGTACTGATAGGAATTACAGAAACGAACGATCTAGCTTAGAAAAGAATCAATTAAAATGTGACTCACGAAAAAAGCAATGTACTAATAAGTAATTTTCACTTCACAAAAGACTTTTATTGCAGCCACGTGCACACCCACTTTCTTAAATTTATGAATTAAAATGAATCCCATTTTCTTTCAACTGTTTTTTCTAACACTGAAAACGGGAGAAAGAATTCAATAACGCTCGTATAAATGAGCAGGAGATTTTTTTTCATGATTTCAATAACATTCTGTATATCCATAATACAAGTGATCCACGGGAAGAAAATATTACCCCTGGTACAGCCAGGTGAACTAAGGTGGACCAGGGGAAGAAATAAAATCCCCTGGTACACCCAGTTATCTTGAGGTGGACCACGGGAAGAAAAAAATGCCCCTGGTACAGCCAGGTGAACAGTGTAGGTGGACCACGGGCAGGGACCGGATTTAACAATTATAGCGGTACAATTAAACGCGAGCAGTAAACGGCGGCCTTTATTTGTACTCTTGTGTGTATTTAGTATGGAAGGTCTCAAAAATTTCTAGCATTTCTTGGAGCAGAGCGGGCTGGGGCAGGATGGTGGTGCGGAAATGATACGTGCCGGGACGCTGTCCGAAACCACTTCCGGGGACTATGCAGATACCTGGAAAAGGGCATGGGAACACTATTTTATATTTATTATTCGTTACTAGCTGCGCTGAAAAACGGTAAAGATGATGATCAAATCCGTTCAGCTGTTTTGGCGTGAAGAGGTATTAACAAACATACACATTACACACCCACGGAGAAATTGCATTTACAATACTAGCTGCGTCCCGCAGTTTCACCCGCGTGATGATAAAACGGTGATGATGATGATGATAATAAAACGTAACTCCATTCCGAGTTTCGTCCAAATCCGCGGTTTTATTCACGATACCTGGGACAAAAAGTACCGTATGTACACATAAGCTACTTTTATACCAAATTGCATCCAAATCCTTTCAGCTGTTTCAGCGTGAAGGAGCAACAAACATACACACGCACCGACAAACTTTCGCATTTTGATTTTTCTCCGGATCCGAAGTTTTTTCACATTGTCTTTCTTCACCGAAAAGCCTGTAATTTGTACATTACCAGTGTCCTCAAGCAGGCGGAACGCGTAGAACACATCAGGGGCCTTGCCATCCTTCTTGGCGGCCTCTATCGCACGCTCCGGTAGTTTGAACGAAGGGAATGCGTACATGGCGCCCTAGGGAGAAAAACAGTCTGTTAGGATAAGTAACACGGTTTTTCAATACAGTTCTATGAGTAGGTACTTACCCAGAGATTAATTTTTTTCTTACTGTCTATGCATTAAAAATATAGATAGTTGTATCATATGTAAAAAAAATAGTTGTATCATTAATTCATCATCATCGTCACATCAGCCAGAAGACGTCCACTGCTCAACGTAGGCCTCCCCGCTTCGACCGCCACACTGTATGACAACCTGCCATTTGCATCCACCGGTTGCCCGCGACTATCACAATGTCGGTCCACCTAGTGGGAAGCCTACCTATGCTGCGTCTTCCGGTTCGTGGTCGACTCTCAAGAACCTTTCTTCCCCATCGGTTTATCAGTTCTTCGAGCGCCACTTCAACTTGCAAACCCTGCGAGCTATGTCGATGACTTTGGTTCTTTGGTGATTATTCTCGTTCCGGAATTTATCGCGCAAAGTAACTCCGAGCATAGCTCTCTATTATTGCCCGTTGCGTGACTCTGAGTTTCTCCAAAACTGCTGAAATACTGTTCCCGTATTTTTATCTAGAATTATTATTTTTTGCAATCGTGCTTCAACATTGGTCAAGCCTTAGCAATTATATCCTTTTAGACATGTTTTTTTTGAATTGAATGTTTCTGTATTGTCGATATGACAGGATTTATTGGTCATTCCATCATTCCGAGCAAACTCTACCAACTCTACGAACTCTACCCCCCCCCCCCCCCCCCCCCCCCACCTCCAACTACCCCCTTTGAATGAACTACCATCCATTTTCATCACTATAACTTCAATAAAGTTTCAAACTTTCATACAAACGTTTCCCCCCTTTTCCCCCCCTTAGGGGTAGAATTTCGAATAATCCTTTCTTAGTACAACCCTACGCATCAAGACGAATACACCCTCCAAATTTCAAGTCTGTACGACCAGCGGTTTGTGATGTGCGTAATGTGCGTTACCTGTCAGTCATTCAGTCAGTCAGGACAGAGCCTTTTATATATATTGATGATTGGTTGATAATATAGTTTTTTATGGTATTACCATCACAGGATTACACTTGAATCCTTCGATGGCATTGAAAGCCTTTTCGATCATCTTGGCTCGCTGATCCAGTAAGTTGAGGATGTTTGTTTTCTCTTTAAGCCATAGGTCATAGGACGGGTCGCCTTGTTGCGGGGGCTTCGCCTGAGGAATGAAAGTTACGCAATAGTAACAATAGTTTAATGCAAGGGCCACAGACAATAGACAATATTTTATTTGCAACAAAAAAACAGCACACGGAAATAAAGAAAAAGAACAAAACAGTAACGCCTATTATCGCAATAATTATAACTTATTGCTTATATGGGTGTGAACAGCGACGGTGATAATGGAATGGACGGGCCCAGCGCTTGATCGATCAAAATTAACAAGACAGCACAATCAAGCATACCAAGCTAAAAGTATGCATATTACATTTGCTGGAAAATAGATATAGCGAATCTAATTACTACATGACAAAAAAAGAAAACAATATGTACATGTATTAGAAGTTTGTATTGTCGTATCGTACGGCTCGCATGTCGCAAAGGCTCAGTATGACTGAAGCGAGTGGAGAGCCCGCGCTCAACATATACGGCCTTACTTAAAATAATCACGATTCTCTTAGTCACTGCTTAAACTTCTCTGTCTTTTTCTAGCACGTGCACGTTCACGTCAGAGAGAAGATGGCAGAGCATCTTAAGCAGTGACTAACGGTTGAAAAGTTTTTTTAAGTAAGGCCGTTAGTCTTCAAAATCCGTGCGCTTATTTCCTGTCCATTCATCTTATCATTGTTGCTGGGTGTGAAGACAACGCTTGTGTGTGACCAACATAGGCGTAAAATTACTCCCCACAAGGTTCACAGTTACCAGCTTACGAGCTTCCCAGGAAGCAATGGTACCAATGGAAAAGCCATTGACGGTAATCCGCCTTCACAATTTACTCACAGAAAATCCTTTTCGTATGATACACTAAACAAACTCACAACGCACAAATGGTAATATGGTCACTGACCATATACTTTTTGGTAGAGGGGTACGCTCTGGCATGCCACTTCCAACGATATAGGTATGCTCGAAGTGAAAGATCGAGGTAACAAATGAACTAAAATGAAGTTGAAGTTGCAACGACTGGTCATTCGTCTCTTAGGAGGTCTTATAACCGGCCATTGCAACTTGAACAGTCACTGTTACAAACTGGGAGCCATGGATAGTCCACTATGCCGTGGCTGCATGCAAGACAAACCGTAGGTGATGTGCTTTATGTGCTGTGGCATTGGAAAGCCACAGAACTACGAGAATCGCTACCGAGTTGCATGAGGCAGCTTTATCTCTGCAATAGACAGCTTGCTGCTTGATTAACTGCTTTTCATCATCACTTCCATCTACCGGAACCGAGGCTACTATGCCAGAGGCCTAGAGCCTCGCTCCGGTACTTCTAGGAGCTGGGTTGGCTCGGGTAGACGTCGGCGGGAAATGCACATTACACTCCAAGCGGGACGTCAATGCAAGACTTATCGCCCCCACATTGAATAAGAATAAGAAGAATTAACTAAGATGATGACGAATGAACTGGAACTCACAACGCACAAAAAGTAACTTAAACTGTATTACATGGTACAAGGAAGTTGATCAAGCAATCTAAGAGTAGGTATAGTTAGCGAAGAAGAGATGAACGCTCCGACGAGCGAAGAAAATGAAAGATGGAAGTAACGAATGAACTAAGGATGACGAATGAACTGGACACTCACAACAAGGTCCACAGTGGCCTGCCCTAGTACAGTTGGGCACAGCATGGCAGATATCGCCTTGTAGAGGTTCGCTTGCACTTCGGGATCGAAGTTGATCAGTTCCATCCACCCCCCGCGCAGCCCGCACTCGCCCATGTAGCCTTTGCTTACTGACATGAAGGAAGCCAGTTCGATAGTGTTATATGGGGCGCCCATTTCAGTCATCACCTGACGTGTTAGGAATAATGTTCAATATTTAATAAGACACGTTATATATTTGTGATAGCAAAAAGACCAACCTGACGCTCTTCTTATGGCAAGAGCTAACGCCTGCCTGCTTGGCTCGGAATGCGTATGAAGAGTTATTGCCACAGTACCCAGGGCTTAGTTCAACTTATTGCTACAATAGTATCGTTGCATACCTTCTTAAAACTGAAGAACTCGCTTCCCTTGGCATACACATTATCTTGGTATACTTCGTCTGCAAATACGAAAAGGTTGTGCTTACGCGCAAACTTTATTACATTTTCAATATTATTTCGGGTCAGGACCTGGAATGAGCGGATTTTGTGAAATAAGAATCTGCTAGTTCTATGATTATTTATGAGATAACTATCGTGACTAAAATGTTGTTGAAATTATAATTATTGCTAGAATCGCAATTACATTAAATATCTGTTTCTCCCTACAAACTTAATGTCAAAGTTAATGCCTTCTGAAGGCTTCTGATATGAACGTTAAAAGTAATGTTAACTTGCTGTAAAGACGGAATTACATTGGTCCAACTATTTTGCCCTCTATGATTCCCTGATTGACGATGACTAAAGCTTCATTGCTATTTCTACCCATTGTCGAAGACTTTCATCAGTTAATTTTCATTCATAAACCAGTTCGCTGCTTATGTTGTATAGATGGAATAACATTAGTCCAACTAACCTGCCCTGTGGGATTTCCCGGGTTGATGACGACTAACGCCCGTACTTTGCAGTCCGTAGCCGCTGTCAAGGCCCTTTCTAGTTCAGATATATCCAAAGACCAGCCTGTCTCTTCATTCAAGTAGTATCCTACTTTGGCTAGCCCATATTCGTCTAACGAGGCCGAGTAGAGGGGATATTGGGGAATAGGAATCAACACACCTAAAAATCGTGGTTATTAAAAAGATTACATTTGAGTGCACATTATATTAGGTGTGAGAAAAGCAGGTGCTTTCTCCCTAATAGATAGCTGCATAGTTAAGTAAAGTAAAGTAGCGACGGTAGCTCAGTGATTAGCGTGTACGGATCTCACGCAGTAGGTCGTGGATTCAAATCCATTTATGAGTTTGAGCTACCGGTGAAGATATATTTTTACTGAGGAAATAGCATCTAGTCTATGGCACTTCCTAGTGCAGTAGTTTTTTGTCGGTTTGCTACCACCTTTTAGAAATCTTTCAGCAAGTAGGTCAGGTAGGCTTAGTAGTATGGTCAGAAGCTGGGCTAGGTTATTTTTTCTTTGCAAGTATGTCACCTAAAGTGTGAAAAAGATAGCTTAGTTGCCCAAAACATCTATAGGTATTGTACTATTTGCCTTCTGTCAATCTGCCTGTGTCTCAAACATGATATTTTGTCAGGATTCGAGTAATGCTCTCGTGACTTCATAGGTAGGTAAGTACCAAAGATTTGATACTTGGTTAACATCAAGTTTGAAATGGTTTTGTACTCGTAGTAGTCGTAGTTTGTGCTTTCGGCGTTAACTTTTTTTACAGGTTAGGTGCCACCATCGCTCACATCTACTACAATACAGACGTGAATGCCTATCACATATTAACATTTACTCTACTTGATATTTCAGAACTCAGAGAGAAAGTAAGCAATAATAATATGTTAAGCCTTAACTTGGCTTGTCTATCAAACTGCTAACCGGAGGGCTTGCCGTCGATGGTGTTACAAAACAGCTGCAGGCAGAATTTGATGGCAGCGGAGGCACCACCGCTGAGGCAAATGTTCTCCCATTTAGTAGGGAACCCGTCTCGCTTTTCAATGAATTCGGCCACTCGTCGGCGAATCATCTCGATGCCGTGCGATTGCGTGTACGAGCCCACCGACCCACCTCTGAAATTTAACGGGTGGATAGTAAGAAACTAGACAAGTCTAGGAAATTATGGCAACTGTCTCTCCGTTGGTCAAAGTGTTCGTTGGAAAACAACGAGCGCGCTGAAAATATGCACGTAGCGTGCGCGCCGTTGTTTTAGTGATTTAGCAAATACTATAAAAGGTATGAAAAATGTTGCATTGCATGTTGGTTTCATCATCAGCCCGGAGACGTCCACTGCTGAACGAAGGCCTCCCGCTTAGACCGCCACACTGTACGACAACCTGCCATTTGCATCCACCAGTTGCCCGCGACTTTTACAATGTCGTCGGTCCACCTAGTGGATGTGGCCTGTCTATTGCCACTTCAACTTGCAAACCTTGCGAGCTATGTCGATAACTTTGGTTCTTTGGCCTCTCGTAATATCCTCGTTCCGGATTATATATGGTGCAATATGGATGATAGCGCAAAGTAACTCCGAGCATAGCTCTCTCCATTGCCCGTTGCATGTTGGTTTACGTACACATAATCTGCAGGTACCTGGCTTAGAATGGAGTACGCTGGATTTTATGTAGGTAAGTATGATTTATAAATCAAAGTAGGTATACAGGTCCCATGTTTACTGTAGATTTGAACACCCATTTGTATTTTTGGGATTTCGGGAGAGAGTTCCATATCCTCGTGGAAAAACATAACGTAGAACCATAGCGATTTATGCTTACGTACATCAGTGTCTTGCCTATTAGCCTCCTGGCTAACCTCTTGATCGTCTACAATGCCATAATATGTTGGTGTTTGTTGGTTTGGCAGAACCAGTGAAGAAATAATGGAATAATGATGCCGACATACGACGTTAGCTAGCTCATTAGGTTCTTAGTTGATGTTTGGTGTACACAATAAATGGTGTCTATCATTATGTAAAGTGCGGGTATTATAATATATAAGTTTCCCTAACCCGCAGGCACCTAGTAGGTCCTTGGCACGTGCAAGCACATCAGATGGGTAGTCGCCTTTATCTATCAAGGCCGGGTATGTAATGCACGCCAGCACCTGAAACATTAATAAGTAAGTACATTAAAACCGCAGTCGGCTTCCCTTGAACAAAACATTCTTAAGCCCAAAGTTGATCATAATTATAATACATTATATAGCATACTGATGCAGGCATTATATTATAAATCCAGTTTATAATTAGTGACTGTTATATGCACGCGCCAGAGACTTTAGTTTTTTTAGTTCATCAAAATAAGAAGTGTTTCAGCGTATACGCTGACAATCCTATTAGTGTTTTTCAATGCCGCAGTTGTATCTCAATACATGGGCCTTTGCGATCAAGGGCTAAAGATACGTGAGTAGTTGGAATAAATTAGTTCAGTAGTTTATTCATCACAATCCTGCAGCCAAATGTCGACATGCAAAAAATTGCGCGCTCATTTCTCTTTCTATCTCCCTTTCTCACACTTTATTTGATGAAGAGAGCATGCTTTTTAGCCATGCCCACCGATGAGTTTGAGCCGTCGGGCGGTGCATCCTTAAACCCGCGGCGCGAGCGCATTCCGAGCTAGTCATCGGTCAGCGTGGACGCGGAGAGGTCGCACCGTGTGCGCTGCGTGCACGCAACGTTTCGAACACTCAATAACATTATGGATTTCGACGAAGAAACATTGCGACGTATGGTCGGTTATGTTGGTTTGTTAGAGAGGAAGCAAGGAGATGTGAAAAGAAGAGGCTTATGAATTCTATGGTTGGTTGTGTGCTGATATAATATGGCTAGCTCACATTATCAGCCGCGAGACGTCCCCGAAGGCCTCCCCCTTAATAGGGAGGTGCTGCCATAATCCCCACGCTTGACAGGTGGCTTGGGGATCATGGCTAGCTCGGAGGCCTGAAAATTGTGGAGATTTTATAGGCTGCTGGGAGCTTTCTGACCTGTCTGATGAAGGTGAGGGGTCGCTGACCCATAGCATGTGCATCGCCGATGTTAGCATGGATCACCTTCTTGAATGGTTTACTGGATCCCTAGAGCAACACACATTTATGTCAGTGTTCATGAGGATGGAAATTAGGGATGGACATATAGGAAACTTTTTTAACATCATCATGAAATGAAGCATGTAATGTAATCATCCATGAGAAAATAAAACATAAGAAATCTCAATATGTAAAACAATCTTTTATTGAGATCGGGCCCTACCATGAACTCTTATACCGGGAGCGAATACGCTCAGCTGCGCCGACGCTGCGTGACTGTGAATTTTATTGCCTCGCAATAAGGTTCGCGGTCGCGCAGTGTCGGCAGCTGAACCTATTCGGTCCCGCTATAAGAGGTTCACGGTACGACCCCTGATGGTGAAATTGTATTGTGATTTTTTGATCAGTGCTTTCAAGGCTTGCTCCAGCTAGGACATGGTTCATTAATTGATAGGTCGCCAAGTGGTACGAATTTCCCATTCCTTCATATGTACGAACTACGCCCTTTTGTAAAACCTTTTTCTAGTACAGGGTTAGTTTTAATCAGTTAGCATCCTTAAAGGGCGTATTCTGTACCTACATCAAAACAAACAACTTTTACTATGGCGCCAACATAGAAATCGCAAAAAAAACAGCTCTTCCATACATTTTGCCCAAGAACTTTTTGTATAGAACAGCTGTTTTTTTTTCGTGTCTTCTATGATGGCGCTATAGAAAAGTTGTTTGTTTTGATATACAGAATATGCCCTTAAAAGGATGATTAGAACTAACCCTGTATACTGAATTTCCACCGCTGAGACGAGTGCTATTTTATCTAGACCACTTTTTTAAATCCCTTGAGAGTATTTCTTATACCTTCTTACCTTTTGTATCTCCTTTGTGATTTCAGCGGCACGGATAACGAGAGGACCGCGCACAGCATATTGTAGCTTCACAATGTTTGGATTAATGTTTTCCATGGTGATCGCCATTTTAGCCATGGAACGAGCTCCCTTCACGCCGCGCCACAAGTGCGATATGACGTGGTCAGGGAAGAGACGTCGCGCGACGCCAGCAAACACGCGACCAAAACGTCTTAACAACTTCGTCGATGGCATGCTCGCAATGCAGTTTATAGTATATAATAAAGACTAGAACTGCGTTTAGATTTTTGTAACAGTTTATAGTAAATATACGGTAAATCTTGAACTCGTGCTCAAAATTTGGCTGGCGCAGCAGTGGTCGCAGCAGCTGTTCCGCTTTGCGACTTTCGATCTAAACATATACGAAATGCGTCTGCAACTTCTGCAACTGAATACCTACGACAGTGCTTGATACTCTCTTATTATTTTACAAATCTCTCGGTATCGACTTCCACTTTCCACTTCCAGTTTCTTTAGTCCTGTTTTCACAATATTGTTCGATGTAGAGATGTAAAATAAACTTACTCTACTAATAGCTACTAGGTAGTAGGTACATAAATTTTATCACTATAGTCGATGGTCGCTGATGTTTAATTTCCCTATAAATCGTGTTTCTGAAATAGCCAAGAAACAACAGATGGTACATTAATTAACGAAAGAGTTGAAATTATTAATATCGCAGTCAATTTCGGTGGAATTTGAATGTTTGATTGATTTATGGAGCATATATTTTATTTTAAAAGATACCGTGACGTGACACTGTCAATGTAGGTATATCTTTTGCAACATCAGTGCCACACCGCAGAGGTCATAATCAATGTAAAGCGTATTTTAGCTCATTGATAATCAAAGATAGATAGATAGACAACATCCAGTGACCTAGCTACGTACAAGGACGTAGTTTACAATGCCGTGTGCATGTGGATGTTTTATGCTACGCTGTGTGGTATTGTGTTAGCAACCCGACCATGGTGAAATGGCAAAATCTTCATGACAACATCCAATGACTAAGCTTTAGGATGTGTGTAAAAAAATCAAGACAGCAAACCGGAAGGAGCAGCGTATATAAGTAGGCCTTCCACTAGGTGGCCCGATGACTTTAAAAGTCACGGGAAACCGGTCGATGGAAATGGCAGGTCGTCTTCAGTCAGTGTGGTGGGTTATGGGGCCTCCCGCTTTGTTCAGCAGTGGACGTCTTATGACGATGATGAAAAATTCTGAATCTGAGCGTCTTACGTCAATCAAAAACAGCGTAATAATTTTGATCTTTGGCATATAAAATAAAAAACTTACAACGAAGACAAGTTTGGTCAGCGTCAAGGATGTTGTATTGTTGCATCTTCCTAAGGTCAGCGCCGTCTGCAATGAACTTTTTTTGGAGGAAAATGCCCTATTGAAATGTAAACAGTACTTTTTTATTGAAAAATAATTCTAGCGCCATATCTTGGTATCACCGGATTGGATAATATACTATACGTTTGGATATATTTGAATAACATTTATTTATTTAAGGGGGATAAATAAATAAATACTATATAAACTTCTACATTTATAGTTTTTTTCAGATGGGTGAGATCTGCCAGGACTTCTTTTTAAGTTGATACTCTAACTTGGCAAATATCTTGAAATAGAAACTTTTTTATCTCCTGGCAATATCGCGTCATCAGTAATCAAAATGGGAGTTTTGGCGGGAACGCGAGAAAATCATGTCGCTGCATTGTATTATTTTCCAAAACTTGTGTTTTTTCGAGTGTTAATGCATAAAAATGGCGGCGTTTTATTCATTAAGTGCTGATTTACGAGCAAGAGTGTGGGCAAGTGATATAATGTAGTGAAACGTGTCTTTTCGTGTTGTTTCCAAAACTCCGAAGAAGCTTGTAGTAAAGTTGCCACGACTTTACTAGGGCATGATTGGACTTGACTGTGACTGACTGTGTGTGACTACGATTCATTTATCTGCAGAAAGAAGGATCGATGAAGAAAAATGTATTCGGCTGAAGGACTAGTATCCATGGTCAGGAACTATTAAAAACTAACAAAAACAAAGTAATCAAGGAGTTTTGGCGGGAACGCGAGAAAATCATGTCGCTGCATTGTATTATTTTCCAAAATTTGTGTTTTTCGAGTGTTAATGCATAAAAATGTCGGCGTTTTATTCATTAAGTGCTGATTTACGAGCAAGAGTGTGGGCAAGTGATATAATGTAGTGAAACGTGTCTTTTCGTGTTGTTTCCAAAACTCCGAAGAAGCTTGTAGTAAAGTTGCCACGACTTTACTAGGGCATGATTGGACTTGACTGTGACTCACTGTGTGTGACTTGGACTGTGACTACGACTCATTTAACTGCAGAAAGAAGGATCGATGAAGAAAAATGTATTCGGCTGAAGGACTAGTATCCATGGCCAGGAACTATTAAAAACTAACAAAAAACAAAGAAATCAAAATCATCAGATCCAAGGATGTTGTACTGATACTTATCACAGATACTAGTATAATACTATACCACAGAAAAGCCCTACTTCATAGTACTATACAGTATACATACTTATATAACCTTCCAATCATTTTCCTCAGGCGTACTAGACAGGGTTGCTAGTAAACTAATTACGATAGTGGCCTATATAGCTCCCTATTAATTTCAAGTTAGAGAACCAATTAGCAACTGGCATAAGGATGGATATAAATAACGTAGAAATGATACACCCTTTTAATATTTTATTCTTTATTTTACAGAATATCTTCAACTATGTCAAACGCCTGCCTATCTATAATAATCCCAATATAAAAATATTTCATCTCCTTATCCACAACAGTCATAATAATATAAACAAGTTTCCTTTTTACAGATAACAATTCATGGATGATTCGTTTCTTACTAAATAAAATATAATGTGATGTTTTCATAGTTCATTTACAAATCAATAAATAATGCAAAAATAATATAACATACATAATAATTTCGACTATGAATGTACATCACAATATTATTATTTACAATCTGCAAACGCTAGTAATTTAACAAATTAGACGAAGTAGGCATTTAAAAATTACGCAACAGAAACTCTCACACATTTATGGCATTTCATCAAAGAATCCCACAAAGATCAATTTCGCCTTTTAATGGACAATACAAAACAACATAGTCTTAAATCGAAATAAATAAATTATTCTCTAAATATTGCTTATTGTCAAATGAAAATCTACCGGGTTTGCAGCATTGCGGTTCTAACAATTCCTAATTCCATATTTTATGTACTTACTAATTAATTTATTACTAACTCAACATATTTTTTACAGAATTTAGTTTTTTTTTTTTAATTTCAATCTGAAAATTTACCAGCGGAAGAATGTTTTAATGTCTGACTTAAGACGTATTATGGAATGTAGAATACGAATACTTACTAAACATCTGATAAAAAATATTTATAGAACATTAATGAACCAGATATTATTATATCACGAGATGATATGATTTATTTTTATTATAGTGTTTACAATAAAAGTTTATTTTTTACAGAAATAAGAAAACGAAACAAAATATAAGTACAACCAGAACTAGCTGGAACATTATGAAGTGCATGTAAAATGCTAGAAACCATAGACAAGAAATTAGTATAGAGTGTAAATAAAAACATGAAGATTAAAAAACAACATATAAAAATAAATTAGTAGCTAAATCTAAGAAAGGACGGATAGAATGTCTGGAATGTGAATGTTTTTTTTTTTTGTATAATGTATAGTTAACTATAAAAAATCACAATACATAGGTAATTAAATACCCAGACATATTTGTGATGAAGTCTTTACAGATCTAAAATAATTATAATTATCCACGTTATGCGCTGTTACAAAACCTGTTTTCCGATTTTTATAAGTTACCTACAGATTACGGCTTTTCTTAAAACACAGAGCCCTTAGGGCTTCTTACTAATGACAACTTTTTAATTACAGTTTTCAAATGTAAATCGGTTTCAAATAAGAATGTTAGGAATCACTGTGAAGTGAAAAATTTATAACATAAGCTTATTTTAGTCATACTATACAGTCAGACAAACTTCATCCGATGAGCAAAATGGAACTAACGACGCCACAGTAAATAAACAACTGTCGAAATGTTATTTCTTTTCCTTACGTTAAAGTTAAATGTAAAGAAAACACAGAACATTTGAGCAAAGACAAAAACCATCAATCTAGGACCGGATGGTTTGTCAGAACATTGGCAACACTTAGAAGTAAAAAGAAAAGTAGTTAAGTTTCTTTGAAAGTTCGTGTCTCAGCCGTAATATCGATTGTGGCGCCAAATAAGTTTCCCAGACTGTTCCATTCCACATATTTATTACTAGGATGTGATGCAAATAGAAGTCTGACAACATCTGTATGCTAAATATTTCAAAAAGATAATTTGCAGCCAAAATACAGGGTTACCAGAACGGTGGTAATAAACCTAAAAAAGCTCATTGTAATCATCACCAACAAAAAAAATACATATTATCTACGGGACAGCTATTCACAATTGAAGGTCCCTTATCAAATGTTTAATTTTTATTTTGGGTTTAGCCTCTTGATGAGGGGGCAATTTTGCCATGAACAGTGAGGGAGAATATACAAGCTAAAAAGAAGATGTTTTTTTTGGTTGATGATGAGAACACTGAACTCATTTGAGCTTAACTACCAGTCAGAGTACCACAGTGCGCGACCGCGAACCGTATTGCGGGGCGATAAAATTCACAGTCGCGCAGCGTCGGCAGCTGAGCATATTCGGTCCCGCAATAAGCGGTTCACGGTACGGCCCCTGAAGACGAAAATCTATTCCGCGGCGACCTCAATAGATCGGTAATGTAGAAACAAGGCCCTAGGAGAGAGGGCGAGGGGCGCGACGCGGACGCGGCGGGGGCGCGGGACGCGGGCCCGCGCGGGCGGCGGCTAGCACTCGCGGTCCTCCTTCACGAGCTGCGCGGTGTCGGCGCCGGTGTCGGCCGCCGGGTCCAGCGCTCGCGCCGCCCCCGCCCCCGCCGCGCGCTTGCCCCCCGCGCCCCGCGTCTCGCTCGACGACGGCGATATCACCGCCGACACCACCTTGTCCTTCAGATCGTCTGGTACTTCGTAGATGCCAGCTGTTGAAAGAAACACCAGGTTTGACATTTGGAAAAATGCATTTTGTATTTGTGTTTGAAATGCCTACACTTTCGGAGGGGTGCGTTGGCGAGTAAAATAACCGTTCTGCGTAGTGTCGGTTTATACGACGAATGCATCGCACAGGCAAACTGATTGTTTAATTTTTTTCTTTAGATATTTAAGTATATTGTGCCATACTTAATTGTGACCTAACAAAACCTCCCGCCCCGGAACCTGGTCCTAAAACTACATCAAGAACAACCGGAGGACGGACAGCAGCGTGCTCTCGGTTAACGGCGGTGATCATTTTGCGATCCCCAAGCCGCCTGCCAAGCTTGCCAGATAAAATATGTATCTGGTAAGATTACCTTTCAAACCTTGCACAGTACTGCTTGGCAGTGGAATAACTGGCAACGGTGTACTAGGGGTAGCAAGGGGTAGATGACGACAAAGTACTCACGTAAGGGTGGTTCAGCGTCGCCCGGCGCGGCGCCTCTCGTGACGGCCTCGTACATCGGGTTGCTGAAGTCTCGTCCTTTCCTTGGCCCAGTCTCCTCCAGCGTGTAGGCGGGCTCCGGCGTGCCCACTCCGCCGAACTCTACGTTCGAACCTTGCCGGAACGATACGCTTTGAGACGACGCTAAGCTGCCTAATCCGCCACCCTTGCCGCTGGAATTAAAATAAATATATTTGTTAGAAACCCCACTATTATAATATTAAAAAAAATTACGATATCATAAATACAATAGTTTGTCGGAGGTGTGTGTGTGGGTGAATGTGAGTCCTAATCAGTTAGCATACACGAATCGGACCAACATTGAAATCCCGAAAAAATTATCAGCTGTTCCATTCACAAATTTCAGTATAAGTTTCCAGTGTATCGAAAAAAGCTATCGAGTAAAGAAAAAAACGTATTTCCTAGTAACCAGTTTCGTATAACGAAGAATTTTTCTTCTACCGTAACTGGTTACGAACTTCTGGTTTCGTACGCGGCCGAAGGGATTTCATCGACCTTCGCCAAAATGTATGGATCAGCTGTCAGTATGGGTCTCGATAGTAAAAGTTGTTTGTATTGATGTACAGAATATGCCCTTAAAATGATGCTAACTGATTAGACTATAACCCTGTATGTATACTTGCGTATATATTTAAGGCACTGCGTTCGGACCTTGGCCCATGTTTCTATGTTTCAGGGTGAATAACCGGCAAAGATAGTAATTGTTGTGTTGTAAGTAAGATAATGGACCTGGGCATGTCTTAAAATGGCGTCCTCTCGTTACCGGTGGTGCTCATTCTGTGATCCCCAAGCCGCCTGCCAATCTTGGGGATTATGGCGACCCCTCCCTATTAAGGTGGTCGTCCAGCAGTGGGCGTCTTCTAGCTGATATTGATGAGGTAAGTAAATAAACTTACAAGGGCCTCTTTCTGATGACGAACCAGGCCGCCGCGCCTCCGAGCGCGACCACCAGTATGAGCAGTATGGGCACGACGACGGCCGCGGTAGTGGCTGCGCGCGCGGCGGTCGCGGCGGCTGCGCTCGCGCAGTATGGCGGCTGAAGCGGCGCGCGACACACGCATTCCACGCCGCCGTCCGCTGCGTCCTTGCACGTGCCGCCGTTCTCACACGGGCAGATGCGGGGCAGCGCGCGTTCTACTTCCACCGCTGGAAATCGCACAAAATTCTATTAAGTTCGTAGGTACTAAATGCATGTGACATTTCTATTCAGTATTCAGTCATTTTATTGCACCAAGTATAGTAATAATGCCAAGAACTAACAATACATGGACCCTGTAAGGGTGTGGCAATAGTAGATTACTCACCTAGGGAGCAAATCAGCAAAAGTATAGAATGTCTTAGATCTCATGTATATTGTCGCCCTAAGCAAAGCCGAGGGTGACAAACATGAGATCTGATGCTTCTTTACTTGCCCCCGTAGTGTGTATACGATTTTACCTGCCGCTGCGGGGAGGAAGTGTAGGGCTAAAGTAGTCACTTTAGCCCCGCAGGCACGGAAAATATATTTTATCATAGGAACATCTTAGTTACTTAAATAACTAACACAAACAACAAACACAAACAAACAAACAGTGTAATAACTGTTTTAAACTATCACGGTTGTTTACTCTTTGTTTGGTTGTTTCACGGTTGGTTGTACACATGAACATGTTCACATGTTGGTTGTTGTGGTTGTCACTCGTGAACATGGTGCATGCAGCTGCGCCGAAATATCGGGAGCTCATTTCACAACATAATTACGGTAAATATCCCGTTAATAATAATAGAACTTTACATAACATCTTGGTTTAAAACATTTTTAAATTTTTTTAAATTCATTTTTGGTCTTGTTCATACAAGGAAGTCTGAAACTGAACAACACTAGGCCTACGTTTGAGGAATGTCCTAAGCGTTTTTTATATTGCTATGCTAATAACTAGAACAAGAAGGTATCTTCTAAGTCTGCGAGCTTCAACTACGATCGCATCCAAAGTTGAGCGAGTGGATGGTCAAAAGGATTTGTTTTGTAAGTCATAGTTCTGGGTAACGCTGCGGATCATTGCAGGATCATGGACTGGCATTATCTTAACATCTAGGAGATAATATTAGTTTGATGGGCGAAAGAGGGCGCCACATAAATACTCTTTGTTAATGTTTTTAATTTATTTTTATATCTGTGATGTGCTTTTGTTTTTAGGCGGTAAGGCCTCGTTCGCACGGGCGCTTTTTAAACGCGCGTTAAAAACCGTTGGAATGGAACAAACGGATACGCGGGTATTTGTTCAAACGGCAGCGCTTTTTTACCGCGGCGTTTTTTTTATCGCGCAGTGTCCTATTTCGAGCGTTGGGCGTTGAACGTTGGTTGAATGAAACGTGCGGCACTTCATACTTCTGTTCACACGAGCGCTAAAAAGCGCTCATTCTTCGTTCAGTATCCCGCGCGCTCGCATAGCGGACAGTCGTCTCAATAGTTATCACGATGGCAAAGTCGTCGTGGGTTGTAGATCCTGAATTATTTATAATTATTTACTGAAATATTTTAATCAATAATTAAGGGGACTAATCAACAATCAAGGGGACTAAGGAAGTCACATTATTTGTAACAATTCATCGAATGTTCTTATAGACATTCGAAAATAATAAAAAAAGAATGGCGGTTTTTAAAGTTTTATGAATTGACCACTAATTTATCTCTTGACACTCAGGGGTTGCACCCAGAATGCTTTTTGATTCCCTTTCCGCCTTTTTTAACACACATACGTGAACGTATTGCAAGTAATTTCAAGAATTTCATTTTGCGTCCTACATAGGTCCTACTGCAGCGAGATCCAAGACAAGAGTGATTTTAAAGCGTTCGTATGAACACACTTGTAGAGCGTTAAAAAAGCACCAACGCCAGGTTTTAAGCGACGTTGAATAAGCGCCCATGCGAACGAGGCTGATTCTTGTGGCTTTTATTATTTCCAAAAAGTATTTATGTGGGGAAGGGGTGGCCACAAGTGTTTCTAGTGTGAACAGTGAAGGGTTTAGTTACCAGCGTCGCAGGCGAGCTCCTGCGTGAGCCTCTTGTTGGTCTGCTGCTGGTCGGGGCAGGCGCAGCGGCGGCCGGCGGGCACGGCCAGGCACAGGTGGCTGCACGGCGCGCGGCTGCACGACGACTCCACCGACTGGTTGTACCGCCGCGGGTGGTAGACTGCCCCACGGAAAACAACTCATTACTACAACTTTCAATCTCTGAGCACCGTCGGGCCACAGGACAGACGAAACTTTTCCTCTAATGATAGGAGAATATAAGACAACCGAGCGGGTTTGTAATTTGAAAGGACTTGGGTATGTACTAATACTGTAAACAAAACCAGGACACGAAGGACGAGCAGCATCCTCTCAGCAGCGTCCTCTCGGTTAACACTGGTAAGCATTCTGCGATTCCCAAGCCGCCTGCCAAGCTTGAAGATTATGGCAACCCCCAATCAAGGAGGAGGCCTTTGTCTAGCAGTGGATGTCTCCTGGCCGATAATGATTCTCTAAAGTAGCAGCCCAACCACTAGTTGGGACTTGGGACATTGATGTCTTATAATAGTCATACCCTATATATGCCCCTACTTATGTCTCTCCTGTTTTAAACTGACATAGATACAAAGATAGTTGAATCTACTTTACAAAATTTGAGATGCATAGCTTGACTGGTGGATCTAAATGAGTAATATTATCTTTTTAAAGAGTGATCTATTCAGCAATAACCAGCGAGAAATGAAGAGGCATTGCAGCACCGCTATCTTAAGTACGCCACTAACAGTTAATTCCAAAATATTTCACGAACGTAGAAGTATTTAGGGTCCTCAAGATTATCCAATAGTTATACATTGTCAATGCTAGTTTCAATGTATGGTAGAGACAAAAAACAAAAAAATATATAATTCAAATCAAAATAAGCCCGCCTTGAAAGGAAATGAGACAACAATAGATTACATAGAATATGAAAACATCAACACTAAAAAACAAGCTATGCTATCAAAGCACACTTACTTTTCACAGCAGACGGATTGACTAGATCCTTCGATATAATAAATGGCACTCCTCTTCCGAACTTGTCTTGTCGCACCAGCTCTCCAGTGTCTTTGGTCACCCAGTACAAAGACGACTCAAACACATCTAAAGACAGGGGGTGTTTCAGGAATTCTCCCTTCAAAATCACTTTCCTATGGGATCCGTCATGTCTCATCATTTCTATAGTATTCAGCTTAGTGTCCGTCCAGAAGATGTTATGGTCCATAGCATGGTCGATGGCCAAGCCGGTAGGATGTCTAATGTTTTCCGTAACAACGGGACGACGTTTCGATCCGTCCATCCAAGCGATCTCAATTTTCGGCGCGGATCCCGCATCAGCCCAGAACATACGACCCATTTGCGGATCCAGAACAAGAGAAGTTGGGTATTCGATACCAGCAGAAACAAGCGCTCTTCTGTATCTTCCGTCGGTCCTGGCGACCATCACACGTCCTCTAGGCTTCGATCCGGTTCGATCCGCTTCGGTCCAGTACAGATTATCAGCGACATAATCGACAGCCAAGGCAGTAGGTTTAGAATTGCCTTTCATGTTTAAGTCCTGAGCGAATCCGCTCTTAACTTGGCCATCGAGTGCGTTAATCATGTAGGAACGTTTGATCGTCTTCTCATAGCTGTCTGCCCAGAAGATCATTTCGTTCTTGGGGTCATAGTCGATGGCTTCTATCCTTTTCTCTGCCGTGATAACGTCAAACTGTTCGTTCTTGTCTTGCACGAACGCTCGGATTTCTTGTCCGTTCGCGTACATAAGGATGACGTCGTCTTCGGTAGCCTTGCATACGCCTGATAAGTTGTCTGACAATCTGGAAACAGAAGTATAGTCGTATTAGTTAGTTCATACTTTCTATTGTCTGTGATATAGTGTTCAAACTTATCGACGATGCTGGCAAATAATGAACGATACATCAAACCATACAAACTCTACGCGATTAGGCAAATCCAGAAATTATTTGCCGAATTCATCATTAAATAAACTTAAAATACTCTACTTACTTGCTAATAATAAAATACCGGAATTCCCGTCGAATTAAAATTCTCACGGAACATTGACATGCATAATACATTGTGCCTTTGCGATGCCAAGGTGGACGCTAAAACTATTGTCCGATAAAAAACTCACTTGAATCCCTCCCTACACGAGCAGCTGTAGCTTCCGTTAAGGTTGCTACAGAGCTGCGAGCAGTGATGCGTGCCAGCAATGCATTCGTCCACGTCCGTACACTTCTTCTTGTCTCCTGGTGATATTATCCAGCCCTGGAAGCACGTGCAGATGTATCCGCCGCCTGATGACGTCAGATTCGTGCAGAAGTGCTCGCATCCACCTAAAAAACAATTGATAGTTGAAAATTAGGTACCTAAATAGGATACTTACAACCTTTTGTAGACAAATAATGATCGTCTTTCTCTCTCAAATGTTCTCAATGCTTAAAAATAGCATGTCGCTATCTCGCTCGTATATTTTTAAATTTTGACCAATTTGACAATTAACGTTTTTATTTGGTTTATGTAAATGTAAATTTAAACCTAATTACTAAATGCGAAAGTGTTTTTGTAATTTTTTCATGTAGGAATAGATCTATGTGTCCTTTGACATGGGTGTAGACACCAGGGTAAAGATTAAAAAGTCGGAGTCGTATGCAAATGAAAAGTATTTCATTATCATCTTTACTTATTACCACCACGCAGACAAAACTGCGGGACGCAACTATAACCGAATTAATATATAATCACAGCGTGCGTCGCAAGCGCAACAACGTTGTCCGCACTCACGTAAGCAATGACACACCTAAGACTCCCAATCATACATAGTAAATTGACAGATTGAATTATCACTTGTCTTAATGTGGCCGGCTTCCAAGTCTTAGTGCTAGATCTTTGATTGTGTGTACAGAGAGCTAAATCCTCCAAGTGCAAGATCTAGTTCCATTTTATCGTCCTAACCTTGGAAGATTTAGCTGGCTGGGTACTTAATCAAAGGTCCAAACTCTTCAGTAACTCATTGCCCATAAAATCATATTTTCACATTCCTCCCTAACATAGTCAAAGTAAGTGTATCTATCTATCTATCTATAGTCAATAGAAGAAAGCACGTGACAATTTACTCGAGTGAAAATATGTAAGTTTTTATTTTAAGCAATTTTACCTTTTTTCCTACATATTGAAAACTATTACATTTATATATATTTGGATTTAAACATTATATTTGGAGGAGAAAACTTCTATGCCGTCGTATAATAAGAGATTAGAAAGTTTTTTTTCTAGTTTTCTGTACAAGGTACCTTTATCAAGATGCGAGCAAGTGTGCGCGTGATGGCAGCCCAGCTCGTCGGAAGCGTCTCCACAGTCATCAGCGAAGTCACACAGCTGGTTTCTCTCGACGCAGTGCCGGTTGGCGCACTGGAACTGAGTGTAGGGATCGCAGGGCTTCACTCGAGCGGCGCATAACGTCATGTTATTCTCATCGGAGCCGTCTCCACAGTTGTCTACTCCGTCGCAGACTTGGTATCTGTGGAAGACAATATTATTGTTAAATTCAGTTATGGATTTTGTCACCAGCGTCTATGGACAATTGCAACGTCAGAAGCATTGCGTAACCTACTCTATAGGGTAAGGATTCTGATATTGAATCTAAGGACCCCGTTAGATAATTCAATTCAACTCATCCTAATGGACAACAAAATAACAACGAAAAATGCGTAAAGCAGCAGATTTTTTTCATGATTTTCAAGCTGATTTCGTGGTAAAAGTTGTTCATTATGACCCCATGGCAATGCTTATATGAATTCAACGTTACCGTATATTCCAAAATTTACAATAGGGAAGATGACTGATGTTTATATCGTTGAAACCAATAGCTTTGATGAAATATTTAAGTAAATATAGTATATGTATGTACGGCTAATAATGTTCTGATATATGAGCATTTAAAGTTTTTGTTAGAGACAACTCTGTCCCTTTCCCACTAAACAAAAAATGACGTCACACCTTACTTGTCAGAATAGAATTTATATGGCGTACAGAGATGTGACGTCACGATTTGCTGTTTCGCCTCTCTGTCTAGCATGATATTAAAATGCTTATAAGTTGCTTATTTTTGATCAGATTTTCATTAATCAGCTATATTTATGGGCCACATTTTAATAGGACAATTAAAAAAACCAGTCTTCTAGCCTATTATAACAGTTCCTGAAAGGTCATCTACACTATACACATATTAATCTGTATGTAACAACATCATGCACGACTGTCAACATCGTGTGTGTGCCATGTTCACTCTGTAAAATTGTGTTGTTTAAAATCTCATTGGCATACCTTGGCACACATCTGTGGTTGTCGCAGTGGAATCGTCTGAGCGTATCGCAGTTGAAGTTCGTACAAATCGAGGTAGCCTCATCTGATCCGTCTCCGCAATCGTCTGTTCCATCACATAAGTCAGACTGGGACACACACAGGTTATTGGCACATTGGAACCTGAAACATTAAAAAGGAATTAATATCGATTATGAAAATTTCAAACCCAACCTACATACTGAATTTGTGTAATTGATTCGTTTAACCAACAACTATCAACTACATCTGAATTTATGAAATCTAGTTAAACAGGCCTGAATTTACGTAAATAACCAGTTAAATGGGTCTGAATTTACGTAATCAACCAGTCAAGCTAATATCTATATTACCTAAAACATTACCTTCCATGTTAGGCAGTCAGATAAAATCTCAATTTAGTATTCAAAGTAAGGTTTTGAAGGAATCTTACCTGCTTTCAGGACAGTATCTGCCGTTAGGGTAGCGAGGTGGACATCCGATCTCATCGGACAGATCCCTACAGTCCCTGTCTCCATCACATCTGAAGTAGGCCGCAATACAGTGTCCTGACTTGCACTGGAACGTTCCATTCTTACACTTGAAGCCTCCACAGTCGTTCTCATCAGTGTTATCACCGCAGTCGTCTTCATGGTCGCAGCGCCATCTTGAGGAAATACACTTGCCGTTTCCACATTTAAATTCGGATTCCGAACATTCCCTGTAGTTGTGCTGGCAGACGGATTCGGTCTCGTCGCTTCCATCACCGCAATCGTCCGAGAAGTCACATAGCCACTGCTTGGGGATGCATCGTTTGTTCTCGCAAGTGAAGTCGGTATCGGAGTTGCAAGACGGGCAGTTTTCTGGGAGCTCATCGGAACCATCGCGGCAATCGTCTTTACCATCGCAGAATAACCATTTGGGAATACATCTGTAGTTTGATTGTCCCGGGCACCGTCTCCAGCCGGTCGTGCAGTTCTTCTGTCTGCACATGTAAGCTGGCTCGTCGGAATCATCGCCGCAGTCGTTATCGAAGTCGCACATCCAGAGTTTAGGAATGCAGCGACCGTTTTTGCAGGAGAACTCTGAATCGGGGTTACAAGGTCTATTGTGGCACATGACAGGGTCTTCGTCACTGTTGTCTTTGCAGTCGGTGTCTCCGTCGCACTTCCAACTGTCGAGGATACATCTTCCACTAGTTTTGCATTTGAATTCGAGAAGAGGACATTCATGTGCGCATTCAGCTTCGTCGCTGCCGTCTCCACAGTCATCAGTACCGTCGCAGATGGTAGCCGCGGGGGTGCAGTTGGTGTTCTTACATTGGAAGGAACCAGCACGGCAATGACGTACTGGACAGGTGTCGGGTTCATCGGATCCATCCATACAGTCCTTTTCTCCGTCGCATTTCCAGAACCAAGGTATACATTTCTCGTCGCGACCGTTACATCTGTGCTGTCCATTGGTACAGTTGGCGACGCAAGTTTTCATGTCTCTTGATAAGTAGAATTGATTTGGGCATGCGCATTTGTACGTTGTAGTACCTTCGTCGATATAACCGTCTATGTTTAAGTAACTAGATGCGTGGGGTGGAGCGATGAGGCAAAGATGTGAGCAGCCTCCGTTATTGTCACCGCAAGGGTTGGGGTAAGGCAATTGTCTTAACTGGTGAACCACGTGGATATCGTAAGGTCGATGCGTTGTGTTCCGTAGAACCACGAGATTGTCTCCGGAATGTTTGTTGGCTTTGCTGATGGCCTTCAGATTCCAATCGGTCCAGAATATTTCGTCATCGAACACACTGATAGCGAATACGTGAGGAACTTTATTGCCCGACAGCACAACGTGTCTATGCCTCCCTTCTAAATCAGCCGATCCGATGTAGTCCAAATGAGCATCAGCCCAATAAATTCGGTGAGAAAAGTAGTCGATAGTTAAAGCGTTGGGCCACGCAATATCATCCTCCCAATTTAAGATGGTCGTAAAATTAGAACCATCCATGCCCATCTTGCCGATGTAAGCTTGTAAGTGCCAGGACGTGAAATACAAGTAGCCTTCACCTGGATGGAGCGCGATAGCTCTCGGGTCTGCGATGCCAGTCTTCAAAGTTTTCCTCCTTGTTCCATCGAGTTCAGAAACATCCAGATTTTTGGAATGCCTATCCAGCCAGTATAGTTTACGACCGACCCAATCGATAGCAATGCCTTCTAGGCCGTGTGAATCGTGTCTAACTACTACTTCTTTAGTAGGATTGGGATCGGTATAATTCGAGCGGTAAATTGTCTTTGCTGATACATCAGCAAAGTACATCTGTTCATTTTTGACATCAAAATCAATAGCGACCACATTCATCAAATCCTGGTGCACAAGGTTGTACAGCGAGGCATCCGTAGACATATTTCTGACATAATATTTGTTTGTAAATATGATCCAAGGTTTGTTCGAGTTGTCTTTTCGTTTGCAAGTGTGCTCATCAGCTTCTCTTTCGTAATATTGTTCATCACACTTGCAGTAGTAAGATCCGGGAGTGTTTAGACAGAATTGTGAGCAGACGCCAGGAGTTTCTATACATTCGTCTACGTCAGCGCAAGCTTTCCCATCTGCGAGTAGTTTATAACCCTGGTTACAGTCGCAATAGTATCCGGTCAGAGTATCGACACATTTATGTCCGCACTGATTTATTTCGAGCTTGGCGCATTCATCGATGTTGCAATGTGCCGGCTCATCGGAATCGTCTGTACAGTCCGACACTTTGTTGCACACAAGTCTATTGTCGATACACTGGTCATTATTACATTTGAACTGGCCAGTCGGACACGTTTTATTATCCTTCTTGCAGTCGACTTCGTCCGAATGATCCCCACAATCGTCCTCACCGTCGCATCTGAAGTGATTTCTGATGCATTTAAAGTTCTGGCACTTAAACTCTTGGTCGCTACATTGCTTGTACTGAGTGTTGCAGATTTTGCCCTCATCAGAGCCGTCACCACAGTCGTTGTCATGATCACACACCCATCCTTCGTTGATACAGCGTCCGTTGTTGCATTGGAACTGATCCTCGGAGCAAGGAGTCGGTGTGGGGCAATGATGAATGGTAGAGTTTTCATCAGCACCATCGATACAGTCCGGGTCACCGTCGCAAAGCCATTTCCGAGGGATGCATTGAGGTCGCTGCCAGAATTTATTTTCTTCACAAGTGTATTCGGTTTCGGCGTCGCACTTACGTTCATTGCATTGATGTCTGTTATCTTCATCGCTATTATCAAGACAATCATTGTCGCCATCGCAGATGTAAATTCTCGGTATGCAGTTTCCATTGTCGCATGTAAATAGATCTCCGAAACATGTTCTGCCTTCGGATTTGCAGTATTCTGGTGGTTCGTCGGCTCCATCACCGCAGTCATCGTCTCCGTCGCAATACCATGTAGCTGGTATACACCGATGGTTGGGGCAGCGGAAACTATTTTGGGGACACGTTCTTTCAGCGCAATGTAGAGGATCCTCATCAGAGTTGTCACCGCAGTCATTATCACCATCGCATAGCCAGTACGGTTCAACGCAGATGTTTGTCTTTTCACATTTGAGGTGATTTGCTGGACAAGTCTTGTTCGTCGGGCAAAGATCGTGCGTTTCGTCACTAGTTACGTTGTCTTTGCAATCATTGATTCCGTTGCAGACTTGAGTCTTTGGAATACAGCGTGAGTTTAGACAAGTGAACTCTCCGTCGGCGCATGGTGGGTAGACGCATCCTTCTTCATCAGAGTTATCTTTGCAGTCGTTTTCGTGGTCGCACTTCCACGATTTGAATATGCAGCGACCGTTGTTGCAGCGGAACTCGTTGGGTGAGCAGGAATGGTAGGCGCAGTAGTTCTTATCTTCATCAGAATTGTCACCGCAGTCATCGTCACCATCGCACGACCACATGCGACTAATACATTTGCCGTTAGCGCAGAAGAATTTACTCGGATCGCAGGTGATGTTTTTAGCGACGCACATTCTACCCTCGTTAACCAGTTTAGTATTATCATCGCATTTGCATTCGACGGTGTTGTTAGGAGCAGGATGACAGCTTTGGGCGCAACCTCCGTTGCTAATCTTGCAAGGGTTTACTGTGCACTTCTGTTTGCTCGCACTGTAGATGTGGATATCTCGAGGAGAGTCTTCGAGGCGTTTAACCATTTCGACCATGTTGGCACCGGTGTGCTTCTCTGCGCGGTACACTCCACGGAGTTGCAGGTCAGTCCAGTAAATGTAATTTCTGAAGACAGTCAGTGCGAAGGGATAAATAGTTGCAGATATTAGAACTTCCCTGTTGGTGCCATCCAGACTAGACCTTTCAATTTTTTCGCGAACCGCGTCGGACCAGTAGAGCATATTTTCGTCAAAATCAATAGCCAAACCACTAGGTTGCGATAAATCTTTGTCGACTATAGCTTTCTTTAGAGATCCAGCCATGGTAGTTCTGTAGATCTTGCCTGAAGTTCCGAATCTACCCCAGTCAGTGTAGTACAATGTGCCATTACAAGGGTCAACGACAATAGCTCTAGGTCGTTCCACTCGAGCGATCATAACGAGTTCTGTGCCATCTAGGTTCATTGCATAAATTGAATTGTTAGTACTATCTGTCCAGTAGATTTTCTTTTGAGTCCAATCGTAGGAAATCCCTTCAGGATTGATGCCCTTGTTTATAATATTTTGAATGCTAGAAAATTGTGGGTTGGTAGCCGACATCCACCCGATTCTTGCCCAAGGTCGGATTTGCGTGAAGAATAACTTGTTGTCTGCATAGTCAAACTCTACTCCAACGACATTGGTTAGATTCACCACGGGCTTGAAAGGCACTCCAGTCGACTTTGGGTCCAGATTAACGGCACGGATTTCGGTACGAGTAGTGAAAACCAGATATTCGTCTACGACATCGCATTTTCTAGGATTGGTTTGGGATACTTGACCAGTTGAGCAGTCGCATTTATGAGTAGTGCCTTTGTTGGCCTCAGGAGGGAAACTGAAACATAGCTGGTCGCAACCACCGTTGCCGAGCATTCTACAAGGGTTGTTGTCATCTGTAGGTTGATTGTTGATGTCAAAAATAACAATGTCCCGCAACTTTGGCAAATTAGTTCGAACTTTCTCCGGCAACGAAGTATTTCCGGGAAGTTTGGACGCTTTGTAAATTGTTTGTAGATTCCTGTCGACCCAGTATACACTTCCGGTGTGCACAGCAATGCCCATAGGGTTCGGTAGGTTTGATCTGATCAGTTGTCTGTTACCGCCGTTGTACGAAATTTTCTGTATCTGATCTAGTTTGGAATCTACCCAATACACGTCGTGTGTAAGCATGTCTATGGTCAAATCTCTTGGGTTGGAAATTCCTGAGCTAACGAGAGTCTGCCAGTTGCTGCCATCTAGATACGCCTTTCCGATACGCGGGTATTGTCCGTAGTCGATCCAATAAAGAAGACGTTTCAACGGGTTCACAGCAAGCTCTCTCGGCGCATCCATCGTAGTTTTAAGTAGAACTTTCCTATTCGAACCATCTAACCAGCACACTTCAACATAATTCTCATGAGGGAAGACATTGGTGAAGTAAAGATTGCCAGCGACCCAATCGACAGCCAAACCTCTGATGCCATTACTTCCAATACCATCACTGATAACTTGCATCAATTCCGTTCCATTAGGTCTAACCCTAAAGATGCCATTCCATGGACCTCTGTTGAATTCCACCCAGTAAATGTAGTTAGTTTCGAAATGAACATCAATGTGTAAGATGTGGTGACCCTGACCAGAAACTGGCACCATGGCTTCGGCGCTGGAATCTATACTGTATCCTCTAATTAGGTCAAGTTGGGACACGACAGCGAAAGTCTTATACGGCACGCAGGTGACTTCATTCTCCTTCTTATATCCAACAGAACAAGCACAAACTCGGCTTCCACTGTCACTCGGTATGCAGATCTGTTCGCAGCCTCCGTTATTCTGAGAGCACGAATGATGAATCATCTTCCTCTTTTGGAATATGGTCAGCGATTTCAAGTCACTCTCGTTGTCCAAGATGTTCTTTATATTGTCTCCGTTTGGAAGGTCCACTTTGATGATCTTTTCATGTCGAGGGTCTAATACGTATAGTCTCAAGTCTAGAACGGCGATAGTTTTAGGATAAGAGATATCGCTTGACTCAGACAGGATGGTTTTTCTGTCATTTCCGTCAGTGTTGACACTGATGACGCTCGCTGGGAACTGAGTGCTGAAGTAGACTAGTTTTCTTTCAACGTCTACGGTTACGGCTTCTGGTCTTTCGATGCTGTCAACTAGGATGACAGGGTTAGTTCCGTCCATGTTAGCTTTGCCTATTTTGGCCGGGACTCCGAAGCCGCCTTCGTCTGACCAATACATTTTTCTGTGAACAATTGAAAGGAAAATCAATAACAAGTCCATCTATTTATTTTGGAAAATTATGCCTCATAATCAAGGCTTAAGGTAACTTTTATCTTAAACTGTTTACTTCAATACCTTGAGCGCGTATGAGAGGAAAAAACAAGTAAACAGAACTTACCCTTCAGTAGGATCCAGGCAAAGTCCTCTAGGCTTTGCAACAGAATACTTGCTTCCATCATTTGCCATTACAATTGTCCTATACTTGGCTTTTCCGTCGATTTTCACTAACTCAATGTTACTCGCTATTCTATTAGCCATGTATAGGTTTCTTCCAAGCCAGTCAAAAGCGATGGCTGATGGGGCGCCAACAATTCCAGTGTCTGCGCCTAAGAATTCGACCTTATTGCCGCCTCCATAAGGCATACTGTAGATTGTGCAATTTTCATCGTCTTCAGAGTCGCCAGTGATGGATTGTAGCCAGTATAGTGTGTGGCCTTGACGATCATAGTCTAGCTGGACTCCACCTGAAAATGTAATTGATCAATGTGTCACTTTTATCCACAGTAATAATGTTATAATATCATTATTTTTGTAGTAGTGCTAGAATATTTTTATTGGGTACCTTATTCTTACTTCAACCGTACTTTTGCTCAGTTATTTAATCACCAAGTAGACACGGACAATGTGTCCAGCGAAATGCATTTTAAATTTTGTACTGTACCTGTGATGCCAACAACTGGAGGGAGTTGACCAGCTCTTCCAGAACCATCCGTGGAAAGATCAATAACCTGTGTTCCCTTCAGCACCATCAAGTAGGGAGATTCCTCTGAAAAACAAAATCCAATATCAGATTTAAAAAAACTACTCTAAAATCCTATATAATTCACCCAGAACCCAGAAAGCAGAATATACCAAATTTGAAGCAACGTACTGCAATAGAGCTAGGCTAAAGGCTAGGTATTAGGTTAAAGGTTTTACCTTCGATGCATTTGCCGTCAGGCAGCAACTTGAACCCAGGTTTACACATACAAGTATAGCCGATTGTCATGTTCGGGCTCAGAAGGCAGAGATGCTGGCACGTGTCTTTCTTGCAAGGAGACGGATAATGAGGCTGGAGAGACGGATGATGTACATGAATCGAGAGTGGCTGAGAGATCAGATGGGAAACAACTGTCTGGTTCGTTCCTTTGAATTTGTGAGCTGACAGCACCCTATTCAACTGCCTGTCAGTCCAGTACAAAGTATCCTCGAAAAGCGTCAGAGAATGAGGGTGTAGCAAGTAATGGCTACCAGCTAAGACTTGCTGCCTTCCTGTTCCGTTGTAATAACAGAAATCGATAAAGTCCAGTTTCGAATCCGCGAAGTAAACCCTTTGAGTAGCGGTATCGAGGGTCAAGCCGTTAGGCCAGTAAATCTTTGTTGTAATTATAGCCATACGCTGTGTACCGTCCATGCCGACCCTTTCAATACGAGGATGTTCTCCCCAGTCGGTCCAAAACAGCCACCTTGCATCAGGAGCGGGATCCAAGCACATTCCTCTAGGTTGTGTTATATTTCCACTTAAAAGCGCTGTTCTAGCACTACCATCTTCTTTAGCAACTTCAATGGTATTCAGTTTGCTGTCCAACCAGTAAATGTTTCCACCGATCCAATCGTAAGCCAATCCTTCGACTAAGTCCAATCCCGTAGAAATTATGACTTGAGGTTCGCTGCCGCGGTCCAATCTAGAGATCTTCTTCAGTTTCATGTCCGACCAGAATATGGTACCAGTGTGCATGTTGGAAGCCGTTGCGACGACGTTTTCAACGTTGATCGGGACGCGTTCCAAGCCTTGCTCGTTAAGGTCTGCCACTAAGATGGAATGACGGTTGGAAATGATGAGGAAAGCACTGGAGTGGTTGTTCGCTTTGCACGTGTGGTTGTTCATCGTTAATAAGTATCCGTCAATACAGCTGCAGACGTAGGATCCTTTAGTATTAGTACAAGTTTGGGAGCAAAGTCCTGGTGGGTTGCATTCGTCGATGTCCTTGCAAGTGGTGCCGTCTAGTTTAAGTTCTTCACCAGGTGGGCAGAGGCAGAGAGGACCGCCAGGAGTTTGTTTGCAACCATTCGAGCATAGACCACCTTGATGTTCACATTCAGCAAAGTCACAGCTGCTACCTGAAATAGGGAAAACCATTCATAAATTGCACTACTTTGCGTCGGACGTTAAAAGGTTATTAAAGGTGGTTAATGGTTATATTACCTTCATCGGCACCATTGGGGCAATCGAATTTGTTGTCGCAAACTTGAGTGAGGTTGACACATCTACCGGTTACTTCAGGGCATTGCCATTGACCCTCAGGACACCTGAAACCACAATAAAATTATTTGAAGTTTTAGAGACGTAGCAAGGGCATTCTAGCGATTTTGTCTTGCCACTGTTTACTCGTATTTGGATGATCGATGGAAATGAATCGAATAAAATCATGAGGCGTTGTGTCTCCATTTATTAATATATATGCGTACCTGAAGGGCGGCGGTTTGCAAGCATGCTGCAGGCCTTCGTCGGATCCGTCTCCACAGTCGTCATTCCCGTCGCACACGTAGGCTTTGAACACGCAGCGGCCGTTGTCGCATCGGAAGTGGTTCGCCGCGCACTGCACCGCGCCGCACGTCGCCGGTTCGTCGGATAAGTCCTCGCAGTCGGGCGTGCCTGCGAGATGATAAAGCATGACATTACAACTCATGATATATACAGCGGGATTACTCTATATGTCAAATTTCAATCAGTAGGAGAAGGGGTAACTGAATAAGCGTAGAAGATCTTAAGATTAAATTTGACTTTTCATACAAGTTGCTTATCTCAAGCGCACGATACGACATGTAAATTCTGCAACTCACTGCATTCCAAATTCCATTCGGAAACGGGTTTCACATATTTTTACATGCTATCTTTTGAACATTATAAATCATGAAGTTTAGGGTTAGATATTCATGAAAGATCTTTAAAAGATTTGGTGTTATGGCTCTATTTCATGGTTTCAAGTCCTTTTCCAGAATAATTATGCTTTCATTGTGCAAACCTCCAGGGCAGTAGACTGCTCTGGCCGGCTCTAGGCTTCTCTGTGGGTGTTTCCCGATAGATACAACTCAATCAGGTATATCTGCAAGTCGCGAGTGAATCGCTTTCTTTAAGGCAAGCTTTCCCTTAGTTGCATCTTTGCGCGAGTTGAAGATCTCGTCGTCAGCCATAAAACGTCCACTGCTGGACGAACGCCTCCGTTTTAATAGAGGGGTTAATAGGGGGTTGGAGATCTAACGCAATATTATAACCCAATACCCCATAAATATAACTTACTGTTGCAATTATTGTGTATTCATAAGTATTATGTAGATGCTCACCATCACAGTACCAGGTGGTAGGTATACAGATCCCAGAGGACCTGCATTGGAACTGCTTATCTGGCTGGCACTGGTGCGGCGCCAGTGAGGGGCATCCTGCTTCATCGCTGCCGTCGTTGCAATCCGGAATGCCGTCGCATTTGTATGCCTCCTGAAATGTCGAAGGACAGTTAGTACAAGGTTCTGTGGTAGGACGTTTTTGTCTAGTAAGTGCCTTTGCCAGTTTTTCAACCACCAGTAGTGCGCAAATGTTACGGCGTTCCCAATATACCTCTATCATAGATGAAATGTATCGTCATTATCATTCATTGTCCACTGGGCGTAGATCTCTCCTAATATACGCCACTGAGTTAGTCGGCAGACCTCTGCGTCCAGTTCCTGCGCTGCATTACGCAGGTCGTCACTCCACCTGGTTGCTGGGATCTTTCATGTTTGCCTTAACGGTGTGGTCCGAGACTCTAGAATTCTTCCCAGCGGAAAACATTACTAAATTCAGCAGAGTGTCATCATTATATCATCATCATCATCCAGAAGACGTCCACTGCTGAACGAAGGCCTTAATAAGGGGGTAGTTGCAATAATCCCCACGCTTGGCAGGCGGCTTGGGGATCGCAGAATGGTCACCACGAGAGGACGCTGCTGCCCGTCCTCCCATGGTTATTGGCACTGTTCTAGGACACACCAAGGTCCAGCAGAATGTAAGCATACGAGATTGCTACATTTATGTATGCTCCAAACAACTTACCTGAACACACTGCTTCAAGTCAGCACACTTAAACTGAGTGGCCAGGCAGGACACAGGCGGGCAGTCCGCCTCATCCTGCTTGTCGAAGCAGTCGTCGTCTCCGTCGCACACCCAAGATGCAGGGATGCAGTGCCCCGTCCGTGGACATGTAAACTGGAGACAATAATCTCATTACTCACAAGTTCAGCTGGTAGCAATGGACAGCTAGATTTCTTCAGGTTAGTAGCGTAATTGAAGAGAACAGAGGCATAAAACATAGATTTCTGAATGTTTACTGGTGCTTGGAGAATCAACATTAGTTTGGTTCAAGTCTGAGGAATCTACTGACTTCTTGATGTAATTTTAAAATTGAAGGGTATGAATTACCGAAAGGGCCGGTAGTCTGGAAGAGATGCATTAGTAAAATTATGATAAAAGTTCGTAAAAAGACACATGGTAAAATAAAAAAATGTATACTGCTGTATGTACAACACACTGAAGACAGAAGAGGCCTACCTCTTCTCTTTAAGCGAAGGCCCTAGCCTTCGCTTTTCTGTGGTACAACACAAGGAGGTTTGAGGACCCGCTTACGCTCTTTCCTATTTCATTGGTACAACACAAGATATTTAATTCTAACGTGCGCTTTTAAAGTATATGACAGATGACTTATCACGACGTTTTTGAAAAAATTTTTGAAGCAGTGGTTTTTTTATAGTGCACGGTAAGTGGGTCATTGATGACTCAAAATGTGCGCGAAAAGTATTACTTTATCTCAATGATTTAGGTACCTACCTGCATAAAGGTAAACTAAGAGTTTAAAAAAAAATAGAACTAGTCCGTTGTCAAGAAACCCCTTTGACCATGTAGGTCCGTAACATGTCATAAACTTTTTACTCTGTGAAATGAAGTTTGTGAACAACTATGTAAAACCCCTGTGGTGTGTGTGAACCTGGTGCTGTTTAAACATAACTCTTAATTTTCAATGAATAAAACATATTTCTCAATTTGTTTTTGTTATAACTTGTGATGAAAGGTAGTTTGTTTACACCATGGTATAATAATATACTCCGCCAGGTATGACACTCCCGAGCGAGAAAGGTCACGTAGGTGACACAAGCCTACGTCATCGACGTGAAATGACCAGTAGCGTGAAATCATAACTCGCCGTTCTCCTTATATTACCTGTGGGAATCCCGTAAAACTATGTGATTTTGGTTTAAACTATGTTAATTCGTGTTTAACTTGAATCATTTCGCTTGACCTGACACGAAATGACAATTGAAATGATTTGTTTATTTTATAATTATTAACAGATTTGATTCCCTATTTTCCAATTTTGTTCCCCTAAAGTGGCAACTGGAGTGACGTAGGCAAGTGTCACTCCCGGAGTAGCAGACCTTGTTTTATTGGATCATGGTTTACACCACAGTGTAGGGCTTTCTTTTCTGTGGTTTACACACGCGATTAGGTGCGAACACCTTACGCCATATTATTTCGTGTGTAATAGAAATGATACCACTGCTACTATTATTTATTCTGTGCCAGTGCCTTCTCGGAGCTGAAAAATATTATAAAGCATTTAAGCATTCTCCTGATGAAGAATTTCAAATCCATTAGCTCGCGCGTGTCAGCTTGGTGGAAGTTAACTCAATCACTCTTGGAGGCAAGGCTGTGGCTAGGCCTATCAGTGAGATGTGACTTAGTAGTAGGTACGCCATTTTTTGGAGCAAACTAACCTGGAAGTAAGCGCAAGTCTTCTCCGCACAATGAGATCCCTCATCCGAGCCATCTCCACAATCGTTCTCCGAGTCACATTTCCAGGTGTTGGGCACGCAGCGTCCATTGTCGCACTTGAACTGAGAAGAGCTGCAGGTGACGTTGACGCAGCCAGTCTCATCGGAGAAGTCTCCGCAGTCGTTTTCAGAGTCGCATTTGAAGGTCGAGGGGATACAGCGACCAGACGCGCAGGTGAACTCGGAAACACCGCATGTGGTCTCTGTAAAGTGTACACGTGTTATTACAGGCTGATTCAAATTTAATGCCGGCTGTGAACTTAGGCGCTACTTACGCAGTAGCAAAAATGAGGTGCGGTGTGCGCATAATCGCAAAGTTTCGCTTGCAGTGCACTTCACAACCGCCATTAAGTTTGAATGATGCTGTACATCACTACTTAGTACTCTGCTGTTGTACTCTCAAAAACAGTCGTTTTTGTTACAAAAATTCTAGTTATTGCAGTATAAAAAGATTTTTACGGGATATTTACAGTGACTATAATATGTTTTTACAAACAACCGTAATCGTTTAAATGAGTGTGTTACACTAGCTGTTGGTACAACAACGCAGTAGTGGATATAAAACACTGTCATTGAAAAACAAAAACACTGTAATAGTTTTTGTTTTATTCATACGGGAATACTCACGTAATTAAATCGGATACTCCGACTATAGTTTCGATCACATCCGGTGACCTATTTCAAAGAGTGAAAACAGAGCCCGACGCGCGTGCAGTTGCTTCCTGGTTAACGTGAGTCACGTCATCAGCCATAAAACGTCCAGTGCTGGACGAAGGTCTCCCCCTTAATAGAGGGGTGTTGCCATAATCCCCACGTGTGTGTAACGGGAGTATTCCCGTATAAATTAAACAAAAATGTGTCAAAACCACGTCAGTTTTCATAATAAAACTGTAATAGTTGTTACAAAAACATTGTGATTGTTGTTACAAAAATAATGAATGTTTAAGAATTCACTTTCATGATATATTAGGTTCCAAACTTACTTGTGCAGTTTTGTTCCTCGTCGCTGTTGTCTAAACAATCATCATCGCCATCGCAGACCCAGCTCTTCGGAATACACCTCTGGTTGTTGCAAGTGAAGTCCCAAGAATGAGGACACGCTTGCACCGGCGGCTCTGAACTCGGATCAGATACGCAGCTCGTGCCGTCAGGAGCTAACTTCTCTCCATAAGGACAGCCACACTTCACTGTCAAAAGTTCCGTGTTGTTTCTCGGTACAGCAAAGCAGAGTTTCTGGCAGTTCCCGTTGTTCCTCGAGCAAGGCTGCATTGGGTCTATCTTCTGTATGCCTTCGCTGTACACTTTGACTCCGTACAGCCTGTTTGTTTGTGGTTCCCTAACCATAATGTCTTCTTGCTCGCCAGTGAGCTTGTGAAGTCTGACGATAGCGTCCAATCGCCAGTCGGTGATGTACATGAATTCTTTGTGAATGACGATGGAGAATGGATGTCTGATCAGTCTTGAGTTGACAGTCTTCACATCAGTGCCGTCAAGCTTCGAATGTTGGACGTGGTCAAGCAAAGCGTCGCACCAATACAGTCTATCTGCGTCGAAGTCAATAGACAGCCCGTTGGGCCAACCTAATGTGACGTTCTCGAAGACCAGTAAGCCTGTGCCGTCTGTGTTCGCTCTGCTGATGTTGGCTGGGCGATCCCATTCGGAGAAGAAAATAAAACCTTTGTTAGGATGCACAACGATAGCACGGGGTCTCTTCAAGTCTTTGAGCAGAGTTCTTTTGTAAGCAACGTTTCTTGTTGATAATACATTGAGTGTTCCTTTCCTAGAGTCGATATAGTACAAGTTTTTCGAAGCCCAGTCTACGGCTAAGCCTTCAACGCCCTCGTTCTGAGAAGCCAGCACGATCTCCCTTGTCGTTCCGTTTCTATGGACCCTGTATATCACGTCTTGGAGCACATCGGAATAGTAAATGTATTCGTCCCGAGCGTCAAAGTCGAGACCTACGAACCTGGCTCGTCTCGAGACCACGGGCAGTATGGCATCGCTGAATCCTTCAATGACTGGGTTCAAAACCTTTCCCTTGATGAATCTCTGTTGGGAATACATAAGGAACTCTGACACCAGGTCGCAATTTCTCAGATCAGTCTCCAATCTATATCCTATATTGCAAGCACATCTATAACCTAAGCCGCCATTCTGCAGCGCAGTGACTATACACATTTGAGAGCATCCTCCGTTATTGATCCCGCATGGATTATTTACGGAAGTTTGTTTTAATGAATGTATCACAGTAATAGCTTTGGGTTCTCGTATGTCTTTTTGCTTGAAAATCGCCTGTATACTCGACGCGCCTTCGTATTTGTTTACAGAGCTGATTCCTTGTTTAGTACTATCGGACCAGTAGACCCTGTCTTCGAATAAGGCCAATCTAGAAGGACTGGGGACCTGCTGTCCTCTCAGTACCAAAAACCTGTGGTTTCCGTCGTAATCAACAGTTTCAATGTAATCCAGTAAAGAGTCACACCAGAACACTCTCTTTGCAATTATGTCCACAGCAATTCCAGATGCTTTATACGCCGCTTCGGAAACTATAGACTTTGCGTGGGTACCGTCCATGTTTGCTCGGATAATTTGGCTGCTATCCGCTACGAACATGAAACCTACAGTTGGGTCGAGAGCAATATCAGCTGGGTTGGTTAGATTTGAGCCTAGTACGACAGCATGCCACCTTCCGTCCAGTTCAAACACATCGATCTTCTGTCCAATAGCGTCAGCCACGTAAAGTTTGTCTCCGACCCAGTCGACTGCGAGGGCAACGGGCGCCCAAGAACCGGTGACCGTGATGTCCCTACTCCCGATGTAGCTGGTCACGCCAGCTGGGGCGCTTAGCTGCTGGGAGTGGATCTGTAAAGATGGAAAGAGAAAACGATCAGGAAACCAAATGGTTTAAAAACGCAAAATCTTATGTGGGTCTCATAGAATGTTGGTTTATAAGAACAGATGCGACGATAAGAATTAATATGTCAAAGTGAGAAAGTTAACCTAAATGAATCGATCACCATATTTATGTTATATATGATAATATCTATTTTGTGCTTGACAGGCTAGATGTTTGATCACAGCTCACCTTATGTCAAGTGATGATGTGGTTTTTACGAAAAAGTTCAATGATCAACAGTTATCTGGTTCGCGTAAGCTGTGATAGTCTATGTTAGCCTTGGTAGACTAATTTAGACACCATTTGACTTGAAATCGTAAGGTCGCGGGCTCAAATTCCAGGCCCGTACCAATGAGCTCTTTGGAGTTATTGTAATCATATCACTGGCTTTCGGTGAAGGAATACGTCCGGAGAAAAAAAACCAATGGCGTATGTGAATTCACCAACTCGCAACTTGGCCAGCATAGTGAATAAGGCCCATACGCTCTTCGAGGGTAGGCCTAAGTCCAGCAGAGGACAGTAAAAAAAAAGGCTGATTATGCTTATGTACTCACCTTCCTAGTCTTCAGATCGGACCAGAATAGCAGGTTCTTTCTATAATGGTAGTCGACTCCCGCGGCCGAGGTGGCATTAGCGAGGTGTTGGGTCAGTCGCGCGTGGAGATCCATCCGGACTAGAGCCGTCGCGTGCGCAAGAACCAGTGCTGGCGCAGCACTCGAGCTGGCCGCGCACCGCTTGCCGTCGATTAGGCTGTAGCCAGGAGCGCACGCGCATTTGTACGCTGGAGGAAACAAAAGGTGCATTTTGTAACTATGATGTGTCCTTACTTAGTAATTCGGAACATATTTATTTTCACTTGTATAGCAAAAACATGTCTTTTTTAATTCTTATCTGCCCACTAATTAAATAATAGGGTATTTTCTGCCATACATAAAATATATAAGCTCATTGTAGAAGGCGCTAGATGCTTAGCCAGATTGGCCAAGGGGCTTGGAAAATATAGGGTTCGCGAGGTCTCATTTCGTTGCAAAATCTAGTCTTAATCCTGGTTACTTACATCCAGGGGTGTTGACACACAGCTGGTGGCAGTAGCCCCATTCCTTGCACTCGTCCCTGTCCTCGCAGGTCCTGTTGTCAGCGGCGAGCGTAAGCCCGGCTGCGCACGCGCACGCTCCCCCATTGGGGGACGCCACGCATTTGTACACGCAGTCTAGAGCTGGACACGATGCGGTCGCTGGAAAAATAATGAAATAATTTAGCTTTGTAGATAAATAGTCAAGATATCGGTGGTCATTTTTCACACAGTGCCATCTAGCCTCAAACTAAGCAATGCTGCCCTGGGTGGGGATCGAACCCACGCCCTACAGCTTTGAAGGCAGACATGCTGCCAACTGAGCTATAAGGCAGTAGGTAAAATTTTATGACTTGACTTTATAAGCGACTTGATTTCGATGACTTTTATTAACGCTTACCTAACGCACTAAAGTCGAAGACGTTAGGACACGGATTGCCAAGCCGAAATGGTGGGCTGTGGCCACGTGGTTCGATCTGTCGGACACTGCATGTGGTATTTCCACTTGGCCGAGTGCAGGATACTTGGCTAGGCAGAATTTCAACAAGTGGACCAAGGTACCAGAAAAAACAAGAGAAAGCCTATATCAGTGGGTGGAAACGGGCTGAATAGATAGATAGGAGTTTTGGCGGGAACACGGAAAAATGCAGCCGGAAGACGTCCACTGCTGGACGAAGGCCTCTCCCTAAAAGGCAGGTGTTGCTAGCCTATTATACTTGACACAAAATGCACAAAGTGCGATGCCAAAACTAAAGGAAATAAAAGAAAAGAGAAAGATAGAATACTCACAGCAAGCATTTTCCTCGTCAGAATTATCCTCACAGTCTCTCTTCCCGTCGCAGAGCTGCGATCTCATGATACATTTGTGACCGCCGCCAGGCGCTCCCTTTGGGCACAAGTACTTATTATCGGGGCAAGTAATTGAGGTACAATTGTTTTCATCGGACCCATCTATGCAGTCCTTATAGCCGTCGCACTGGTACGTAGCGGGTATACAGAGGGCGTTGCTGCAGCGGAACTGGCCGATATGGCACGGAGGGAAACCTGGAAACAGAAAGGGTGTTAAAGAAACATCTCTGAAGATTTGTATGTCCCGCTTGTGTCTTTTAAGGATTGGGCTAGGAAAACAGAAAGATTAACTTTTCGAGGGTTGCTCTTTTTGGTTGATTTAGAATTATTCGAAAGACACCCAACTGCGTTGGAGGTACAGTCTCTTAGGTAATTCCTGAGAGGGTTTTCCAAAAAAAAACACCATAGCATCTCTCGTAGATAATCGTAGAAATACGATCAGTTTATGTGCAGCATAACAAACAATGTTTGTTCCAAGTTTTTTTTTAATTATGAGTGAAAAATCAGCTGTTCATTTTTCCGCGAGTAAATTCGTGAGATTTATAAGGGACGGATTTTAAAAGTCATGGAAAACAAAAGGTATTCGTTATGCAGCACAGTATCTGATCTTAAGAGGTTATTAGTTAGTTACCAATAACTCTGTATCAGTAAGTAGAACCCTTAAGGATGCACTGTAAAACGGCTCGAAGTCAGGTGGGCGTGGCCGAAAAAGCTTGCTATTTCATCAAACAAAGTGTGGAAAAGGGAGAAAGAAAGAGAATTGAGCGCGCAAATTTTTTAAAGTCGTACTTTGGCTGCAGGGTTTGGTCTGAATAAACTACTGAATTAAATTTATTAAATCCAACTTATGTTAGGTACTTTAAATGTTGATGTAAACCATCAACATTTAAAGTACCTAACATAAGTTGGATTGCTAAACTATGCCGCTAAATATATTATTTTAGAGTTTTCATACTCCTTATGTTTAATTTACGTCCAAAGTTGCGTTAAAATTGAGCTAAAATACAAGATGTCTCCTGGCTCATAACTTTTATGTTTATAAACTTATTTTTCTTATCAATTTAGAATCATTGATACTGAAGAGACAAATCGATATGATACTTTAGTCTTGGACCTACAACATTAGAGTAGAGTAATATCCCAGCCCCGTTTCTATGGAGAAGTGACCGGCTACTCTTAACAACCAACTATAACCTGCTTATTGAAACCAATAAGCCATAAAATTGAAAATCCATTGTGATGCCAGAGGGACAATGCAAAGATGTCCGAAAATAATTTCATCGTGCATAGCAATAAGACTATTGAGACCAAATCAAAGGAATTCAATAGCTAGAAGGGCATAAAAGAGCTTTTTATAAACGGGCCCAAGTGACCTTTTAATTCTATAGGTTCTATCCTTTTCCGGAAAGAGGAATTATTCCAGTCCTTATCTAACAATGGAAAATGGCTATTGAAACGGGATTTAGAGACCAAAATGAGATACTTACCTACCCAAGATATTATTATATCGAGAATAATTTCAATCTACCCAATGTTAGGTTGCCTGAGATACAGGCGTATTTCAGGCAATTTCATAAGTATGTAGGTACCTGTCTATTGTTTGTTCAAAATTCAATTTCGTATTCAATTTAAGGAGAGCCGCTTGAAGACGAATTCGTACAGTAATATTTAATACATTTGCTTGAAAAGTGTACCTACTATGAAGCTTGTGACATAAACATCTTGTAAAATTTAGAGCCTTACTTAAAAACGCAGCTTAAAGTTAAGTGACGTTATTTGGTACTGCTTCACTTGGAGGATCTAAATTCTTCTCTCGTACTTAATCAAAGTCACTTCATTTTGTATTGTGCAGAAGTTAAATGAGGTTTGTTAATTTAAGCAACGTTTTTAAGATGAATAAAAAAAAATGTCTCTGTAAGACCTTGAAAGACCTTTTTTTTATTTTCTCGTATATGCCAAAATGTTACCTTTTAAGCACCATACTTTTTTAGCCCTTATTTGCATGCAACTCTGCCTTTTATAGTCCGAAGATCTATCAGAGACCAAACTCAAATAAAAACATCCGACATAAAACTGATAAAAAACAGTTATTGTGCTTATTAGGTAAAATTTTAGCAAACAACGAGAAAAATCACAAAAAAAAATCGGCATCTGGGATTGTGTTTGGCCAAATTATATTTTCCAAATGGGTTCCCGAACACAACCTTTCAGTTTGTCTGACCCTCTACAAACACCCTGTATAATGGATTTCTGATTAAAAGACAAAAAAAGCCACTTACTACAATGTGCTTCATCTGAGTTGTCCCCGCAGTCGTCTTTGTGATCACATTTCATCGAAGCGTCCACACACTTATTGCCTAAGGCGCATCGAAATTGGTCTAGCCGACACGCCTGCGTCTGGCCTGGACAGTCTGATTCGTCTTTGCCTGTTCTACAGTCTAAGTACCTGAAAATTTAACTCGCAAATAAATCGTTGACTTACATAAAGATCGCCAAACAGTAGATGCAAGATCCCTTCATCCACTTTCGTAACTAAAAGTTCATAACTAGCTACGAAAAAACATAATTTTCATCGCTGTTTAAACTAGTTATTAAACAAGTTTTTTTTCCTGTTTTATCTAAATCAATTTTTTACACTTGCCTACCAAATCACCAACCAAGGGTATAATATGGGTATTTTCAATGCTATAGTGAATAAACTTCTTCTAGATTGACGAGCTCCATTCTCGGCCACGCCGTCGCTTATCACCAGTGTGTTGGTGTTGGAGCCAAAGATAGATATAATTCCAATAAAAAAAGCTAGCTCTAGCTGCTAGAAGTTCGAATATGTCTTGAAGTTTGTCCTTACCCATCACATTTCTTCGACTTTGGTATACAGGGTCCCTGGGAAGAGGCCTTGCCGGGTCCCACCCCCTCTACTCCGCACTGGAAGTCGTCTGTCTGGCACTTCCGGTACGCTGAAATCAACAAGAATAATAAATAAGCATTGTGTCCAAATTGGCTATACCGATAGCAAGCCGGGTACGCTGCGGACGGGTAGTGAGGTTTGATCTGGATTGTACCTTTTTTCTATACAGTCATGTGACGAGACGAGAAAGACTTTCGCCTGGTGGTAATCGTCACGCCTGCCACTAACAGTAGCAGTGCCAAAATTGTGAACTTGCGAACACAATCCTGCGCCGCACTGCACTGTGCTCTTCACCCTGAGATATTAGATGTTAAAACTCTTCATGCCCAGTAATTTCTCTGGTAACATTACCCTTCAAACCGGAACACAGTAATGCTTGCACACTACTGCTTGGCGGTTGAATAACTAGCAAAGGTGTGGTACTTCCCCAGGCGGACTCTGCAGTAGAGTCCTACCACTATAACACCGCTTGTCTACCGCTTCCTACCGCTTGTCTTTCATTGGGTGTAAGAAAATCGAATTCTTATGGTGTGTAGTGGACTATGATAATGGTGATGACCTCGATCAAAACTAACAGACTAGAGAGTTGTACTCTTATTAATGTTCTTAAGGATACCCCGCCCGACGCCTTGAACTCATCGTGGGCGTGGCTAAAAAGCTTGCTCTTTTCATCAAACAAAGTGTGGGAAATCCCTTTCCCACGCACGAAAGAGAGAAATGAGCGCGCAATTTTTTTCATGTCGGCCTTTGGCTCCAGGATTGTGATGAATAAATTACTGAACTAATTAATTCCAACTAAAGTTAATTAAAAAAATTATAGTCTAAACTATGCCGCTTGATACATTATTTTTAGAGTTTTCGTACTCCTGTGTTATTTATTTGCGTCCGAAGTGGCGTTAAAATTAAGCTAAAATACAAAATGTTTCCTGGCTCATAACTTTCATGTTTATTAACTATTTACTTTCTTATCAAATTTCAATCCTAGATAATGAAGAGACATTTCAATATAATACATACCTACAACATTACATAGTGGAGTAATATTACTTCCCCGTTTCAATGGAGAAGTAACAGGCTTGTTTACTCTTAAATATATTATTCTGAAAAATCATTTAGAAATGCAGAATCAGAAACTCATCTACATCGCATACAAGCTAATCTGTATTGGTAATGATATGCAAAAATGGCGTCCTGGTTTTTGCAACAAAATGCTCGGACCGAGGTAATGCGATTTTCACATAAAGTTATGTAAAACCCCGCTGTCGCAGCCGCCTTTGAACTGGCTAAGAGCAGCGCAAAACCGATATAGTTTATAAGAAAACTCCATTCTTTTGTGCTGATACAAAGCTGCGAAACTAACAAAGCTTGCTACCTTAATCGGCTTAGATAGATATTTTTCGAAAAAAACATACAGTCGAATTAAGAGCCTCCTTTTTTGAAGTCGGTTGAAAAAAACCGACTCAATTAGCTGGATGACATATTTTTTCCAGTCATTTTGGTTTAATAACCAAAATACTGAACCGATTTGGATAATATTTATATGGGACCGCCTCTGAAGTATGACCTAATATACAAAAAAGTATCATCAAAATCAATTCATAATTGGCCGAGTATTCGCTTAACAAACATACATCAAAAAAAAAAAAATGTCGGCCATTTTTGAAGTCGGTTGAAAATTACTAGCATATATAGAGAAAATTCAATCCAGTGTTGAATTAGTGGCGATCGTGATCTTAAGGAATCCTGAATATGTACGGAGAACCAGTTTAATGGCGTACCTATATAAATCCACCAGCCCGTACAATGGCCCGTACTGGCCCAGCATGGTACAATATGGCCTAATCACTTTTCGAGGGTAGACCCTATACTAACATGCAGGATGTTAAACGCTGATACTCAGTACAATGACGTATGTGAATTTACCAGCAGCTGGGCCAGCGTGGTGAATATGGTCCATTCGCCCTTTGAGGGTAGGCCTTTTTTATTTTTTAATACTGTCAAGTGACGAGACAAGAAAGACTTTCACCTGATGGTAAGCGTCACGCCTGCCACTAACAGTAGCAGTGCCAGAATTTTGAACTTGTGAACACAATCCTGCGCCGCACTGCACTGCGCTCGTCACCCTGAGATATTAGATGTTAAATCTCTTCATACCCATTAATTTCTCTGGTAACATTGGCCTTCAAACCGGAACACAGTAATGCTTGCACACTACTGCTTGGCGGTTGAATAACTAGCAAAGGTGTGGTATTTCCCTAGGCGGACTCTGCAGTAGAGTCCTACCACTACAAAACTAACCCTAAGTCCAGCAGTGGACGATAAAAAAAGGCTGATTATGCTACTCAGTACAGTAAGTAAATAGGTAAGTACTTAATTTAGTATATATATATTTGTTATTAGATATTGCACCAAGAGGCAGTGGACAATACTTCACAGATGGTTGATCATCAATCGTCAATAACAGTCTATTTCATCAGTGTAACTGGACTGTTACAACATGTAACGATCCAGCCAAGTGTGAACCAGTTTCCGGTCCAGCGACTCGGACGCCGGCCTCAACTTACCAAAACAAAACAAACTTCCAACCAGACAAAAACAAAATAAACCCCGAATAAAGCTCGATATATTCGTCTCCGCAAAAAAGCAAAAGGTCCACGCAGAGATGATATTCTATAGAGATGGCCTGACTCAACGCCTGAGTCTGCCACATGTGTATTTTGGCATGCAGCGGCAAGCGTTGAGTCCTCTCCAGTGTAAAATGACGACTACTTAGACGAGTTTTGAATGTCGACTTTCTTCTGTTGGTAAATGTAAACTATATAGTCTGGAATATCCGTATCAAAATTTTGACATATTTTAGGCATAAATAAATAATAAATCTAATTAGAAAAATATTCAGATTTGACATACATTGGAAATGCTCTTTGAGAAAAATGCACTTTAGGACGCTAGTAATTTTTGAGAAGTACGCATTTTAAACAAACCCATGTACAGAATAACTTGGTTTGTTTGTACACATAGTTGTGATATTTGACAGAGAGTTTTATGTTTCTGGACTGACTCAGCCTTGAGCCTTTGGGCATGTCTATAATTATATCATATCTGTGGCTCCGACGCATCCTTTCATCCAATTACGAAACTCGCTCCCGTCTCTGTGATACTTTCACGTGGAAAAAATGCAAATTCTGTCCAAACATCATCCGAACCTGCAGTTTTTAAGCCGAGCTTCGTACAAAGGCGCAGAGAACCGAGACTGGGAAGCCTTAAATTAAACGATGAAAGCACTGAAACTGGGCCCCTTTGCCGCTCAATTAGCGCCACTACCACGACTTTAGTTGGAAGTTTTCTATAGATCTGAAACCGACTTGAATCTACATGCTTATAAAAGAGCAGATTGTAGCAATAAAGCAATTTATATTGTAGTATATCCCTCTCTAAATCTCCCTTTCAAACTTCGCAAAGATTGATAGAAAATTAGAAACTTAAACTCACAAACACTCAAAAAAAGATTGCTTTCCTTCTTGGGCAGTAGGATAAAAACATTGATTATATACCCAGGGGAGCAAGATCCTCCAAGGATAAAAATGAAAGACCCATATATCATCCTAGCGTATAAACGTTGTAAATTCTCTTTGTACCCCGTCCCACTCAACACTTTACATATGGGAGGGATAAGAGCGGACCGACTCAATCCGCCACAATCACCTACTTACCGCCTGTACTGTTAAGCTGACGATACATTACGGCCAATCACCGAGCGAAGCCGAGTACCAGCGTATAGAGAGCTAATAGGGAATACGCATATGCATGTGTTTCAATTATTAAAAATAATAGGATAAATGGAGAGTTTAACCAATGAATAAGTAATAGTACTCCGTACAGAAAGTTCCCTCCGCAAAGGAATTGAAATAAATAAGGGCTCTATCTACTAGGCAATAAAGTAGCAATTCAACTCGCACAGCGCTGGATACCGCTCGCTATATTCACCTAGATATACCGCTCTCTTTCTATCACGTATGCTTAGTTACGTGCGACGAGGCTAGCGTGCGGGCGGCCACTGACTTCTGCCTTGCATTGTTTTCCTGAAGGAGCGCCGGCCGAACATACCTAAACTGCGGAATGACACCTTAAACATGGACATGGTTAAACTGAATCTGAAGCTTACGTCGAAAAAATAATTAAAATCGACTGGTAAAGTTCTGAAATATAAGCGTTCAAAGTATTAGGGGACAGAGTCATCTGTCCCTTTCTAGCAAAACACGTACTAGTATAGAGTTTGTTTGGAATTGTGTTCGTCAGAAACCTAGTATAGTGCCCTCCCTGTCTAACATTAAATTTAAATGTTTATAACTTCGTTATTTGTGCACATATAAAAAATTTGCTTTAGATGATTTGTTTTGTTGTCAGACAGCTTTATTTTGTGAGTCAATAAAAAAAACACATGCATATTCCCTATTCGACTAAACTCGTCGTTGCTCGTGGTCGACCCCCTAAGCCGACTGAATCAGTGCAGGCTAGCGCGCACTATACGGCTCAATGTGCCTGTATTGCCAGCACCCAAATCACTCACCAAATTTAACTTGTTTCACTAGGAATCAGTGTTTATCTTTGCACAAATCAAAGACGCTGGCCTACAATCGACAAGTGGCATCCACATGTTCATAGACTGCGGTTGCCCAACATGATTTAAATAACATATAGTGATTTTCCGTGTATTAATTTATAGCTTGGCAAAAAAGAGTTGAAATAAATAAGGGAGTCACTATCGCAAACTCTATAAACGCAACTAGGAGTATGTCAAAAGAAGGTGATTTAATGGAATTCATTCTCCTTCTGACAAGATTATCCAGTGTTGCTTCTGAAGAAAAAAGACTTTCCCGTGGGTTAAAAAAAAAGCTCGGCAAACTAGGTCCAACATGTGTTCAGGGTTTAGGATTAGTGAGATCATACAACCCCATACGCAAATCAAAGGGTGCCTATATAAATACTACGTGGAAGTGATAAAATAAGACCTTACTAGCCCAGGAAAGTTAGGGGTTGATTTGAATAAAATAAAAATAGTTTTTTGTTTTCTAAGTATTATAACGTAATTATACCTCTATTACACAAAGTACGTCTCCGAAACAACCTAATAATAAAAATTTTGCGTTTATTGAAATAATTAAGAATGATCCTACATTTCGATTTTCAGCTCTACATATTCTCAATAAAAACAAAAAAATCACTTAAAAAAATTATTTCGATATACCATTTAGTTTAGGAGATACATCATTTTCAAAATAAGCACACGACACTAATTTCCCCAGGCCGGGCTTCGCCGCGTGGGGGCGTCATCGTACAATTCACACAATTTGTCACACGCGGGCCGTATACTAACAACTACGAACCTTCGACCGTGGTTCACTATTACTTTGTTTCAGTATTCCAAGGTCATATTTGTATAATTTTATTTTTTACTGATTGTCTGTCAGAAAATAAAGCCAATCCGTAGCTAAATATTTTTATTTTGTAATTTGAAAGCACCGGCATACTAAGACTCGTAAATTGACTGGGCTAACATGCCTCAGTTGACACTCGCTTACCAGACATTCCTTTCAGGGTGGCTTAGCATTTTCCGGGATTCATTTTTAAAAGAGTTGCATTGCCATTTTCATCTCTATCGTAGCTGCATCCAGTTATTCTCGTAGTCTTCTGGTAATACGAAACTGCGACGGGAATTTTCTTTTGCTTTGGTATGCATAAATGTTTGCTTCCATGCAAATTGCTTTGATAAAAAATGCAAACTAAAACTAGAATATTTATTCAGAAACCTCAAATTGCAACATGGTTTTTACTAGAGTTAAGATTTTTTTGAACTGACTTTGTACTTTGTTTTGTGAGAGATTTTGAACTTGAAGGTCAGGAAAGGAAAGGAAGGGCTAGCCAACCGAGTGTTAGTCCCAACATGCTATAGTTTCCTTACGACATGTTCCATCACCAGCAGCTCAAGCCCATTGTTGGGGTTTGAACCCATGTCCTGTGGTTTACGGACGCTGAGCTTCATTAGAATACTACAGAATGGAAAGCGGAACCTTACTGTACTAGACGCTGCCTTACAGGCAGGATGGTAGATAGCAGTCAAACACAAGCCTATTTAAAAAAGTTATCACTGCTTTATGATCAAATCAATAGACTGCCTTGCCTTCAGGCTAGGCTTAACTACTGTTGGCATTATGTGCAATTAGTGCGGACATCTGTTATTGAACTTACGCGTGAACGTCTGCAAAACATAAAACAATAAAAAAGGCTACTTCCAAAAACGATGAACGATCGTCCGATAGTGCAACGTGGTACGCACCAAATAGACAAGACCATTAAAAGTTGAAGTGATCGGAGTAATCCAACTGCTTAACTGGAACGAAACAAACGCTAGCTCGACGCGGCAGTCTCAAGGGGCTGTGGTATAGAAGTGTGGCTAATATAACAGTAACAGGTTCACGTAACCTAATATGAGAGATTGCGTATATTTTAGCGATTTGAATCTAGGTACGGTAAAAGGTGATTCTGTTCTGTAGAACCCTCTGCTCTTACCATAAGGGAGGTATCAGTCAAATTACAATAGCGAGCGGTGAGGCATGATGTGACCGGAGTAAGAGTGACCGATACATATAAAATACAAAGATTAAAAAAAAACAGTTCTATTACAGTTCTTTTGTACGAACTAGGATAAGGGAAATAGGATACAAAATCAACAATACACGCAACATTGAACAACATAACACAAACACACAACCACTGAACAAATGAACAATGAACTATTATTTGACTCAAAATCATATAAACATATTCAATACAAAATTCAGTGCAATTATTACAATTTTATTTAGTTTGTACAAACTAGGATATAAAAATACACTGAACAACATAACATAAACAACAACACACAACAACTGAACAAATGAACAGTGAACTATTATTTGACTGCTAACTAATAGCAGTTTAGGTATCCAGTGATTTATAAAGCTATTATACAATAATAGGAATATTGATCACCGACCCGACCCTAATACACCATCACTACTTCTACTGAGGTCTGACAGACCTGATGGAACGGTAGAACATAAATGTTTAACTGTCTATTGGACAGACTCCGTTATAGTGCAGTTGTTTAGACGATATACTTAGCTCGAAGAACCTAACTGTAATTGACTTACTACAGAATTACGAGAACAGTTTATATTGGTTGGTTATTACATTCCATTAATTAAAGCCCCAATTTTAATGGTGCTAACTTTATTGCACATTTTTAGAGAAAATACTATTGAGTAGAAACTAGTCTTCAAGCTACCTCAACACCATATTTCATCCAAATACGTTCAGTCGTTATACAAGCTGTTGTTTTGCATTCCCGCCAAATTTACAAACGTTACTGGTTACATACTCATCGTTATGAACAACTTTTAGTACGGGGCCAACCCTGAAATCGGCAGAAACCATCTACAGTAAAAAATCTGCTGTTCCATACAAAAAGTTAACTGACCTTGGACAAAATGTATGGAAAAGCTGAGTATTTGCTGTATTTGGTTTAATTAGCTTGTATATGATTGTGTGAGTACGTTTGTAACATACTTGCTTGTAAGTATGACTTACACTTTTGTCAAGTTTTCTATGACTAATAAACATCTCTTTAGGTTACTATTTTATCAGACTTATATAGTACGAGTATAGTAGGTTATGTGGTATATTTCCTGTGTAAAAACTTCGAATAGTTTATTCGTACCTATGTACGTATAGCGAACGAAAAAGTTAAGAGCTGATTTCCGTAAATAAAATTCAAAGCTTCTTTTCCATTAGCAAAGAGCAAGTACGAGAAAAGTGTGAAATCCTCGTATTTACGTAGTAACGGAGTACGTTACAAACAAAAAGACGCGCTATCGCTTAATAAAACAAAGTTTGAAAATGACCCCCGTGCCGTCATGTTTACGAGTTGCGCCGGAGTGCGAAAGAAGATAGCACTTTTATGAGAGTAAAAGGGATAGCGCGCGTCTCACTTAGTGAGCGCAGACGGTCGAGACAGTCCCTGGGGCCCTTTTCAAGGGGCCATTTGAGGGCGCAATTATGACACATCTCCCTCCGTATATAATATCATTGGTTGCAAACTTGAGCGAGCTCCAATAAAAGAAAGAATATAATCATTGCGGTCTATTAAAACTTTTCCCTGGAACAAGTTGTGAAGGGATCTTGGAGGTATATTTTTCGTGCAAAAATTCTGTTGTAAGAAGCTTATCGGGAAGAGACTTAGTCTGAGTTCCTTCCGTAGAATGCATGCTTGGGGGAAAACTACGTGTTCTACGTTCAACCTTGCCCACATCCTTGAGCGATCAACTTTCCTAGCTAAAGTTTTAACTTGATTTTATAGCTAGCTTAGGATAGGAGGGTATAAAATAAAAAACAGAGGAATTCATAATTAACCTTCTTACTCTTCAATCAATGTAATATTTTTGTCCCACGAAGACATCATAATTAGAAATTCTCAAATTAAAAAATAACTGCATATAATTCCGTCTACGGTAGACGGTCTGCCTATACTTCCGATTACCGAGTTAAGCATGCCACGGACTGACACGGGCACTTACAAGGTTTAATTTATGTGTGAATATATAAATAGTCCAAGCGGATAATATTTCATTTTAATATTCAACATTATCACCCTGTAATAGCGTTGTACAACATTTGTGAGCGTGTAACACATTCGTCATCGTAGCACGTCACACGATTGGCGCGGACACACGCGACCTAGAGCAAAACAAGGCATATTACGCTATTTATGTCTTGTTTTGACGGTGCCATTTTCTAGGGGTGATCGGGGATCTACCCTATATTTAATCGAGGCTGATATATATGTACTTAGTACTATTATTTATTCTGTGCTGATACTACGTAATTTTTTCTCGAAACGAATAAAACGAACGAGAATATGAAGGCCTTTTCTCTGCCGTGGGACAGTGTAAACTAATATTTTAATAATAACTAAAATGCTGGCGTTTATTTGGCCCAACGCATAAGCATTGCCATCCAGCGTGGCAATGCCGCCAGCATGCTGGGTACGCTGCCGACTGGTAGTGGTTTTGAGCATTTGGATTGTCTCTAGACTTTCATCGGTCTGGATACAATCCTTTTGTTTTTTGTTGTGTAGTAGGCTAAGTAGTCTTTGTAGTTTGTTGTAGTTAAAAAAGGCTTATGCCTAAAAAAATATATATTGCTATATAAATTACACGTTATTAACTCATGGCATTCTCTTCGTTGTCGTACCGCTGATCATTACAAGTATTCTAATTCTTTATAAACACGAAGTTTAGAAATTGAATTGTTTGTAAACAAACATCTCAGACGTCATTGCATAAAATAAAAGTACATAAACGCAAACAATGAATCAAAACAATACTCTAGATAATCCGATTTCAACAAATTTAACAAATAATGGTAAACACGAGAAGCGAGAAGATAATTATCAAAGTATACGTCAATAAAAATAATTGCAAATTCTTACACCGGCGGCGTTCGATATCAAAGCGTAACTTCAAAGACAACAGATTTACATGAAAACAGGCACATCTCAGATACGAACGACAAACAAAAACGCAATTTCCACACCATTAAAACTTGGCCACTTGTTGGGACTTTCTGCTTTCGACACCAATTTGCTTTGAACTCCCATCCCGCTATGAGGGTCTCACAATTTATCCGCAGAGATGGGTAACGCGCGAGGTGTGGAAGATCAACTGAGGCTGGTCTAGGCACTTCGTTTTCAAGTTCTCTTTTAAAAGATATAGGGCGGTATTTCGGGCTATGTTTATTTAAGCCTGGTAATGGATAGGTAAGTTAGGGAATAGTAATGGCACTATACACGGACGGTGAACGCGGGAAATTAACTTTTGAAACTTGAATGTGGATGCCAGACGCACGGATTTGTTAAGTTCAGAACTATAATGGATTGATATTTTAGTTGTGGTAATTGTTGTCTATTGACTTGAATGTTACATACCAGATGATACGAATATCTTTATACAATTTAGCAGAATGTACAATGAAAGCGTACATAACTATATGTATTCCCTGAGATATTACCATAGAAATCATTGGCTGATAGAGTCACAATCATACCAAAAATGTCCGAGCCAAAACTCGGCGCACCGACTGCGACTGTTTGACCGACTTGAACTACGATAAGACACAAGCGCTCAAGCATACATTGAACACTAAACACGCGACATAACATCTAAATTTGAACAATTGTGAACTATATAATGTACGTATTAGGTATGTACATTGTACAACGGCAGTCGGACGTTTTTTGACTGTTTTCAATTAGAGATTGTGACTCTTTAGATATTAGCTCAATGACTGAGACAGATAATTTTAATTAGATTTTGTAATTAAAAATAGTATCAGTTTGAAAAGATATCGACTAGGAAAGCATTTGCGACTGGGATAACTTAAAGAGTTCCAAAGAGGTTGAAAGTCTACGCGTACCTACGCGCTACGTCGCGAGTCGCGAGGAACAGTCAATAAAATATACTTTCAGACTCGCTGTACATAGTATGTATTGTAAGGGACATAGTATTTTTTTCTTGGTATTGTTTCAAAATCTACAGCGGAAAAGGTACAGGATATTTGGCGGGAACACGGTAAAATTATGTTACTCCATTTTATTAATTTCATAAAGTGGTATTTTATCGCAAATTAATGATAAAATAAGGAGGGGTTTTATATCGTTAACTGTTGCATTACATTCACGAGTGTGGGCAAGTGATATAATGTGGTGAAACATTCCTTGTGTTATGTACCTACAAATTTAAGAATGTGTAATATGTTCACAGTTATTATAGTGTATCTCAATAAATAAATAAAGAAACATGTATTTTCGTGTTGTTTCCAAAACTCCATAAAAGATTAAGTAGAGTCGCCGGGCATGACTTTGACTTGACTGTGACAAATTTTGTGTGACCAATGACCAACTGTGATTTTATGAGCTATTTGACTTGATACTACTAAAACTTAAAAAAATGCCTAAAGTGCTAAGCCAAAAAAAAGGACCATAAATTCTGTGTCGATGGTCTATGCTTTTGAGGCTCAACATCCGTGAGCGTATTTTCAGTAAAATTCAGAACAAATTTATGGATTTTAAGAACTTACGCTCTAACTAAACAACACAAAATCTATAACGCAGTAATCAATACAGAAACCAACAGTTCACATGACCTGCCTCATTTCTAGCCGGACCTATTCCAGAACTCCATTCATCAATCCAGCATCCCCCAGGACCACAGTTATAATGTACATGAGGTTCGGGAACTACAAACTTTTAATGTAGTTCTACCGCCTCGCCTGTCGACTCAATCTGAACCGAGTTCAGAATTAAATCCGATTTCAGTTCGAAATGTTGAATATATTCTCGTGATATTGTCGAATTCAATTTGGGACGTAGACGCTTATGTCAGCCACGCCTAACTCTGAAGAAAAGTGGTTTTAAATCTAGGGAATTTATAAGGTACTTATTATAATGGCCATAACTACTAGAAATTATAAATGGTGGTGGACATATTTCACAAAGCGCCATCTAGCCCCAAACTAAGCAAAGTTTGTAACTAGATAGCTGATAGAATACTTATATACATTTTGTTTTGTAAATATATACATATATATATACTACACATACTACACCCAGACACAGAACAAACATTAATGTCGTCACATAAATATTTGCCCTGGGTGGGGATCGACCCCACGCCCTACAACTCTGAAAGCACACATGCTATGATGCTGGGCTATAAGGCAACCAGTTGATTTTATTGAGCTAATCTGATGATGTAGGTAGCCAGACTATCCAACTGGATAGTAAAACTCTTCAAAAGCTTTTAATCAAAATCAAAATCAAAAATCATTTATTTCGGATTACATCAATCCATATAGCACAAAAATAATTAATTGAAGAATGTGGTAAAAAACACCAAAAAATTAATTACAAAAACTACTCTAATAAACAAAAAAACAAACAAATCAAACAAACAAAATAAACAAAACACAAGAAACTCCTCAAAACAAACTCTTAACTCTTTTAATAAACTCCTCTGCCGCTCTGTCCTTATTAATAACGTCGAATAATCTCGGACTAGTTAATCAGTCTTTTAACTTTGTCCATCGATTTAAAAAGACAGAAAAGAACAGTCAAAATTTGGTTTAACAATTTCGAGACTACTCCAAGTTTATTAATAAAATCTTTATCATGAATAAACATAGTTGAACCTCGGTATAGTTAGACCGCCTTTTGTCTTTTTTTCTATAAAATGTGTTATATAGTGGATAAGACGGAATAATTCATCGCTACTCCACGTTTGTGGGTACAGGACCTGGGTATGTCCTTAAACTGTAACCAGCCCACAGGAGGACGGGCAGCAGCGTCCTCTTGGTTAACGGTGGTAGCACTGCGATCCCCTTTGACAACACCCCTCTATAAAGGGGGAGGCCTTCGTCCAGCAGTGGACATTTTATGGCTGACGACGACGACTCCACGTTTTTAAATAAACTAGAGTTTAAAATATTCCTCATAACAGTTCGAGTCCTCGCAATCAGATGATTATTAACTTCCCATACATTACATTCATTGACGAGGGTCTGACGAAGAAGCCGAAATTGCCTGACCGACTTAACCCGTTCTCTAATCGAACTCATGAAAGCGTACTTTATAATTTTTGAACTATAAGAGCTATTTTTGTAGTGGTAGGACTTTACTGCAGAGTCCGCCTGGGGAACTACCACACTTTTGCCAGTTATTCAATCGCCAAGCAGTAGTGTGCAAGCATTACTGTGTTCCGGTTTGAAGGGTAATGTTACCAGATAAATTACTGGGTATGAAGAGATTAATGTCTCAGGGTGACGAGCGCAGTGCAGTGCGGCGCAGGATTGTGTTCGCATCTTCACAATTCTGGCACTGCTACAGTTAGTGGCAGGCGTGATGCTTACTACCAGGCGAACGTCTTGCTCGTCTCATAACTTGTAAGTATTGGAAAAAAACCTGCTTGTAACTTCTGCTTCACAAACGTTTTAAACTAATCTACTTATAACTCACGAAGGTGCACGAAGAAACCTGCCAGTAGTACGCCGGTAGTACGATCAATTACCAAACTATTCGGCGAGCCGTTTCGGCATCTGACATAATTGAAATGGAAAGTGTTCGAGTTGCGAAACGGAATCGCATTACAGGATTACGGGCACCCGACTGTGAAAACTAGATGCGAAGTAATACCGCTCTCTATACGTTACCTATCATAATGGCACGCAGAAATGGAGTAGGCACAGGCGAGACAATAATAACAATGAGTACTTATTAATACCTGGACCTGGATATTGGACCTGGGTATGTCCTTAAACTACAAACCCAAACCAAACCCACCGGAGGACGGGCAGCAGCGTCCTCTTGGTTAACGGTGGTGACCATTCTGCGATCCCCAAGCCGCCTGCCAAGCGTGGGGATTATGGCAACACCCCTCTATAATGGGGGACCTTCGTCCAGCAGCGGACGTTTTATGGCTGACGACGAACGATACTACTACAACTTATGTACTTATTACTTATTTATTAAATCAAATATGTTTCTTCTTTTCTTTTCTTCTTAATTTTTAGCTCCACATAAGACTCTAAAACTATAAAAGCTGGGGAAAGTGTACTACCTGAAAATAATGAGTATTCACACAATAGGCTAGATGACTGGTTTTTTTTTAATTGTCCTATTCAAATGTGGCCCATAAATATAGCTGATTAATGAAAAGAAAATTAAAATCTGATCAAAAATAAGCAACTTATAAGTATTTTAATATCATGCTAGACAGAGAGGCGAAACAGCAAATCGTGACGTCACTTGTCAGGACGCCATATAAATTCTATTCTGTCAAGTAAGGCGTGACGTCATTTTTTGTTTTGTGGGAAAGGGACAGAGTTGTCTCTAGCAAAAACTTTAAACGCTCATATATCAGAACATTATTAACCGATTTAAATAATGTTTTCAATTACCATACTATATTCACTTAAATTTTTCATCAAAGTTATTGGTTTCAACGATTTAGACATCAGTCATCTAGCCTATTCTCTACCTACTTCAATAGGGAATATGCAGAGTTTCAATTATTAAAAATAATAGGATAAGCGGAGAGTTTAAGGTGATTCGGTGAATAGCCATCTATTCACCGTTGATGCTCTAAATTACCGTATATTTTTTTTATCAAAGAAATTGTGTATACTACTTGATAATAATATGTTTACCGGTTAAATAAAGGAAAATTTCGATTCTATTTTTACTATTAATACACTGTTTTCTTAAACTAAATACGATTTGCCGCAAATCACAACTGGTATAAAGCCAACACCACATAATTAAGCGTAAAAATATGCTTTCTTCACGAATAAATGGAAAAATACTTTAGTATGGAAGTCGGATCACCTTAACTGAATCTGATGTTTACATCGAAATAATTCAAATCAACTGGTAAAGTCCTGATATATAAGCGTGCAAAGTATTTGGGAGGGAGTCATCTGTCCCTTTCTAGCAAAACACGTGCTAGTTATAGAATTTAGACTTTGACATCATAAACCTAGTATAGTGCCCTCCCTGTCTAACACAAAACTAAAATGTTTATAACTTCGATATTAGTGCACATATTTGGATTTTATTTTCTATGATTTGTTTGTTGCGAGTAAGATTTTTTGTGAGTCAATAAAAAAAATGAATGCATATTCCCTATGCAATTCGGTAGATACATAAAAATACTAATCGACTTAAAATAGATGAAAAGTGAATAACTGATAGAGTTCAGAAGCAAGTAGATCCAGGTAGCGTAAGCAACCATTTAAACTCGGAGCGTACATGAGAGGATGTCTTTTTGAAAATTTGTTCGTTGCACGAGCCGTGCTCACCGTCGTCGAAAAGTTAGTTGATATAATGGGGCTTAAAAGTTCAGAGGAGCATATACACATTCTACACACATACATACATCCTACTACTACAACTATTCTAATAGATATTTGTTGCCCCACCGGCTCTGGGACAGACAGGGTGGTAATGTGCTCTCTGTCCTAATGACGGCCTACCGACTAGAAACCCTGGAGGGATCCACCTCCGCGCTAAATGTCAAGGCTATGAGCACGCTTTCGCAACCTCGACCTAGACCTCGACTGCGCTCGCGGTCACCACCTCGGGATGCCTAAGCAATGATGACAGTGTTTGAGAACACCAGACACATCGTGCATCCTCCCCCTCGGAAACCAAACCAGTGAAATGGGAGACGGACGGACCCACGTACGAGAAAGTTCAGGTATACAATTCAACATGCATCTTTACAAATATTTATGTTATAATATTAATAATAATAGTAATGGTACTCACTGCACTCAGCTTCGTCGGTGCCGTCGACGCAGTCCACGTGCATGTCGCAGCGGTAGTGAGGTGGGATGCAGTACGTCTTGTTCCACACGTACTGTCCGCACGTTATCTGGCCCTGCTCGCATTCCGGGGGCGCTGTCGACAATAATAATTATTAATTAATCATAATAATATTTTTTCTTCGTAATTATAGTAATTAAAACAATTATATTAAATTATGCGTCGGACTCCGGACAAGGAAAACCGTTTCCTTGAGCCGACCTGTTCCTGCGGAGGTACGTGCAACACATGGGAAAATGTCTAAATAAAATCATTGTTATGCTTTGCTTAAATCTGTTAGGTATTACATAATTTGTGCAATTATAGTAATATGATTCGTAAACATAGGCACAACAATAATACATACTTAGATAAGTGTTGCGATTTTGGGACATTGGAGCCATGAGAGCAGAGATAGTTCAGAACTGACAGTCAGTCAGTCATCAGCCAGAAGACGTCCACTACTAGACGAAGGCCTCTCCCTTTATAGGGAGGGGTTGCCATAATCCCCACGCTTGGCAGGCGGCTTGGGGATCGTAGAGTGTTACCACCGTTGAGTAAGAGGGCGCTGCTGCCCATCCTCCGGTTGTTCTGGATGCAGTTTTAGGACATACCCAGGTCCAGAAAGAACTGAGAACTGGTTCAAAAAAATATTTGCGGTGTCAAACTCTGGTATTAATTTGTTAGAATAGAATAAAGTTTTATTGTACACTAGGTTTTTAGCGCTGTTTCGCCCGCAATGAAAAGTTGTGATCAATAATGGTGATGCTGTGCTGTGAATCTGGTTGAGTTTGACATTTCAGATCGAAACGTCATAAGCATCAATACCAAAAGCTCGAATCAAACATTGATTCCGCAACACAACCAATAACGCGCGCCGCATGAGTTCCAATCACTGATTTCTAGTTCCGATCCTCTCAGTGCAAGAGTCGATTGCCGGTCGTCTACAAAATTCATTGCACGAAATGCTAACCGACGTGATCTGAACAGATCCAATTATTCAGCCGGTTCGATGCGCAATAATTCCGCATTCACCAATTAGAATGGACGAGGATCAAGCTAATCGCGAATGAGAAAATCCGTTTTCACCTAGAAATTTCCGATCATTTTTTAAATTGTTATAAAATATCTTTTTCCGAAATCATATATAGATTTCCTTACAATATTATCTTACACCGAGAACCCATTGGTATATTTTTTTTTATTAGTACTTAGATTACAAGCTTCTCAGTTGTACTTACTAAGAATTCAAGAACATTATCCAATTCCCACGTAAATTATCCCTAAAAATACAAGGAATTACAATTATGTCAGTCGTATAAATTTGACAAATCCCATGCAAATTATCCTTTTAAGCATAAAGAATCCCATGTCATGTTTGTTTGTCAAATCCATGTAAATTATCCATAAAAACACTAAGAGTCAAATGTCCATTCCATCCATCTTTGCCAAACTCCACGTAATTTATGCCCAAAAATGTACGGAATCCCATGTCAATTTTTCTTGCCAAATCCCATGTAAATTGATGTAAATAGTCCCCAAAAACATGAGAAATCCTTAGTCAATTGTTTCTTATTTCAATTGTTCGTCAGAATTCCCTGGCAATGATACTTTTCAAAGGTTCAGTACAACAATTTCAATTCCAAAACTTTGCGAATGTCTTCTCTCGAGATCAAAGTTTTCAGACTTCCCAGTCAAGTTTTGAACAGCGCGTACCGACGACGGTATCACAATGTAGGCACTGTAAGTGCCGTAAACTGTCTTATTCAATTACAAAGACGTTGAAAATTAAGCGTAAAAGACAGGTAAAGGCATCGTTATTACAGTTCCAGAAATATTGGATTTTCTGCTGTCGTCTCGCTAACGCGGGTCTAAGTCCGACTTTACCTAAGCTTGGGATAACTTTTCTATTATTTTCCTTTTGTTGAGATATAATCATATTTTACATTCGAAGATATAATCGAGTTTTTTCCTGGAACGTTATATTAGAATTGTGATTTGTGATCGAATTTAGACTTTTGGCACACAGACATATTTTCTGACTGTTCGAGTCACCACTTTTGTAATTCGTTCGATTTGATTTAGATGGATTTGTACTTTTTCAACCGACTTCAAAAAAGGAGGTTCTCAATTTTATTGTATGTATGTTACGCGATTACTCCGCCAATTATGAACTGATTTTGATGATTCTTTTTTGTTTGGTAGGTAATACTTCAGAGGTAGTCCCATATAAATTTTATCGAAATCGGTTCAGTAGTTTGGTGTTTAAATCAAAATTACTGGAAAATATGAAGATGTCATCCAGGTATTCGAAGTTGAAGTCGGTTGTTTTAAAAAAAAAAGCGTAGGTATTATTACCACGGAAACCATCGTGATTATGGTTTTTTTTTTATGGGATTGCACTAATCTTTGTTTCTCTTTAGTGCTTAGTTAATAGTAGAGTTTCAATTTGGACCTGGGTATGTCCTAAAATTGAATCCAGAGCCACCGGAGGACGGACAGCAGGCAGCAGCGCCCTCTCGGTTAACGGTGGTGAGCATTCTGCGATCCCCAAGCCGCCTGACTAGCATGGGGTTTATGGCAAATCCTTCTTATTAAGGGCGTGGAGCAGTGGACGTCTTCTGGCTGACGATGAGTTTTTTTAATTTATAAAATTAATAAATAGTTTTTGACAGAATTCGATCCTTTAATAGGGTAGATGACTGATGTTTATATCGTTGAAACCAATAGCTTTGATGAAGAATTTAAATAAATATAGTATGTTTATTGAAAATATAATTTAAATCGGTTAATAATGTTCTGATATACGAGCGTTTAAAGTTTTTGTTAGAGACAACTTTGTTCCTTTCCGACAAAACAAAAAATGACGTCACGCCTTTCTTGTCAGAATATAATTTATATGGGGAACCGAGAAATGACGTCACGATTTGCTGTTTCTTCTCTCTGTCTAGCATGATATTAAAATGCTTATAAGTTGCTTATTTTTGATCAGATTTTCAATTTGTTTACATTAATCAGCTATATTTATGGGCCACATTTTAATAGGACAATAAAAAAAACCAGGCATCTAGCCTATTACCTAAATACATTGCGATTACGAATTAAATAACTACTGCCTTGCTTAGAAGGTACTATCCGAAGACTAAATATCTTGGAGTCTACTCACGCTCCGTGATTGATCACCACTGATTACGTTCCAAACGGTTGGCAACACTGACTTGGGTTACGGGACTATTCCACCAACCAATCAGTAGAGCCAAAAGGGAGCGCCACCGTTACATTTTCAAAACAAAACTACCTCGTAAAGTTTAGTTCAATAATTTGGCCACCTTCTGTCGGTCTATGCTACCAACATGACGCCGGTGCCATAGGCCTAAGCTAATGGTTTATGCATGAGTGCCATCCGACCGGGTCTAGTTCGGACTGATTGGAGGTCAGAAAGGTTTTTCCAAATGTATTTTTCAGTATTTTTAAATGTAGCTGGAGCAATACTAACCCATCAGGGAAAAAGAGTCTATTTTTAGCCCTCGACTAAAAAGAGCGTTGTTATTATGATGTGTGTGTGTGTCTGTGGCATCGGAGCTCCCAAACGGCTGAACCGATACTGATTAAATTTTTTGTTTGATAGGTGTTAGATATTGAACCTTATTTCAAACAATATCGTTTGAAGGTCGGCTCCGCTCCCATGCGTAACTTTGCGTACGATTTTCAAAAATAAGGCCCCAGATTCGTATCTATCGTTGTTGTCAAAACATACATTATAAAAGTAACAATATTTATATATTTTTTAATTTGCATTTTTTTAACATGTTTTTTCAATTGACTTTAATACAAAGAATTAAAAAACGTTTTAAAACGAATCAAACCAGCCCATACTCGATAAGGTTGGGTCGTTGTATTACAGAGTTCCCAAGGCCACCTTCCAGCTCCATCATCAGATCAGCTGCAAGTCGTAATGATATTGCGTTGTATTCCGATTTATATAAGCATGTAAATGTTCAGCTCAATAGGAAATCGGAAAGTGGGTCAAACTTAACTTGCAGGAATTAATTACAGACACGCCGGGACAGGTGAAACTAAATTTAAGCTTTTAATAAGAACTAAACCTATTTACCTACGATGTTTTACCTGTTATTTATCCTAGATAAACCTAACATGTTTAAAGTTTTCCAGATGTAAAATATATCTAAAGTAGAATGAAAGAGGGTGTTTTGTATACAGGTGCTCGTGTAAAGGTAAATACAGTAAGTACTTTAAGCCCGTCACATACGTAGCTATAATATATATTAATATAATTTTGTTTCATTAGAATAATTTATCTCTTTTTGTTTACTGTTTTGTCAAATGAGGCTTTATTAAATATTATTGTTTCCGGATAACCCGGTTTCCTCGATACAGGCTTGCCTAGTGAGGAAACCAATAGACAAACTTCTTTTCAATTGTTTAGACTTTATTTTTATAGCATGGCATAATTATTACGATATATTTTCTGTACAAATTCTCAACCGCCCCGCACACGCAACTATAATATTATATATTTCTGTGACGTCACCAACATAAACCGTAATTGACATTATTGCATATTAATATATATTATGGTATCAATGAAATGAAGGCTAATAGTATATTCATATTCATTTATTTCGTAAGTTTCAATTACATGTCAATTTAATTTAAAATACAGATGTCATAACTTAAAATAGTATAAATAATAAGTTACACATGTCATAATTAAGAATTAAAATTGTATAAAAATAGTCAGTTTGAATAATTAAATAATGTCATTGTACATAATTTGTACGGACATGAGTATTACTAACTACTAAGGTTACTGGTAGATTATGCAGTAAGGGAATAAAGTACTGTCCCTCGCTTCACTCAGGACTCTATATTACTCCCTTGCTACGCTCGAGAGTTAACTTTAGCCTCCCTCGTTTTGCTCGGGGTTCAAGCTGCCCATGACAAAGACAGGCTTTATTCCAGAGGAGTATACTCTACTTTTCACACCTTCTTCGAGACAATAAAAAGCCAGCAGCGCGAGTACCGTTCTTAACGATCGTTATATTTGACATTTAAATCGGTATAATTCGATAAAATTCGGTATATTCTCTAATCTGCTATACCGACACGTCAAATTTAACGACATAGAACGGTACTCGCGCTGTAGGGCTCTATAAATTAAAATTCATTGACAATTACAGGACCAAACACCGTCTTTTGTTTCACAATCTTTGTAAACGCACCTTTTTTTTAGTTCTGCTTATGGTGGCCAGTTCGATTTTCGAACAAACCTCTTTACAATGCCATAGAGCCATTTTTATTTAGAGTTTTCCATGAGTTTCCACACGAATTTGACGTTCCAAATTCAAATCACTTTATTCCTTAGGGAGCTTCATACAACTTTATATGCCTTAAGAGAGAATGCTTTACTTTACGTTGAGGTTGCATGATATGTAATTGGACATTGTCGAGCAGGTGGTGTCAAAATGTATATTATAGATCATCTTCGGTTAATAATATATATTATAGGACGGTATATTAATATAGGTATATAATATATATTATAGCTACGTGTGTGAAGGGCGTTAATCCACAAAGTTCCAGTTCAATTGTGCTTGGTTCTCTGGAGAGCTACAGTAGGCACACTTCCTTTAGGTTTCGAGTGGCCATCCTGTTCGAGCACTCTCCACTCCCGACCACTTATGTGGTGATTGATTTCTGTTCCTGATTACAGGTAAAGTCTTTTAGGAACTTTGTTTGTTTCACTTAGCCTGAGATGACGTCACAAAAACATAATTTACACGTACAGAAGGCTCACTCACATAGAAAACGCGTGTAAACTTAAGAGAATCTGTAACAAGGTTCAATAATACTGAAGGGTACATATGTACTCATCATTATGAACAACTTTGACTATGAGGCCAACCATGAAGTCGTAAAAAAAAAAGTCAGACAAAATGTATGGAAATGGAACAGCAGATTTTTGATTAAAATAAAATAATGAAAATTTAATAATAATTTAATTTAATTAACGACTTTTACGCATAACTTGCTTGACTGCCACATTTTCTCAGCTAAATGTGACTTTATGCACTACATCATAAGACCGATGATCAACTACAGTAACAAACGCTATTGCAACGTCGTCTTAACAATGAAAAAATCACGTAACAATGCATAAACTAGCTAAACGTTTTTAAAATCGATTTTAGTCATTTAAACACAATCGTTTCGACTTTAAACGAAACCTCGAAAGCTAGCGTCCCTAGAGCATGCTACAATAGAATCAACGTCCAATAAAAATGCCTGTGATGCCTGCACTTTCAAAAACAGTGTCCCATTTTTTCGCTGCACTCATCTGACACATGACACGCCACTACTCCTATTTTTCGCGTGAAACTTGACTCCCTCGCGGCCGGGCCTATTTTCCCCGAATAAGACCGGGGTATATTTTTATCCGGGCAATCCTGGGACTATTTTACCCGGTTCTCAAGCGACGCCGGACGTGAAGAATTGCACCGTCGTTTCTCACGCGGTGCAATCGTGGGCTGCTGCCGAGCTGGCTATTCATCCGGGATTTTGGGAAGATTGGACTTTGTGTAGATAGAGTTGCGCCTCTAAATCAAAATAGTAAGAATAGTTTTGAAAACGGACATATTGAGAAAGGGACACATTGAGAGAAAAGAACTGTGAGAAAGGATATTTTGAGAAAAGGACATAATGCGCTGAGACGAGCATTTCAAACAGAAAACCTCTAAAGTTGGCCGAAGTACTAAGATAAGCCTGACCACAGACTTCCACAAAGCCCGTTGCTACACCTCTAGACTCAGCCACCGCACGGAGAGGTATTACCGAGAGTCCGTACCGCTTTGAATACCAAATAACGGTGATTGGTCGAGCGTTTTCACTCCACTGAAAATAGGAACTGAACATCGGTAAAATCAGAAGAGCTCTAGGTAAAAGTGATCAATCAACCTTAGCTGGAGCCCAATTTTGGAAGCTCTTTTGTTTACAATATTATAGATAGGTGTTCTAGTGTAAACGGTTAGATTGCAATTTCTGTTTTTTTTTTAATTTATTGTGATTGTGTGCTATGTTTTTTTATCGAAAAAAAAAACTATTGTTTATAGTCCAAAATAATGATGTTCGTTTCGTGTTAGTGATGTTCTAGTTGTAGTTAAAAGAAGACACGCCTCTCATTCGTTAGGTTGTGGGTTCGATTCTGATCCCGTACCAAAAAGTTATACGGAATTTACGATGTTTTTTTTTAAAACACGGCTTTACGAACAAGATAAAATCGTGGAGAAACTTGCAAAATAGCAATGTCCAGAAAATAAATAGAAAAACGTACATGAAGTTGCCCTAGTAAGTAGGGTACGTAGAGATTTCGCTTTACTGTGAATCCGCCACCCCGCGCTAACAAAGGTGGGCTCATTTTTTAAACATGGTGGACAGGTCAGTCAGGTGGTTTTTTAAGAAGAGAGTTGTATAATCACCGTTTTTATTAGTCCACTGCTGGACTTATGCCAACTCTGAAAGGGCAATAGGGCCATATCCAACGCGCTGGCCTAGTTGCGGGTTGGTGATTTCACATACGCCATTGAATCACGCCATTGCTCACGGTGTTTTCCTTCTCCTAAAAACCATTGGTATGAGTATCCGTACATAAACTCCAAAGAGTTAATTGGTACGGGCCTTGGCTTGAACCCGCGACCTCACGATCAGAAGTAGAGCGGCCTCCCAATTAGGCAACCACGTCTGTGGAGTATGACAAAAAAGAGTAGACAGGGTTAATCTATCTATCTATCTATACATATAAAAGGCTCTGTCTTGACTGGTGACTGACTGACTGTCAGACAACGCACAGCCCAAACCGCTGGTCGTACAGACTTGAAATTTGGAGGGTGTATTCGTTTCGTCTCGATTCGGAGGGGTATACTAAGAAAGGAATTTTCGAAATTCGATCCCTAAGGGGGGGGGAAACGTTTGTATGAAAGTCCTTTGTTTATGGACTTTTAGCCACGAAAATTTGTATTTAGATAAAATAAAATATGCTGTTATCACTTTTTTGACAGGGAAGATTTAAGGGGGGGGGGATGAAGTTATAGTGATGAAAATTGATATTTGTGTAGTTCTTTCAAAGGGGAGAAGTTGGGGGGGGGGGGGGGTGGTAGAATTGGTAGTCGGTAGAGTCGGTAGAGTTGGTAGAGTTTGCTCGGAATGATTTGAGCGGTCTGAATTTCTTCCACACGCGGACGAAGTCGCGGGGGACCTCTAGTTATTTATAATTAGTATACATATAAGATATTATTTACACAAAAACTTGTTGTATTATTTTGGACAGTTCGCGAGAGCGAAGGCGCTGTTGTGCATCTTTTTGTATAGTTAGAAACACAATGGCTCCACCGTAGCACAATTGTGTTGACATATCAGCTGAGTTTGTCATTTGTAAGAAGGAAAGGATGAGTTGCTTTTGAACACGACACGTTACGACATTTTCGTCACGATATTTCGAGTTTCAGCACAAATAATACCTCCCTAATAAAGTAATTAAAGGATGGATTTATGCACAATGAATACAGACTACATTCAATTCCCTCGACAACTGCAGCATCCTTTAAACGAGTTATTATGGAGTTAATCGCGATCACGTACGCTTTATTAAACCGATCGTATGCAAGGCACGATTTCAGACAATGAATTTTTATTAATGAGTGGAATTTGCAGTTAAATGTTCTGCGTGCTTTCGCATCACAAATTAGTAATAGTATCTTAGACAATTACCATTCTTTAAATAGGGCATAGCCTACTCTCGAAGAGCACAGACAATTAGGCCGGCCGCACATCATTCGAAAAACCCTAAAAGAAAAACCGTCCGGTTTCGCCGGAAGGCACTCCGTCCGTGCATACAAATTACAAATAAACAATCTTTATCTTTATCTTTATACATTTTGTACTAGGTCCCGCACACCGTAAGAAACGTCACGTGACAACCGTCTCTCTCGCACCTGTTATTGTGCGTGGTATGCACTGAAGAGAGAAGTAATAGTAGGGCCTTCGCTTTTCTGTGGTGGTATGTGACGGAATCCTGCTTATGACCTGCGTTGCAGCAGCAGGAACTCGAGTTCCGAGTACCAAAAAAAAATTAAGCCAACCGAGTACTTCTAAAGGATTAAGGGTGATATAATTATTTTTGTTTTATTACTTATTGATCATATTATTTTTGTATGTTAATAATTATTATCAATTTACAGGTTGATCATCATTATTTTGTTTCAGGAAAATATTACATTGAAACAGCTTAAAATCATTATTTGTTTTCAGAATTTATTAATAAATTGCTTTCAGGTTTAATTGACGTTTTGTTTCAGGTTTAATTATTTTTTTGTTTCAGGTTAGGTTCAATTTCAATTAAGGTTGATAGTTACAGTAGATTTTAGTGTGTCCCTTCATCCTATGAGTACTCGTACTCGAAACGAAATTACAGCGGAAAAACACTAGAAATTAAAACAAATTTTGGTTCATAATTTATTCTAGCACTGTTACTGTTATGGGCAGGCGTGATGCTTACAACCGGGCGGTCTCGCTCGTCTCGACAATCCATTGAATTAAAAATAAAATGGTTAAACTTAAAAAAAATAGTTTATCGATTTTGATCGATCAAGATCAACAGGAAGGGGAAAAATGACAATTATTATTAAACAGCGGGGCTATCATGTAACTTTTCGGGATCGCGATTCGGATACGTGTTGTCAAAAATAGACACTTGTCACTGTCACTGCCAAAACTCATTTGACCCTGCAGGGCAGGATGAAACGCCAAAAGACCGACGGATTTGCTTAACTTAATTAAGGAAATCAATGCATTCGTTCGATAACGATAGCGAGAGAAATCCCTCCGTGATACTGTGAAGCTGTGACAGTGACAAGTGACATTTATGACAAATCGCGCTCCGAATCGCGATCCCGAAGAGTTACATGATTCGCCTGCAGGACAAGCTAATAAAACCGTTAAAAATACAGTTATATGGTTGGGCGTATGGTCGTGGTTGGGAACATACGCCGAGCTGTACCACCTAAGTGACTTTGAACCAAGTGACCTGAATTACTTATATCCTACCATTTGACTGTGTGGCGTAAGATTCACTGTATAGTAAGTGTTGGGACCTGGGTAACGGGTATGTCCCAAAACTGCACCCAGAACCACCCCAGGACGGGCAGCAGCGTCCTCTGTATTACTAAGTGTTGGGACCTGGGTAATGGGTATGTCCCAAAACTGCACCCACCGCAGGACGAGCAGCAGCGTCCACTGTATAGTAAGTGTTGGGACCAGGGTATTGGGTATGTCCCAAAACTGCACCCAGAACCACCGCAGGACGGGCAGCAGCGTCCTCTCGGTTAACGGTGGTAACAATTTGCTATCTCCAAGCCGCTTGCCAGGCGTGGGGATTATGACAACCCCTCCCTATTAAGGGGGAGGCCTTCATCTAGCAGTAGACGCCTTCTGGCTGATGATGATGAAGAAGTGTTGCGATGGGTATACTTACGGCAAGCCTGAAACTCGTCCTCGCCTTTCTCGCAGTCCTTCTGGTAGTTGCACACCCACAGCGCCGGGATACACTTGCCCTCAGGGCACCGGAACATGCCCGACGGGCATATTGTGTCTCCTGGGAACAAAACACATTGTTCGTATTAAATAAATAAATATTGGGGGACATTTTACACACAGCGTAATCTAGCCCCATACTAAGCAAAGCTTGTATTATGGAAGCCAGATAGCTGATAGAATACTTATATACATATTTTTTTTGTAAATACATACTTATATTACATTAGTATTGTTACAATAGTATTAAAAATGGTTGGACTCTATTTCAGTCCGCCTGGGGAAGTACACCTTTGCACATAAAACCAGCAAGCAGTAGTGTGCAAGTTTGCTGTGTTTCGGTTTGAAGGGCAAATTACCCCTTCGGCCGTTTACGAAACCGGAGCTTCGTAACCAGTAACGATAGAGGAATTTTTAGTCCTTGTACGAAACCAGTTGATAAGAGATTTTTTATTTATTTATTCAATCAAGTTACGTGACGAGCAAGAAGTTTGTCTGGTGGTAAGCGCCACTGCCTGCCACTAACAGTAGCAGTGCCAGAATTGTGAGCTAGCGAACACAATCCTGCGCCGCACTACACTGCGCTCGCAATATCTCATGGTGACGAGCGCAGTGCAGTGCCGCGCAGGACTTAGTTCACAAGTTCACAACTGCTACTGTTATGGGCAGGCATGGTGCTTACCACCAGGCGAACGCCTCGCTCGTCTCGTCACTCAATCACATTAAAAAAAACTACGTGATACTGCTACTGCGTGGCTAGTACTAATCTGACCAGTTTCCACCTCTTTGAATCCTGTTACATACCTATACCTCAGCAATGTCTGCCGATGACAGACTCAAGTGACGTGGGTGTAAAGGGACCGGATTCTACGATAGATCTCGAGTGTCTTCGAGGGCTTCTAGGGCTTGAGGTGGAACTTCAAGTTCAAGGACTAATTGAAAGCTTTGATTGATAGTATTCAAAAATTGATGGGAAGGATAAGATAATATTTATAGTAGTCTAGAGTTTAGTCCCTTTATTATTAATAACCCCGTCACACCGACTCATCAAGTCGGAGAAGTCAGTGTATATTTTGGGGGTTCTACATCTACAACTGTATAGCAGCTTCCATTCGGGATGCTCCTTCCACAGCGTGCTTCAAAACCAAGCTCAGAGAATGTAATTTATGACATTGAAGCTAATTTAAAATAAGAGATTATTAACGTATTTTTATAATTATTTTTTCATTTTATTAAGTGTTTTTTTTTGACATACCTACTTAATGAAATTTGCCGTGTCACTTTGGTGTTACGAGTATCAATAAAATATTGTATTGTATTGTATTATTTCGTTTTTCCGCCGGTAAGTCCTGTAAAAGCGTTGAAAGTTCACTAGTAATTTTTATTTTTGGGTATTAATATTTAGTAGTATTAGTATAGTTTTATATTATCTTTGGTAGTACTCTACTATCCGTGTGGTAGGTAAAGTGCAATAGGCTAGATGAGATGACTGGTTTTTTTTTATTGTCCTAATAAAATGTGGCCCATAAATATAGCTGATTAATGAAAAGAAAATGAAAATCTAATTAAAAATAAGCAACTTATAAGCATTTTAAGATCATGCTAGACAGAGAGAAGAAACAGCAAATCGTGACGTCACTTCTCAGTCCGCCATATAAATTATATTCTGACAAGTAAGGCATGACGTAATTTTTTGTTTTGTGGGAAAGGGACAGAGTTGTCTCTAACAAAAACTTTAAACGCTCATATATCAGAACATTATTAACCGATTTAAATAATTATTTCAATAAACATACTATATTTACTTAAATTTTTCATCAAAGCTATAAGTTTCAACGATATCAACATCAGTCATCTACCCTATTAGAGACATTTAAAAAGTTTGTGTTCGAGTTGTGAAAACACAGCATTTATCTTAAACTTTGGACCCTCAACTGTATGTATCATAAAGTAAATCAAAACAAAAGTTGATGCCCAATTTAATATATTATCTATTTCAACATTAATTTGATTAACTGGCAGAGGTTTAAAGTTAATTTTCAACCGCATTCGGTTATCGGGAAATGTTTTAAGTTATTTTGTTTCTAAACTCCGATCGGGTTAAGTGGTTAAGTTTAAAAGTATTATGACGAAATTTAACTTGTTTAAGATTTATTTTGTTTTAGATATCACAGTTATTCGTCAATGATACACGACTTTACTTTAAAAAACGCCTCTTAAAATGAAAAGACGGTAGTTAGGAATGAACACTTACTGCCTTACTTAACAACTAACTTATAAAAAAAAATATGGGCGAAGTATAATACCATTTCAAATAAAAAATAAATTAAAAAAATCGATGTCCACAATTGACGGAAAGTCTGAGAAAATACATAAAAAAAATAAAAAAACACATACTTACACACAGTCAAACATAGAACCTCCTCCTTTTTTGAAGTCGGTTAAAAATGTCGCTTAAAGTTAAATAATGAATACAGATTGGTTGAACATTCGTTGATGACACATTAGCTGATTGACATTCTTGAAATGTTAAGGTTCTATATCATACATATTTGGTTTCAAAACCATCTACTGAATACTGAAACCCTCCCACAGTGTGTTCATTGTCTAACCAAACACCCTGTATAGCACGTTTGTTGGCACTAACTAGCGGTCCGAATAAGGGTCATAGCACACAAATCAACTCGTAAACGGATCATCACCGCATTAACTCCTGCCGTTTGGCATTCTATGTATCAAATTCCCTACTGCAACGCACACCAATAAGCGTCGTAACGATATTTCCTCGCCTTGGGACAAGCTCACGACATGCGAAGCGGTGGACAATGCGAAGTCCCCGCGCTTATGTCTCTCCGTCCCCGCGCTTATGTCTCTCCGTCCCCGCGCTTATGTCTCTCCGTCCCCGCGCTTATGTCTTTCTGTCCCCGCGCTTACGTCTCGTTCTACGTTCGACTTCAAACTGATTGTATGTATACACGTTATTTGAGTTAGATTAGCGTGGGGATTATGGCGAAACCACCCTATTAAAAAGGAGGCCTTCGTCCTACACTGGACGACTTCTGGCTGATGATGACAATGATGACACGTTAGGATCAAGTTGCCCCCATGTGACTTGCCGTAAGCGCGCCGAAGCATAAAAGTGCATTTGCTAAATTTGGCAAATGCACAAGAAAATAAAATACGATTAAGATATATTAAAAAAAGGCGAAAACAAAAAAAAAACAAAACGAAAAAAAAAGCAAAAAGGCGAGACGATGACGATCTTTTTCCGAGCTGATGTGTGTGCTATGACCCTAAATGTCAATCGGTGATTGGAGTTAAAAGCTGAGATAAACCCGATCGGCGGACATGGACTAAATGTACTACGAGTAATTGATCTATGTTTTAGCTCATGGTAAATGGTATACTGGTTCATACCATATGTACCATCGTTTATATAAATATAACTCACTACCTAACATAAGCTCCATAACTACGTTGTTAAATAATGTTTTCTGTTTCTTTTCCGCCTTCTTTCCGTAAATGTTAACCAGCCATAGCTAATTCTTAGTTACGAATGTGGGTGAACTTATTTTCATTCTGTATTTCATCCGCGAACTCGATAAAACTTAATATTACCAAAAACTGGTTTGGTGTGTCTCCTTGACTTATACTTAGTATACCTACATATTATTTATTTAATTTCATTTAAGTAATTGCAGACAAGTGTCTAATTAGTCTCAATATGCGGAAACTCTTAAATGGCGCATAGTTTCTATATTATGTTTAGTAATTATGTTTATTTTGTCGCTGTTAGTTACCCGAATAAAATAAAATAAAATAAATAAATAAATGAAGGGTTAGCCAAACACGAGATGAGCCAGAAGACGTTCCCTGTTGGACGAACGCCTTCCACTTAAAGCCAATCCCCCCCCCCCCCCCCCACCTTTAAGTGGAAGGCGTGCGTTTGACTGCCATGTCGCCTGACGTAAAGCGAAGATGTAGTCCACGATGGAGCACGCTTGCCTAGAAGAAACCGATTCACTCGCGACTTGAAGACACCCAGATTATAATTATCGGGAAACACCCACTCGGGCAGCGTATTCAACTACACTTATAGCGATACCCAAAACCTTGAGTAACAGAACAAAGTCAAAGCCTGTGACTATACTAGCTCATTACTTTGATTAAAAAAAATATTACTTTGATTTGCGCGTCATTCAAAGTATTCTAGACAAATACCTACTTATTACTACATTTTACTGAACATCTATTCAGTTTACCTTTCCTCGATGTATTTTAATTAATTTAATGAGCAAGAACAACTTTAATTAACAAAGAAAGCATTCTGCAAGTGTCGGGTTGCTTTCAAAACGTCACAGGTTAATGAAATCAGAGCCGTGTAATAACCTACCTGACCTTTATAATAACTTTCATAACTGTCAACGACTTCATTAATATAATTATGGAAAAATTATTCAAATGTTTTGGGACATAATGCATAATCAGATTGGAATGAAAGATGTGTTTTTATGAGGCCCTGAGGCCGTACCGTGAACAGCTTATAGCGGGACCGAATAGGTTCAGCTGCCGACACTTTGCGACCGCGAACCTATATGCGAGGTGATAAGATTCACAGTCGCACAGCATCGGCAGCTGAGCGTATTCGGTCCTGGAATAAGCGTTCATGGTACGGCCCCTGGCCAGACAAGGGACAAGCGCCATAGCTACTATGCGGTTCAGACGCTTGCTGATGTATAATGATGGTAACGATTTAATCATCATCAGCCCGGAGACGTCTACTCCTGAACGTAGGCCTCCCCCTTAGACCACCACACTGTACTGTTGCCCGCGACTTTTACAATATCGTCGGTCCACCTAGTGGGACTACCTACGCTGCGTCTTCCGGTTCGCGGTCGGCACTGAAGTACCTTTCTTCCCCATCGGTTATCAGTTCTTCGAGCGATCTGGCCTGCCCTGCGCCACTTCAACTTGCAAACCCTGCGAGCTATGTCAGTGACTTTGGTTCTTTGGCGAATATCCTCGTTTCTGCTTTAAACGCGCAAAGTTCACACCCCTTCTTCAAATGTTCTTTTTTAGAGCAAAACACGTGACAATGTGGTCGATTCTGGCGGTTTTAGTTGACAGTTCTAAACTAACTAAAGTATTGCTGTCCTTAGCTAACATGCCTAGTAAGAAAGTGACAGCAATACTTTAGTTAGTTTAGAACTGTCAACTAAAACCGCCAGAATCGACCTCAATATAACATTTATTTGGAATCGTTGTATCCGACGTCATTAACCACAAAAGAGCGATCAAGTCTAATAGAAATTAAAATATTTATAACTTCATTATTTAGTCACGTTCTGCACATTTTTTTATTTTACTTTCGATGTTAAATTTCGTTGATAGTAATTTTTTTTGAGACAATATAAAACATGCACATTCTCTATTCATCCATCAAAGCATATAACATATGGGTACGCTGCCGACTGGTAGTGGGTTTGAACATTTGGATTGTCTCTAGACTTTCATCGGTACTAGATACAATCCTTTTTTTTTTGTAGTAGGATAATCATCATCATCAGGTTTTTGTAGTTAATAAAAGCATTTTAAGACATATGTCTCTTCTTTATAAAGACGCATATAAGACTTATGTCTTCTTGTTTATAAGACTTATGTTTTATATGCTTTGATTTGATGGATGAAAGTTGTGTTTGTGATGAACTTTTCTGTCCTTAGTTATAATTAACTAAGCATCTATAGATAAGTCACGCGTACATGAACTTCTACGCTTATATGAACGCTTTTCTCAATAAATCTATAATTTTTAACTTTTATTACCAACACACATGTTCTAGAACATAAAACAAACAAAGTCAAAGGAACTCGTATATAACGGAGTAAAATAAGGTAAGAACGCACTATAGCGAGTTAGGAAAAGCGTGGCGATAAGACTGAAATGGAGTGATGGACTGAGTCTACTGGTTTTTTTGTTTATATTCATGGTTTTTTCAATGATAAATTTGAATACCTGTATTCCGATGTTCGTATCATTTCGTAGGAAAGTTGTTCGTGCTAACATAGTTTTTAAGAATGCACTGCCGGACGACGGCTCGAACTCATCGGTGAGCGTGGCTAAAAAGCATGCTCTCTTCATCTAACAAAGTGTGAAAAAGGGAGAAAGAAAGAGAAATGAGCGCGAAGTTTTTTTTAAGTCGACCTTTAGCTGCAGGGTTTGGACAAAAAATATACTGAATGAATTTATTCCAACTAAAGTTACTTTAAAATTGAGCTAAAATACAAAATGTTTACTGGCGCATAACTTTCACGTTTAGTAAGTTTTTACTTTCTTATCAATTTACAATCCTATATAGATAATGAAGAGACAAATCGATATAATACTTAGTCTTGGACCTACAACATTACATAGTGGAGTAATATTACTTCCCCGTTTCTATGGAGAAGTGACCGGCTAGTTTACTCTTAAGTACAAATATCAGTAAAAAAAATGGTAAGGGATTGTAAAGATATAAGGGTCGTAAGGTCGCAGTTTGCAGGTGGATGCAAATAGCAGGTTGTCTTACAGTGTGGCGGTCTAAGGGGGAAGCCTTCGTTCAGCAGTGGACGTCTCCGGGCTGATGATGAAGGTCGCAGTTTAGTGAATAACTACTGTAAATTACATGATTTTTAATTTTATATTTCTGTGGTTATCTATGTGGTCTAAACCCAATTTTTTTATGTAAAAAGTCAGCGAAATTAGTTCAAGTGTAGCGAAGATATTGGAGAGCAATCATAGTTCACAACTAACTTACTCAAGCTATTTAAGATCATTTTACAAATTTAAAAAAGGATACTGTATCAAATATAAAACTCACAACGATACATTCAGCTTTATATTTTATTCATATTAATTTTATTGTAGCTTTCCACAATGTATCTTTCGTAGGTGGTAAAAATTAAACAATACGGTTACAATTGTGGACCCTGTTGTTGTCTATGTTACAAGGTATGATAGAGAGGAAGACAGCAATATCGTGATAAAGGAAGAATGTTTATCAAAAAAAAAATATTTTTTGTTATTTATTTTTATCTGTGAGGTATTTTTCGATGTTATAATATGTTTTGCTTATTAGGAGGGATTTGAAGTGTTTTAAAAGTGTGTCATTTTTTTTTATCATGTCTAGTAACTTATTATGTATTTTAATACACGTTACAAATGGGCTAGTTTTTTTTTTGTTTTTTTTTATTTGGACGTCGATTGAGAAAAAGATTCACTTCTGTCGACATCTTGCTGTCGTGCCGCGTCGTGCTGTGCGTTGTAGTGGAGTTTCACCCTAAACCTTGTTATCCGGTAACAAGAAGTGAACAGATACAGTAAAAGACGCAGTAAAAAGTCATGCACTGGTTTACGAGTTAACTTGCCTCGGTAATATTGTGGTGGTGATGATTTGAGCACTTATAATGGCTGCCTTATAGCTCAGTTGATAGCATGTCTGCCTTCAGAGTTGTAGGACGTGGGTTCGATCCCCAACCAGGGCAAACATTTATGTGACGAACATAGATGTTTGTTCTGTGTCTGGGTGTTTAGAGTATGTAATATAAGTATGTATTTACAAAAAAAGTATGCATTGATTCTATCAGCTATCTGGTTTCCATATTACAAGCTTTTCTTAATATGGAGCTAGATGGCGCTGTGTGAAAAATGACCAATAATATTAATTAATAGAGGTCGCCCGCGACCTCGTCCGCGTTCGGAAGAAATTCGGCCCGCTCCCAAAATTCACCACTTTTTTTTACCCCCGAAAATGCGAAATGTCTGGAACAACCATAAACATGGTTGCCTGGAAGAAATCACTGTTAGCGATAAGGCCGCCACTTGGCATAAGGTTATTTTTTTCATTTGTTGTATTAATTTTTGGTGTGCAGAATAAAGAGATTATATCTATTTATTTATTTATAATTATGTAGATTTTTGTGACTTTCAACAAGTCATGATAACGGGAAAAGGATCAAAATGTAACTAAACTGTAAATACACAATATAATACACACAAAAAAAAACCTTATCAACTTTAGAGTCGTCTTACATCTATTCTTCTCACGTTTTGACACTTATAAAGTCCATAACACTTGCAATGGCAATATGATACGAAAGGTCTCACGTTTAGTCGGCAACAGTTAAAAGATTTAACATACGTCGTTACAGGTGAATAACGGCGTAGCAGAACGCTACGATACTACGCGGTCACGTAGCAATCGTTATAACGTAGACACGCGTAGTAGAGCTACGGGCGTAGCATACATACACGAGCTTTGAAAAAAACATTTGATGTAAAAAATATATCACTACTTTGTTTCTCATTTAAGCTGGTAGTGAATTAAAAAAACCCCTACCAGTCCCACTGGTAGGAAACAAAGTAGCGATATCTTTTTTCCCTGAAAAATTTTTTTAAGCTTAGCATTAGAAGCATAAGCTTAGTCAAGTTTTTTTTTAAGCCTGCCTTTATCTGATTGAATCTAAAAAATAATGTTTTAGGTATACCAGCAATCACAAGTCCTTCGTAACATAGAATAATAAAAATTTAATCCGACATCAAAAGAAAATACTTATGATTAAGATTATCTGGCTTTTTTTTAAAAAGAACTTCTTGGAAAATTTTGCTTTTAAGTTAATACAACAATTCTTGGAACCTATTTAGTTAAATTAAATAGCTTTTAACGAAGGCAGCTCTAAATACACGGCAAGGCTATCAAAAGAAACTAGTTACTTATTTTCAATTTCTCTAAGGTTTCTACTTGGTTTCTACGGACGCCATCTTTTTATTCTTATGAACGAATGAAACGTTCCGATTTCATCTCATTTGGACTTTATCCCGACGGGATAGAAGCTCATTCAGTTTGATTGAGTGACTTTGGGTTCAGATGGAGTGAACCCGGTAGTTTTATTTTCGTTTAAAGAAGCGTGAACGATTTTCCGAATTTACGGAGTCGATTGAACACTATCGCAACATTTTTATTAAAAGTCTTGATTTCATGCGAAATTATCGTTTACATAATACGCTTTTTAAAAAAAACTACCGACTTCAACTTCGAATACCTGGATGACATCTTCATATTTTCTAGTAATTCTGATTAACAAAGAAACTACTAACCGATTTCGTTTTTTTTAAATACCACCTCTGAAGTATTACCTACCAAACAAAAAAAGAATCATCAAAATCAGTTCATATTTGGCGAAGTAATCGCGTAACATACATATAAAAACATACAGTCAAATTGAGAACCTCCTTTTTTGTAGTCGGTTGAAAAAGGTACTGAAGGGTATGCATATACTCATCATTATGAACAACTTTTACTAAAGGAGCTACCATAAAAACGCGAAAAAAATTAGCCGTGCCATACATTTTGACCAAGGTCAAGGAACTTATTGTATAGAACACTGTTCTGTTCTGTTTCGCGATATCCGGTTTGGCCCCTTAGTAAAGTTTGTAAATACATACTGACATTAAAAACGTCCAGACTTATTAAGTACCCACTTAACTTAATAAGTCTGGACGTTTTTAATGTACAAATATGTATTTACAAAAAAGTAAGTGTTATTTTTTTTATGAAATGGAGTGACGAGACGAGCTAGACGTTCGCCCGGTGGTAAGCGCCACACCTGCCCACAACAGTAGCAGTGCCAGAATTGATGAACTTGCGAACAAAACCCTGCGCCGCACTGCACTGCGCTCGTCACCCTGAGATATTAGATGTTAAATCTCTTCATACCCAGTAATTTCTCTGGTAACATTGCCCTTCAAACCGGAACACAATAAATTACACACTACTGCTTGGCGTTTGGTGTGGTGTGGTACTTTCCCAGACGCTCTCTGCAGTAGAGTCCTACACTACAAAATGTATCAGATTTTAACGTGAAATAAACTTTTGATCTTTCAAAAGAAATCAAAAAATGTTTCATTTTAATATTCTCATCTCAACCTTTAGAACCACTCCCACTCTTTCTTACAGGATCAATCTCAGTAGATACAGGAGCCAGACTCACGATGGATCTAGTGAGATTTTAAGTTGTTAATTTGCTGAGTGCTTTGTAAGTATTAAGGCGAGGTTTTCGAGGCGAGTCACTAAAAAAAATAAAAAAATTGACATTTTTATACAAAAAATACAAAATGGCATAAAACGTCCACTGCTGGACGAAGGCTTCCCTCTTAATAGAGGGGTGTTGCCATAATCCCCACGCTTGGCAGGCGGCTTAGGGATCGCAGAATGGTCACCACCGCGCTGCTGCCCGTCCTCCGGTGGGTCTGGTTGCAGTTCAAGGAAATACCCAGGTCCAGAATATGAGTCTATATTACTTGTTGAATAAATGATTATTATTATTATTATTTATATTTACTTTTTAGAGTTATCTCGTTTACGAGGTAATTTTACTATTTTTGCGGGCTTTTGGCCAATCAAAAACAGAGTTATTAATATATATTTGGTTGATCAAACGACAGATTTTAAAAAAAATATGATTATTATTAAAGGTATACCAATTAGAGTCAAATTAAAAAAAAACTAAAACACATTGATAAAACTGTACACTCAGACAATTATCTTAGGAAACCTCGCCCCGAGCTCCAAGAAACTAGGCTCGTGTTTAGTTTGGAGCTCACCATTTACAGCCTTACTTAAAAAAACTTTTTAACCTTAGTGACTGCTTAAACTACTCTGTCCTTTTCTAGCACGTGCAACTTCACGTCAGTGAGAAGTTGACAAAGCATCTTAAGCAGCGACTAAGTTTGAGCGGTGTTTTTAAGTAAGTCCCTTAGTTTCCAACGTGTCTTAGAATATCTGAACCTTTAGCGTATGTGTAACCAAACTGTTTTCTTTCTTTGTAAGTTTCTTATTGTGAATAAACTTTACATTTAGCGCTAAAATATGGTGGTTACGCAATTTCATGCAGGTCAATCTTTAAATTTTGAATCATAGAATAGTATAGAATATTATTAATAAAATATTTATTATCATAAAGTTACATTCACAACCATTTTACTAATAATATCATGAATGTTTATATAATGGACTCATTACCAAAACATAAAAAGGATTAACAATGGTCTTTACCTACGAAATTGCCGTTTTGTATGGAATATGTGAAAGTACTTATTTTTTTAAACTTTTTTATTTCTGTTATTCAAAATAATCACCCATGCAATTGACGCAGCTTTGCCAACGAATTGGCAGTTTATTGATGCCCTTCTTGTAAAAATCAGCTGGACAGGAGGCAACAAACTCTTCAAAGGCATTTTGTACTGCCCCTAGGGAATTGAATTTTTTACCCACTAAAAAGTAAACTAACTAAAAAGTTGTCTAAATTGTGGAAAAAGTAATAATCGTTAGGTGCAAGGTCTGGTGAGTATGGCGGATGAGGGAGAGCTTCCAACCCCAGCTCTTGCAGCTTGGAGACTGTCTGTTGTGCAGTATGGGGTCGCGCGTTGTCGTGAAGGAGCAGTGGGGACGACTGATTGACCAAAGCTGGTTGCCGATGTGCAAGCTTCTCCATCATTGTCTCCAGTTCTTCACAGTACACATCTGCAGTAATGCTCATGCCGTTTTGTAAAAAGCTGTGGTGAATCACACCCGCACTTGACCACCAAACAGTGACCATCACCTTTTTAGGGGTAATTTTTGGTTTAGGGCATTGTTCAACTTTTAGCCATTCCAAACTTTTTTCTATTTGAAATGACCAGTACTGAAGAACGGCAATTTCATAGGTAAAGACCTATTATTAATATATCATACGTCTTTACATAACATACAATTTAGATAATTCAGTGGGAGAGTTGTATGCATTCAATAAAGTAGATTTTTGGGTTGTCCCTCACTCGTCCTATGACGTCTCATTATAAGCGAACTACGTCAGTTAAATACGTAAAAAGGCCGCCTTAAGTTCACGTCTACGAGTTGAGCCATTGCTTTTAAGATATTTTATTAAATTGAAATGTATTACATTTCTTTGATGTTGAAAAGCTTAGCTGTGAACTCGTTTGGCAATCAATTGATAACTTTTTGGGATAAGAGTTCAAATTATTGGCTGGTAGTAGGGTTTAGTGATTTGTACAGGACGTTTCACACAAGGAAGTGTGACCTGAGGAAGTACCACACCTTCGCCAGTTATTCAACCGCCGAGCAGTAGTGTGCAAGCATTACTGTGTTCCGGTTTGAAGGGCAATGTTACCAGAGAAATTACTGGGTATGAAGCGATTTAACATCTAATATCTCAGGGTGACGAGCGCAGTGCAGTGCGGCGCAGGATTGTGTTCGCAAGGTCACAATTCTGGCACTGCTACTATTATGGGCAGTCGTGACACTTACCACCAGGCGAACGTCCCGCTATAGTCTCGTCACTTGAAAGTATTTTTTATTTTAATAAAAATAAATATATATGAGCAATAAATGATATATCCATATGTATCCAAAATCCCCGTTATTGACACACGCAGCCACCTGTGGATCGGCTTACTGGTTGTTTATCATCCCTCGTCTACCCCCACCCCCCCGTACAACCCGGCCGTGCTAACAACTCACAGCGTGTCGAACCAAGATAAATCTTCTGCACAGAATACATAACAGTACTTGCATAAACAAGTAGTTTTTATTTTAAAAAAGTTCAACAGACTTCAATTTCAATTGGTAGGATGATATCTTTTATCCAGTTATTTTGACTTAAAAAACTAGTACAATAGGAAGATAGAGTAAAGTATTACTCGTAACCATTACTCATTTTATTCATGTAACTTCATACAAAAATACAGTTAAAAATTTACATAGAAATTCATTTTTAGACGTTAATTTACGATTTTTTTCTATCGAGATTCCCTCAAATATGCCTATAATACCCCGTATCGAACGAATCTACATAAATTACATTTGGAAATAGGGCTACCAAAAATTGACGTTTACATTTACAAACTTTCCGAAAAATTTTACTTACATAACATTCCTCGCAATAAAAACAAGTTAGTCAAAAATATATGTAAGACTCGGAAAAATAATATTGCATTTATCGACACGTACGGCCGATACAAGCTACCCCATCACTTGTTCTTAGAGTGCTATGAATGACGAGTTATCCGTGCGTGTGCGTGCGGCCGGCCGGCTCGCCGACGTGCGCGCCTTTCCCGCCCGTATTACCAGTAGGTATGTAGGGCGGATTTGGCGCGCGCGCCGCGCGGCGGCCCGCGCGTGCTAGTGTAAGTGACATATCACGACGCGTTCTTGTTGCTAGTTGCGGACTGCCAACGCTTTGCTCTTTTCTCGGCTTACCGCCATTTAAAAATAATTAAAATTAAACATTTACTTAATACGTAATACTCATCTAAAGTTTACGTACCAATATAAAATAATTTATTTAACTTAATTACTAATGCTAAGTGCCCAGTATCAATTTTATTACCTATATTTATAAATCTTTGTAAGTTTTATAGGAGCCTATGTGCTCGGAAAACAACCTATTGTTTATGCTGTTGTACTACTAGGATATACCTACACTAGTTATTGTACTATTGATATATGTTTCCAGAAAAATAAAGATATTTTGAAATTGAATTGAAGTAGTGTGCAAGCATTACTGTGTTTCGGTTTTAAGGGCTTTACGGATTTCTTTTCATGCCCAGTAATTTCCCTGGTAAATAATATCTGTATTTTACCAGGTATATTTATCAGATTTGACAACTCAGGGTACGAGCATGCACTTTGCTAAGTGAAGACGCACGGGCAGGTGAAGTTTACCACCAGGCGTACGTATCGCTCGTCTCGTCACTCCAATTCATTAAAAAAACTATCTAGTAGCAGCTACTACTATTGGATATGTAACGTTTATCTTGGCAACCGACATCAAAAAAGGAGGTACTCAATAGGGTAGATGACTGATGTTTATATCGTTGAAATCAACCGATATCGTCGGTATTGTCGGTTATCGTTGTTCTTTGATGAAGAATTTAAGTAAATATAGAATGTTTATTGAAAAAATAATTTAAATCGGTTAATAATGTTCTGATATACGAGCGTTTAAAGTTTTTGTTAGAGACAACTCTGTCCCTTTCCCACAAAACAAAAAATGACGTCACGCCTTACTTGTCAGAATATAATTTATATGGCGTACAGAGAAGTGACGTCACGATTTGCTGTTTCGCCTCTCTGTCTAGCATGATATTAAAATGCTTATAAGTTGCTTATTTTTGATCAGATTTTCATTTTATTTTCATAAATCAGCTATATTTATGGGCCACATTTTAAAAGGACAACAATAAAAACCAGTCATCTAGCCTATTGGACTGTATGTTTTTTTTTTGTATGTATGTTACGCGATTACTCCGCCAATTATGAACTGATTTTGATGATTCTTTTTTTGCTTGGTAGGTTATTACCTTCCTTCAGATATACATTTTATCGAAATCGGTTTAGTAGTTTGGTTTTAAATCAAAATTAGAAAATAAGAAGATGTCATCCAGGTATTCTAAGTTGAAGTCGGTTGTTGTTTATTTTAAAAGCGTATTATTAGTGGTTACATTAAAAGTTTCACAGAGTAAATGATATCTCTTTTGCTACATCTAAGTTTTCCTACTAACCTGAACAGTGTTTGCTATATAAATAAGTAGTTGTTAAGTTAAACACGCTCGCAGAACTTAGATGAAAACGTTAAAACTTAATGATCATTAAATGAACCTATGTGATAACAACTAACTTAGTAAAAGTAAACTAACTTGTTCGTAAAGAAGCCCCAACTAGATAAATATTAATCTAACATATAAAAAGTTAAAATTAAGTGAGATTTACGCCATTTACGGACCAAGATACATGTGTCACAAAAATATGGCTTAATATTGGTTCCGAAATACAAATTAAATTGCTGCGATGTGGTAGACACATATTATATTAAATAAGCTTACATTAATTACCGAAAAATTAACATTATACCTAATTTACCGAAAGTATTACCGACATAGCTCGGAAGGTTTGCAAGTTGAAGTGGCAATGGGCATGCCACATCACTCGAAGAACTGACAACCGATGGGGAAGAAAGGTTCTTGAGTGGCGACCGCGAACCGGAAGGCGCAGCGTAGGAAGGCGTCACACTAGGTGGACCGACGACATTGTAAAAGTCGCGGGCAACCGGTGGATGCAATTGGCAGGTTGTCGTACAGTGTGGCGGTCTAAGGGGGAGGCCTTCGTTCAGCAGTGGACGTCTCCGGGCTGATGATGATGATGATTACCTATTCATCATTATGTATTTAAAAAACAAAAAAATGCTTAAATTATAACTAAACGAAATGGATACTTTCAAATATCAGCACAGCAGAATTAATAGCGGTATTAATAGTACAACGGAAATACACTAGAGATACAGTTTACAACAGCTGGATTAGAAATGAACTTCCGCAAAGTAACGCCTAATTCAGTCGTCGTCGTCAGCCGTAAGACGTCCACTAATAAAGGCCAGACAAGAAAATAAAGAAATAATAGTAGAAATAATACTAAGGCCAGATAATAGAATCCCCCTTAATAGAGGGGTGTTGCCATAATCCCCAAGCTTGGCAGGCGGCTTGGGGATCGCAGAATGGTCACCACCGTAAACCAAGAGGTCGCTGCTGCCCGTCCTCCAGTGGGTCTGGTTGCAGTTTAAGGACGTACTCAGGTCAGTCACATACTTTCAAATATGACATGAAGATAAAACATCAAAGAGCTTTATAAAGGTAAGAGAGCTCTTTCATTACAATATACCTTCACCACAATAGGAGTATTTCCGTAATGTGTAAATTTGGCCCATATTAGGTACAAAATAAACAGGGTAATACGGTCCCTTCCACGGTAACACGTCCGTAACGCCGCGCCGCCGGGGGGCGCTGAGGATGGTCGGGTACATGACACAGTTGAGGTGTTTGCAGTTAGACAAGTGACAAATCTATTGATAATTTCTCTGCTTCTGTAGATAGAGAGACAGAAGTAAGCACGGACATATGTGTAACAAAAAGGTTCAACAATACTGAAGAGTATGTATTGTTTATGTATCTGGGGGGGTCTGGATTGTATCTGGATGATATAGATTAACTAGAGGTCGCCCACAACTTCGTCCGCGTACGGAATACATTCGGCTCGCTCCCAAAATTCACCACTTTAAATCATCCCGAGGCATTTTTTAGCCCTCCCCAACTCTACCGACTCTACCAACTCCCCCAAAACCTCCTCTTGAATGATAGTTCAAATATCAATTTGCATAACTATATACTTCAAAAACAAAGAAATTTCCATACAACATTCCACCCCCCTTTCTCCCCCTTAGGGGTCGAATTTCGAAAAACCCTTGCTTAGTACACCCCTACGCATCGATACACCCTCTAAATTTCAAGTCTGTAGGTCTGGACCTACGGTTTGGGCTGTGCGCTGTCTGTCAGTCAGTCAGTCAATCAGTCTGGACAGAGCCTTTTATATATATAGACAGATAGATAATTCATTTACGCGAAATATTCAAATGAAACTATGTACTCGTAGCTCAAATTCGACGAGTACCTATAAGATATATCTTCCTTTGTACAAGTAAATAAAGGAACATTTGTCTATTCTTTGTGAACAAGCTTGGCGATCTATGTGAAAGCATTTTTCGTATCTTGGCATATATTTAACCGCTTTAAATAAATCAAACTGTCTTAGTATTCGTAAAATACTTATATCTACTTTGAACGTAAAGAGTGCTCATTTTATATATTTATCTTAGTTTATTTTCCAGTACTTTTAAGCTGTGGCTTCCGGCGACAGCAGGCGGCTCTTGTAGCCGGAAGTTGCGGAGCGGCTGAAGCGTTGCTGGCTTCCGGTGACGCACTTCCGGTTTGCACTCCTTGTAGTCCGCTACAGGCATCGTAAGTGGCTTTTCAGTGACATTGTTTAGGAAACAGACGGCCTTACCTAAAATAATCTCGTTAGTCAATGCTTAAGCAGCTCTCGGGTGAGAGGTTCTTAAATCGTTTGTCTATGGTTTCCTTTTCTTCACCTAAAATCCTTGACTAGCCATAGTTTAATTGAAACAAAGATGACCGAACGAAATTTGAAACTTCGACACAGACTATAACCAAACTGATGAACGGAAGGAGGGAACTGAAGGTGTATTGCAGCCTTAGTCGAATTTTTTCATCTGTTTTTACTGTGAAAATGTCAGATTGCTGTTAGTTCTGTTGTCAGTGTCAGATACGATCAACAAGTTTTTAAAATTATGATTACTTTTGTATTTTTATTTCAAAATAAAAGGTATATTTACCTAGTTTCGAGAAAGAAGAAGTTTATAAACAATATCAGCACGCTCCATCAATTGGATTGAATAAGGTTTACTTTTATTATTGTGTGGAAACTGACTAAGAATATTTACGCTTAGTCTGCTTGAGCAAGCCGATGTTATAGAAAACAGGGACACTAGCACGAAAGCATGTAATTAAAGCTGCCTGGACCTGGGTGTCCTAAAAGTGCACCCAGAAACAACGGAGGACGGGCAGCAACATCCTCTCGGTTAACTGTGGTGAGCATTCTGCGGTCCCCACGCCGACTGCTAAGCGTTGTGATTATGGCAACCCGCCCTTATCCTAATCTATCAGCCGTTACAGCATAATGTGTTAAGTAACCCATATTTTCACTATTTCAGCTGGAACCCACTCAGACGCTGGTAGCTATGCTAACCCATAATTTGCCAAAAGTTTCCTTTACAAGGCTTGCTCATGTCCTGCCTGAGATGTCTCAATCAGCAAGGGAAAAAACTGGTCCTTCTGTTCCAAAAAAGAAATTGAACAGCAAGACCAACCGATATGTTACTGTGCTGTAATGAAACCCATGAGCACCAGTTATTGCTCCTTGCAAAAACTTCAAGAGAAAAAGCCCTGCTCCATGAGGAAGAAATACACAAAAAAATATATAGTGATGTCTTTAGTTATAGGAGGAATATTTAAAAATAAAAATAAATAATATAAAATAAGTAATAATGTGTTTAAAACATTTGTTTTATTGAATGTTACTATAAATTGTTTTCAATAAAATATTTCTATCCATTTTCATGGCGTTATCCACAATATCATCACCAGTTTCTTCTTCAAGTGCTACTTCAAGCGCTGCATCTGAAAACAATAACAATTTGTTTATGAGGCAGAGCAGATAGGGCAAATGTATTTTTTCCGTTTTAGAACTCTGGAATGTCACATAATTGAAAACTGATAATTCTAACTAATTCTTTCTTTGCTAACCTCACAAGAAAATGCCTGCTGTGTACAATACAATGATAATATACGTAAAGGTCTAAAAGTATTTGTGCCCCATATAATTATGATGCCTATAGCCTTTAATTGATCTCGCAATACAGTTCCGCAATGCAACTGCTTATTCTGTAAAAGCTTATTTAGTAAAAGAAAACATACCTTGTTCTACATTAAATGAAATTGCCAAGTTATGCAGTACAGCAGAAGTGATGATCGTGTTTTTGTATATGGTGATAGTTAAATCGTTGATCTTCTTTGGTGCTGGGCCTCAGTATTGGTGTGATTAGATGAGGGGTACATGGATAACCACTATCACTGATAAGCTTTCCAACAAACTCGTTGTGCTCAAACCTCTTCTTAATAGAGCTTTCTCTATATATATTCTTGCACCATGTGACACAATATCATAGATTTTTTTATCTGCATCGCACACAACCTGTGAATGTTTTCAATATACATTAGAAACATCTATATAAGGTTGTCTACTGGTAAAAATATGTATTCTCAAGATCATATGAAAGTACTGAACTGTTGATGTGGCATTTCTGCTAACCTACCTTATTTTGATAAGCGTGCAGTCGATACTTCTCAAGGCCGCAAACTTCCAGATTGCGTTAGCCTCCTCGGTCATGTTTGATTGAAGGCATTTTTAATAAGCGTGAACTTTTCGAAGGGAAGGTTATTGCGACTTTACAAGCCAAACGACAAATAGTCTGCTGGTTCATGCCGTGCATGCGCAGTCTCCCTGAATCTACTTGCGGTTGTATAGGGATTCCGCTACATCCATCGACCTGCTGGTAATTTTTAACAATAACAATGATTCGGCCCATGTTGGTCCTAATGAATCTGTATCGCAGCTTATATTCTTCGTCAGTTAAGACTTGTAGTGGATTAAACCGCTTCCGTTGTTTATTTCTACGCCTTCTAAGCTCGCTAGTTCTTCTAAAATTCGATAGCAGATCGTCGAAATCCACGATTTTACTTCAAAGCCAATTCAAAGCACAAACAAACACGAATATCAAATCCACCATTTTATTCCATAGACAAGGCTTGAAACATGGTTAAACCAGGTCGGGCGGCCTGTTAAATTTTACAACTGTTTAGTCATTGCTCACCCACCGCGTAACGTTAAAATGCTTTTATGAGTGAAGAATTTTGCTAATCGGCCGTTGAACAATGGATCAACGGTGGAGAAGTTTTTTTAGGTAAGGCTGTGAATGTTTATATCAAACTTGAATTTTGTGTCGGACGGTGTTAAGATTTTTTTGCTACGACCTATTCGCTCTACATTTTGATTCAGTAATTCAAAAAGGGTTTATCCGAAATTTATGGATTTTTATAGTATGTACAAAACATTTTTGTTTTATTTATACGGGAATACTCACGTTTAATTAAATCGGATACTCCGACTATAGTTTCGATCACATCCGGTGACCTTTTTCAAAGAGTGAAAACAGAGCCAGATGCGCGTGCAGCTGCGTCCTGCTTAGCACTGCGGGCCGCTGCGCGTCGCGCGCGTGATAACAGCGGTTGGTTATGTACAACACGTTTCTAGCATGCTAATAAGATTAAATTTGTGTTATTTTAATCGCAAACCTTGCCAATAAAATGTATCTCTAACCTTCAAGCTCTTTGAAGCTTTTTCGTCCCCTTTGTTATTTTTTCCCGACGTTAACGTCATTTTGCGTCTACCCTTACCTACTCACTAAAACCAACAAGCGACCACATAATAATCCAGAAATCACCAACATTTTCACAAGCGACATTTTTCAACGACGTCATTGCGCCACCTGTCACGATAAGGCCGTGATCATCTGTTAAGCGGAGCGGATCCAGCGACAACGCCACAAGCGGATCACCAGAATACTGATTATATAGTACGATGTGTAGTTTACCAACCAAGCTTGATACATGCACATTGCACAGCATAGCACTGCGCAAAAGGCATTTTATCGCACTCTCACGGTGGGACCTGGTTTTGAAGCATCATTGTAAATTCGCCACACACACATCAGCCGGAAGACGTCCACTGCTGGACGAAGGCCTCCCCTTATTAGGGAAGGGTTGCCATAATCCCCACGCTAGGCAGGCCACAAATTCGCCACAAACTAAGTAAATTTGCCATATTTATTTAATTCCTTTCATTGAAAGTAAACATACCACAGTCACTATAAGTATGAGCAAATTCGTCAGGGACGGTTATTGTAAATTCGTCACAAGCCTAAATTTTGCAGAAAGTCTGCAATGTTCTAGGTTTTAGCCAGATGCTAAAATGTGTGTAAATAAGGGCACTGATCAAACCCTATTACTATGATTATCTCTTTTTAATTAGAAAATAAGAAATCTGTAGCTTTGGCTTTTGACCACCATCGTTATAAGCTGTGAGGCACTGTATTTAATCTGTGGTAGTCAACGGATGCCACATGTGTTATCTCGCGCGCAATCCGCTCAGAGAGTTATGATTTCCTACTTCAGCTCCTGACACGTTCATGAGCGGAAGCGGGTTAAATTACAAGCAAAAGCAGATTTTATTTATCGGAGTAAAATAGTAGACTGTTTTACAAAGCAGCAAACAACTATTTTTAAGACGAGAGTGTATCGTGAGTGAGAGGCATTCAAAGTAGGTACTCGAACTTAAAATAGTGTTGATCCCGAGGTGGACACTCTACTTTTTATCACCCGCTATGAGAAAATAAGTAAGCGCAGCTTATGAATAAGAATAGTACCTACGTTTATTTCATTCTCACTACTCACACTCACTTCTCACTTTTTATTGAGGAAGATACTAAGTTAAGTAAAATTCGAATTTAAGTAAATAATTACGAATGAAGGCGGAATGCATTACGCGCGTTTTTGATTTTTTTCACAAACTTTTTTTTATTTTTTTTTGTTGCGCCTTTCTTTATCATCCAGCCTATTACTTGTTCTCATACAATGTCCGTGGTTGATCTCTTTGGTGATTGGAACTTTTACTAACAACATTCCAAATTCAAATCACTTTTCGTCCCTAAAGCAAAAAAGAGCTCTTTTTTGCCCTATTTGCGAGGAACAAAGTCGATCTTTTTAAATAGATGTGATAAAAAGAAATGTTTTTTTAGTAGGTACTCTCATTGTAGGTACACCTTTCTAATACTACTTTACCATATACTTACGTCCATAATTTACAAATTAGATCGAAAACAGTCGGTTTTGAGTGAAAACGGTCGGTGTCTAGCGACGTCGGTCTACATCCGACATCGTAGCGAAACATTTGTTCCAAGAGAATTTGAGGCTTTATGCTTTTTATTTCAATTAGCATACTTTAATAGCACTGGACTTTACCGCTACATCTTATGACCAAGCGAGCACCACAACGAGTGGTGTAACAATCTCGCAGACAACAAAATAAATTGGCGCGGGCCTCGTGGGGATTGTTTTTAAATTTCGTTAAGTTCTGTAACTTTAATGTATAAGAGGGACCTGTACATACAACTATACGTAGGAGGGATAGAGATGGAGGTCTCGTAAAGTTGTGCAAACGGAAAACATTATCGAGGTTTGGAACCAAAGGTAATGATGCGAGACGGTGGGTCCTTTGATATTTTACTGGATTGTGGGTCTAGGAAATAAGGAAATCTATCAAAGGCCGGATTTTAGGTTTTCATTCTATTACTGACGCGTGCAAAAAGTATTAGTAGTCACTCCAACATGTTGATTAATTTAATAAGAATAATGATTTAGGTTTTTATTTACATATAAATACATTAAAGTAAAAAATATTTTAAAAGTACCTACTTAAAATTGAAATAAAACTAACTTAAAATTATTTAAAACAAACCTTACTTAATAAAAAAAAACATAAGTAAACGTGGCAATGCCGCCAGCATTCCGGCCACATTTCCACCATCTACGGGGGTTTAAGTTTTGTATTTTTTATTATGTAGAATAATAATAAATAAAAAATTTTTTGTTAATATATTTTTTATCTTTACATTTAATGATGATTTCAGTAATCCGTATACGAGTAGGTATTTTTTTGCGATTTCTATGTTGGCGCCATAGTAAAAGTTGTTTGTTTTGATGTACAGAATAAGCCTTTAAAAGGATGCTAACTGATTAGAACTTTAGAACTAACCCTAGCTGTTTTTTTTTATTTCATTTCATATTATTGTTTTTTTTTTTATGTTCTCGGTTTGGGTATTAAACTAGATTTTGGTATTTGTCTATGTTTTTTTTTGGTATTTTGGTGTTGATTGCGGTTGCTTGATAAATATTTCTTATCGTTATGCTGGCAATGGTTGGATAGCGTCCATTACTCATAGTAAAGAAAATAGTCAACTATTTAAAAAAAACTTTTTCTCTTACGCTTTTATCAAAATAAGACCACTTCGCCACTTGACAAAAGAATAAAGTTAACTTGGTGATTCCCCCAAAATACTTACCATAATCGAAAGCTATTCCTATGGAACTACTTTTCCCTTCCCGATGGCAAAATTAAGCGAATGATATTTTCATTTTACCTCAAGCACCAAAATTCGATCAAAGTTCGCGCGTTACTCTCAAAACATAAGATGTTATTTAATTGAACAGCAAAAATTCCTCTTAATAAAACTCAATTAAAAAAAACACTAATATTATGTAGTAAATAAATTGTTGGATCGGTAAGAAGTCATTTTACTTAGGTGTTAACACTTAGATAAGTGAAACGGAAAAAACTGAAACCTGATTTGAAGGAAATTTCTATACCAAGGTAAAGGTTTAAATAGGATTTAAAAACAAAAAAATAACTACAATATAAATTATATATCTACCTACAATTACAGATCTCTGTTATAACTATATATCTAAAGGATTTTGGTATTTGCCTCATCGACTTGTATGTTCTGTTGTAGACCGCGTACTATCATACTACTTATTATTATTAATATTTTTAATAAACCCAAAGGGCAAAGACCTCCCTTCCCTCTTTCCTTTCCTCGCGTCCTCGCGTGCATTTAGTGGTCCAGCCGTTATAGTTAAACTACTTATAGCAAACCGTACACTTATACGTTTTGATGCACGTTAAATGTTTCTGATGTGCAATTAATGATTTCCCCTAAAAAAATATCATGATATTGAAGCCAGGCATAATGGAATGATGGGAAAGAAAGAACCGTCATTTTGGTAGATGGAGTGTATCTTACCCTCCCATAACCAAGACGTCGTTCGTCAGGGCTCAGAGAAATGGTACGAATTTTTTTACGAAATATGCTACGAAAACATGGTTACCAAGATGAAGCTTAAACGTACAGAAACTCTTTATTTACAGGTGACGTTTTTACAGGACATGGTATACAGGTTGAATGAAAAATGTTAGTCTCTCATACACGACTAGGGTTACCATCTGTGTAAGCGGGAGGATGCCTGTCCAAGACGTACAAAACGCCTGATTTTTCCGAAAATGCCTGTTTGTTGTAAAATAAAACTGTATATATTTTATTGTATGTCTGTGTGTATGTGTACCGTAACTGTTTTTGCGAGACACCGGGGAAATCAAAAATGCCTGTCTCTGCTTAGCAAGCCTGTCTACACCGTAAAATGCATGTCAAATGCGCCAAATGCCTGTCAGATGGTAACCCTACACGACTGATTAGGTATTTTAAAAATAAAAACTAATTATATGCACATTAATACCCGTATAGAGATTACCAATGATGACGCCACTATTGTTTTTTTTTTATAAATTGGTAATTCTGAATGCACTAGAAAAATTTGTGAGCCATATACCCGGGTGCGAAGATTTAAAAAAAAGTGTGGCGAATTAACTTTGGCACGAGTTTACAATGAGCCATCATGCCGTTCAGTGATTTTTAAAATTAATTATCGTTAATATTGAACATGTAAACCCCATTAAAATTCCAATAAACGAGTTTACACGCAATTCTAGCAATAATTAAGTAATACTTAGTTAGGTTCTTTTGGTATAGGTATTCATTTTGTAAAGCCTTTAGCTTATAAGTTATTAAACTTAAAATTTAGTCTTTTAATTGAAATGAAATGGTCAATGGTGAAATGGTCAAAAGGCACGGACCCCGCAGTCCAAGGAGCTAAGACACAAATAAAAAAAATATTAAAAAAAACAATAAATATCATTGTGAATTGTCCGACATCGCTTCTGACACAGATCCCTAATGATGTCTGAGTAGTAGCGCATACGCGTTTTTTTTTATTAACTCGCAAACAAGCTGACTCGCCACAAAACATAAAAAATAAAAATTCAATATGTGCATAGTCGAAGTCATTGTTTTCTTCTAGGCAAGTGTGCTCCAACCATAAACAAATAAAAAAAGCATAGCGAGATTCATCTATACATATTATTTTATCAAGACAGTAACGAGCGATGACTATGTTTGAGAGAAGGTATATTATCCTTCCAGAGACAACGCCCGGCCACCGTCCCCCGTTACAGACTCGCCGTAACTCGAGTGTCCCATCCCGTCGTATATAACGGGCCTTGCACGCGAAAACGCCCATAAAAAGTATTTAGATCAGCCCCCGTATATCTTCGGTAAGTTGTGTCTTCGAGCCATAGGGCGTGGGAAAAGTGTTAGAAAACAGCGTGGAAAACTGAAACTCATAGCTTGGATCACATGTCATTCACTATAAAATGATATTACTCGCCACGCCTGCGGTTTTACCTGCGTGATGATGAAAAAAATGGTGACGATGAATGATGATGATGTTAATAAAAAGTAGCCTATATTTTATTCCGGTAAAACTATCGCCATTCCCAGTTTCATCCAATCGCCGTTTGTTCGTTTCAGACAAAGTTTCGCACTAAAAATATATATGTGGTTTTATCGCGTTCGTAATCTTGCTCTAGTAATTAGAATAATACTAACAAAAGTATCAAAAAAAAACTAGTAATTTTCTTCTACCGTAACTGGTTACGAGCCTCCAGTTTCGTACGCGGCCGAAGGGAATAGACCTAGAGAAACACCATGGCGAACAAAATAATGCCTCAAGAGCGTGAGCCTTCCCGATAGATAGAATCAGGGTATTTAAAAGGAGTGAATCGATTTCTTTTAGACAAGCGTGCTCGATCGTAGATACATATTTTATTCGCTTACCATCAGGCGAGTTACCGGGCAAACGCAAGCCCATATTTAAATAAACAAGTAACTTTTATAAAAAATAACAACCTCTTCAAATTAATATGGGATCCAGAGTAACCGTTCCAAATTAAAAAAAAAAAAAAAAACAGTCCACAATTGGCGGAGAAATCGGTAAACATACATTAAATAATACATAGAACCTCTTCCTTTTAGACCTCGTAGGCCTCTTTTTTAACGTCCTGTAACCGCCTATGACTTGTACCATACCTCAATGCAACTCTACTGAGCCCTTCCGCCATATTCGTTATGCATGCTCTATTTATTTCCGTCGAGTATTTATGAAGCCGAATATGTTTAACTGCCATATTTGCGCGCAAATACGCAGCGGGCAAATATTTGTCAGGGAATAATATATTCATTTTGGGAATAACTTGACATCGTAAAGTATTGGAGGAATGAGGACTGTGATGCGCGATATTAACTTTTATTAGAATGTTGCGGGCTGTTGAAACATGCGAAATGTTTGTGATCTCCGGGTAGGTATTTGGATTTAGTCGACTTTCAGGACTTTTTGGAATTTCAGGTAAGCAAAGTCAAGTTTCACATGACCAACCAAAGTACTTCACGGTTTCACGGTATAGGTCTTTCATTTTCAACAGACTTCAAAAAAGGAGGTCCTCAATTCGAATGTGTTTTTTTTGTATTTATGTTACGCGATTACTCCGCCAATTATGAACTGATTTTGATGAGTATTTTTTTGTTTGGTAGGTAATACTTCATAGGTGGCCCCATATACATTTTATCGAAACCGGTTCAACAATTTGGTTTTTAAAACAAAATTAGGTACAAAAAAAAAAGAAGATGTTATCTAGGTATTTGAAGTTGAAGTCAGTTGTATTTTTTTCTAAAAAGCGTATTATGGTGTAATAAATTATGCCACATCTTTAAAATAAAGGGATGTGACATTTTGGTCTCGTTCATATAAGGATTTTTATGAAATTTGTACCACTAGGCAACCTACTTATGGGAAATGTCCGAAGCATTTTAACTTCTGTTTATCGTTTGCGTTTTTTGTTCTCCAACCTCCAACTTACCTGTTGGTAAGTGGCGTAAACTGTTGAGTTCAATTGTATTTTATTTATTTTTTCTACTATTTTTCAACTGTCTACCACAACACTCACAAAGGTTTTTTTGCGATATTTAGGGTCAGTCCATCGTAGTAAAAGTTAGTCATAATGATGAGAACAATGAGCCCCTTTTGGTAGACGGTAGTGCTAACCTTTCTGCGTATCCCTATAAAACGAAAGTGACAAAAAAAATTGGAAAAATAGTGCTTTATATTTGTATACAAAAAATGTAGTTTCAAATAACTGTAATTTTCCTAGATAATGTTTAAAACTTAGGCAATTAATTTTATTACCTAAAATTAAACCTTTTAATTTCTATAATGTAAACCCAGGTGTCTCTTCTAGATGTCTTCATAATGTTACTTAATGAACCAACTTTCGAAGTGATACCTCCCTAATCATCATTTAAAATCTTAATTTCCTAAAAGTTTGTAAACAATCGATAAAATCGAGATAATTATGGCCTCGACTTAATTTACCCAAGTTTCGAGAAAACCGCGAAGTTAGTCGATAAGATACAAGTCCCTACGAAAGGTACTTTTACTGAACAGTTTATGATGCGGCAACGATAGGGACGGTAGACAAGGATAGCCGTAATTTATCACTGACCGGCGGTAAATTTTGATTCTTTTTTATAATATTTGGGAGATTTTCCTGAAGATATCTTTGTGAAATATTGAAATGGGTTCTAATTTTTAGGCTATTTAGTTATTACTTTGTTTTTTTTCAAGATTTTTTAAATTAGGTATTAACTTTTTTATAGGGTGACTGATGTTTATATCAGTGAAACCAATAGCTTTGATGAAGAATTTAAGTAAATATAGTATGTTTATTGAAAAAAATATTTTAAATCGGTTAATAATGGTCTGATTTATGAGCGTTTAAACTTTTTGTTAGAGACAACTCTGTCCCTTTCCCACAAAACAAAAAATTACGTCACGGCTTACTTGTCAGAATATAATTTATATGGCGTACAGAGAAGTGACGTCACGATTTGCTGTTTCGCCTCTCTGTCTAGCATGATATTAAAATGCTTATTAAGTTGCTTATTTTTGATCAGATTTTCATTTTCTTTTCATTAATCAGCTATATTTATGAGCCACATTTTAATAGGACAATAAAAAAAACCAGTCATCTAACCTATTGTAATTGTATAAAAATACACTAGCTAAAATAGTAACACTAATAAGAATTTTGAAATCTATTAAACACTGGATAACTATTAGCTTTGATCTCAATAGAAATGTCGCATTGTCGTATTCCTACTAGCCAATAGTAGTACCTAGTAGTACCAAGTAGTTGCAGCTGTTCTAGTTGCCAGATGAATAATTCAGCACATTCTATCGGGAATTCATTGTAGGTGCATGCAGAATCAGACGTGTTTTAGAAGAAAATATAGAGAACGAGCAAAACTAATTTTAAGTTACATTTGTTCGGAAATGTTCGATTCTATTCCATTCGAATCGATATTTTGTTTCGATATTAGATAGGTTTATTTAATTTATACTACTGAATCGCTATGTAAAGGCTCTTAAGGTCTATTTTTTCATCATTATCATGAACAAATGTATCTGCCTGTATTATTTGTTACCACTAGGCCACATCATCTACATCATCAGCCCGGAGACGTCCACTGCTGAACGAAGGCCTCTCCCTTAGACCGCCACATAGTACGACAATCTGCCATTTGCATCCACCGGTTGCCCGCGACTTTCACAATATCGTCAGTCCACCTAGTGGGACCTTACCTACGCTGCGTCTTCCGGTTCGGTTCTACGCCATATCTGTATGCCACGTCAGGCAAATTTCTGAAGCCTTTTTGTAAAAAAATATGTTACTATATTAAGTGTTAGATAGAAAAGTTTGCCATGTTCAAGTAAAAAAATATTTCAATATTTCTTTTCTTAAATCTGAATGAGTATATTGGACGGGAACATAACCACTTGAGGACGGGCAGCAGCGTCCTCTCGGTTAACGGTGGTGAGCATTCTACGATCCCCAAGCCGTCTGCCAAGCGTAGGGATTATGACCACCCCTCCCTATTAAGTGCGAGGCCTTCGTCCAGCAGTGGACGTCTTCTGGCTGTTGTTGTGTGAGCATATAGGTCAATAATTAACTCGTCTTTTGTAATGTAAGATGGATATAAAGGCTAAAGGCGGATTAACTATTCCTAAGCTACTCAACGTTTGATAATAAGGCCCTATAAGATTTAATTTGAAAGGGAAGGAAAGGATTGTTTTAAATATAGGAAAACGTTTTCATAACTACAAAGATACTAGAGATAAGTAGAGACTATTGTAAATTGAAGAAGAAGAAGAAGAAGAATGAAGAATGTTAAAATGTTGGTAAGTTTGTACATTGCTTACGTAGGTGAATACTTATTAATTATGAAACCAATTAAATTGTTAAAATTTAATTAAATTAAAATTCATCTAACTCATTCATAATGAAAAATATTATTTTGATTATAGCTGTTTTCATACGAATTGGCTACATGTTAGTAATTGATTAAAAATAATTATACAGGGTAAGTTCTAATCAGTTAGCATCATTTTAAGGACATATTCTGCACATCAAAACAAACAACTTTTATTATGGGGCCAACATTGAAATCACGAAAAAAAAAAATCTGTTCTATACAAAAAGTTCATCGACCTTGGGCAAAATGTATGGAACAGCTGTTTTTTTTGTTCGATTAAAATGTTGGCCCTACTGTAAAAGTTGTTTGTTTTGATGTACAGAATATGCCCTTAAAAGGATGCTAACTGATTAGAACTAACCCTGTATATTTATGACGACATTAAAGGTAGCTTAAAGTAACTTTCTACACAACAAAAACACAAACTGTTATAATTATAGGTATCATAAACATGTAAATAAACAAAATAGAATCTAAATACAAAACAACAAAAAAATCACACAAAGGAAAATCCCAAACAAAACTACACGAGATTCCAAAGAGCAAAACTTGAGCAAAGAGTAGAATTGGAGTAAAACACAACACAAACTAGTGGCGCCCTCTACTGACGTACCTTTGAAGCGGATCTTTTTTAGGAATTGCTTTGAGAGGCGGGCCTTGGCTCGCCCGATGCGCCCTGAAACACATTACGCTGCTGAAACATGGAGCTTTAGGAATTAACTTCTACTTTGTAAACTTATGTGTTCAAGCTTAGATTATTTACGGTGTCAGTAAATAATGTACACGTACATACACGCATTTTTGCCATCAGCAAATACTTCACACTAGTAGAATGCGCTAAGTGCGATACCAAAAACAAAGCGAAAAAATTGTCTGTCGCCTGTCATCAACGTCATCTTTCACCTATCAAAATCGCGGCTTCCCGCTCTTTTAATCCTAGTGACGTGTGACAGGAACATAATCGAACAATCAGTCTAGGTCTACCAGAGAAATTTTATTTTTCTGATGTCTACAATAGTCTAGTAAATTTCTCTGACAGTAGTACTTTTTCCTTTGATTACAAAGTTTGATTATATACGAGCTAGACTAGATCCTCCAAGACTTTTTCCAAATAAAAACGACTTCTGGGTGACATCTTCATATTTCCAGTAATTTTGATTTATAAACCACACTACTGAACCGATTTCGATAAATTTGGGACTTTGGGAAATACCTACCAAACAAAAAAATAATCATCAAAATCAATTCATAATTATTGGCGGAGTATTCGCGTAATATACAAGCAAAAAAAACTCGAATTGGTCACTGTCCAACTTTGTGGACAGGAGCACCTTTTTCAGAAATGTGGCACTGTCCAGGCGGACAACGAGATAATCGCTTTTTTGAAGTCGGTTGATAAATAATCAACTGGTAAGTAAGTCTCCGGCGCCGGAAAATTTCAACAATTTGGGTGTTGGGTGTTGGGGTCCGGATAGCTGTTTAAAGAACACTATCAAATTAAAGTTCACTTCGCATTTCTCTGTAAATATTTGCATTTAAAAAGTTTCACAGATATACGGTAAACTTGGATATTATCTATGGGTATAATTGGCCTCTTTTTATAACTTGCCAGTTAGGATTTTATGTTTATCTGAAGTTAGGGGCAAGTTTACTATTCTCAGGCATAATCGGACGGACTTTAATCAACAGTTACAGTTAATTACTCCATAGGTGAATAATTATAGCTGCGTTGTCCTATTGTAATCGTAATATTGTCTGAACTGCCGTCAATATACAAACATTATTAATAAAACATTTATGATACATTAACCTTATGTTTTTTTTAGACTAGGTATCACATTCATTCATTGCTATACTATACAGAATAGGCTAGATGACTGTTTTTTTATTGGCATTTTAAAATGTGGCCCATAAATATAGCTGATTAATGAAAAGAAAATGAAAATCTGATCAAAAATAAGCAATTATAAGCATTTTAATATCATGCTAGACAGAAAGAAGAAACAACAAATCGTGACGTCACTTCTCTGTACGCCATATAAATACTGTTCTGACAAGTAAGGCGTGACGTCGTGTTTAATATAATAACCATGCAAGAAAAAACCAATTTAATGTTGCCAGCTGAAGATTAAAATTTCCCGCGGCACGTTTCGCTGGGCATGCTTATAGCAGGGAAATTTCCTCTTGCGCCAATCAGCCACAATTTTTCACCATATAAAATGTAAAATCGTTTATCCTGCTCGTCTGTTCCCGTTTCCATACAATCTCGGATTGGGAGCAATCGCGCGTCTAGCGTCTAATCCACGCAGGTTACTGAAGAAATCAGGATTATCCCGCACTCAGCTGCTTCCGGCCGTAGGGTTGCCACAGACTAGGTGTTATAATAAATAGTTTAATACATATCGGTGGACATATTTCACACAGGGCCATCTAGCCCCAAACTAAGCAAAGCTTGTAATATGGAAACTAGATAGCTGATAGAATACTTATATACTATTAATTAATAGTACATTACGATACAAGTGTGCTATGTTGGCCATTACACTAGAGGCGGTATTATGCGATAAGGAAGCCGAGAGTGTATTGAAACATAGCACAAGAGTTTCATACGACTGTTTTCATCACACTTGCGAGGAAAAAACAAACTTTTTTTGGTAATAATCAACCACACAGAGAAAACGTCAACAAACATTTGCGGAAAATGGCGCCCAAACCAGCAATGCGCGCGCAGGTTGACATTTACTTCAGCGGCATAAGAACTCTTTGTTGGTATTACAAAAAACTGTAAGTATTACCCGGCTATATTAAAAGCTTCGTATACATACGTCTTATTGCAGTCACGTACAAACTTTACTTTACCGGGTTATACTTATTATAGCACAAGTGCCGTAATGTAAAGTAATAAACACGCGTGCGTAATAGCTTGGATTATGAGCCTAAAACCGATGCAATAAGATCCACTTTACGAGCAAGTGTGATGAAAAGTATATAATACTTTAATAGTATATAAGTATTCTATATAATAAATATCGGAGGACATATTTCACACAACGACATCTAGCCCCAAACTATGCAAAGCTTGTAATATGGAAACTAGATACCTGATAGAATACTTATCTACTATTCAAGTATATAATACTGGCCAGCAAAGCTTGTAATACGGAAACTAGATAGCTGATAGAATACCTATATACTATTAAAGTATATTGCTTAGCTTGGGGCTAGATGGCGCTGTGTGAAATATGTCCACCGAAATTGTATTTTTTTGTTGTAAATACATACTTATAATACATACTACACCCAGACGCAGAACAAACATTTATAGGATGAAGGTTCACTTTTTGATACGTACTTATTTCTTTGTGATATTTAATACTATAATAGTAATTTCTATGTAAATACGCCGATTACGACATTAGCAGACTGATAAACTTCTTTTTTATTGATTGATGAAACAAAAAGACGTTGGTATATGTTTGAAATGTACAGGTTCTAAAAATTAAATGTACAGGTTCAGAACAACGGAAACTGAATGGGTTTCCAATTTCTCCCATCCATCCCATCCTCATTAGACCGAGTTTCCTACTTCTCCTCTTATATCTTGCTAGTTTTAGCATAATTTCAGTTTCTCTACAGTGGCAACCCTACTTCTAGCTCCTCAGCAGTAAGTTGTTGCAGAAAGTCGACTCTGTTTAATATTTAACCCGCCGATTGGAGGCGCGACGTGACGCGGCAAATTCGACCCTGATTACGGGATTTTCTCATAATTTCCCGGGGAAATGGTTTTATGGAGTACTTTCATTTTACGGAAAAGGTGTTAAAAAAGACTAGATGTAATGATATCACAGAAATATGGGACAGAATTGACAAACTAGTGTTTATTTACCATTTGAGAAGTATACTTATTTTGGATTAACTGCATACACAGAAAAGTAAATGTATTTTTTTTCTTATAAAACTTGCAAGAAGCTAATGATCAACATTTTTGAAAAGTTTATTTAATCACTAAACAGACACTGGTCACTATTATCACAGAAGAAATAATACCTATTACACTGTTCTAAATTAAATTAATTTACCAGCCACTGGGTATTATAGTACCCAAAAAAACTGGCGGTAGCTGAACTGAATAACCAACTAGGTATTGACTTTATAAAAAAAAAAAGAATTATAAGCATAGCATAATCAGCGTATTAATAATATAGTCCACAGCTGGACATAGGTCTACCCTTAGAGTATTAACACTTAAGAGTGATAGTAACATTCAAAATTCCGTGTACTGCTGAAGCCGAAAAACAATCAATGGTTGCGTGAATATTACTTTCTTTGATACGCACACAAGCGTTCGAAAAATGATGAAAATAAATAGACGTTTTCGCCTTATGTTGGGAAATTAAACAGAAGGGAATAAAGAAAGCATTGTCATTGGGAGAAAAGCAAGTCGAGTACCGTACCAAGCCTTTTATGGCTTAGGTACTTAAAAATGTTTTACTTAGCTTGGGCGGACTCGGGCTCTAAGCCTATTATTTCTATGGGTCTATCCTAGAAGGATGATTGGGCCACATCTAAAAATGTTATGACAAAATGTACTCCAAAATTGTAATGCAATCGCAAGCAAAACAATGATTTATCATTCAAATCCCCAACATTCAATATTTAACTAAGCCGCTGGAATTACCGCCATCTTTCTATGGAAGACGGCATTAACTCGAAAAGGAATTAAGGAGGTTTGGTTACTCATTTAAAATTTAAATTGGAACGTACTTGCTACGCGCTTCGGCTTTACATAGTTTTGTTTATTCTTGGAATACTTCTTTTGCATCCATTCTTTTGCTAAAAATCATTCGGAATATATTTTTATTCTTGCCCAGCTTTGATAGTACCCAGGAGAGAGAGGTCTAGATCCAACAAGTTGCCCAGAAGTCTTCAACAGATTTACTAATCAATTTCGAGAACTAGAATTTTTCTAGAAACTTAATTTCTTCAGTCTACAAGAATTTATAAAAAAAAATACACGCATTATCCAGGACTAAACAAAATAGGGGAATACATTAGTATGGAGAATCGCTGCTTAAGAAGATATGTCTAAACTTTTTAATTTTCTTTTGATAGCAATTTATTTCAAACATCGTATCTATACAGTGTGTCTGTAGTATATATACTATATGTACATATCAAGTACATATAGTATCTCTCCTGGGATTAAATAATTTCCAAGGTAGTGAGCAGTAGGTAGTCATCTTGCGTTGGCTTATTACACCAATTACCGTTCAAGGCACACCTACATGTAGAGAGGTACTACCCACTCACGTACGTAGTACTCTACGGAATTAATTTTGCTTCTCCAATGGGTAGAGGAAAAACGCTATAGTTGGCTACAAAATTTAGAGTTTTCGTATCACTAGCTTATCGGAGACGTAAAACATCGTGAGGAAATCGCTTAATTATGTTCGGAGACGAAATTAGGTCAACTAGCCGCACGGGGCCAACGTGGTAGCATATGAACTAATCACCTTTTGAGGGTAAGATTATTATTAGCATTACATTGCATATAGTTACTTATCCCGTTACTTATTAACCAGAGGCTCGTAACCAGTTAAGGCAGAAGAAAAATTCTTCGTTATACGATTCAGGTTACTAGCGATTTTTTACACGATAAACTTAGGGCCGGTTTTTTGATCCGTGGTCAAAATCAACAAAACCATTTGTTAAACTGACTATAGTTAACTAGCTAACCATTAGTTACATTTTTGACCACTGGTCATGCTAACTATGAATCAAAAAACCGAAGTATTGGGATTTTAACAATTTGTTAACGTTTTTAACTATTGGGTTGGCTTAACTACGGATCAAAAACCGGCCCTTACTGAATTGCGAGATGGTACTTTATTTTTTGTAGATTATGGCAACACCCCTCTATTAAGGGGAAAGCCTTCGTCCAGTAGTGGACGTTTTATGGCTGACGACGACGACGACGACTTTCTATTCTTCACACGCAACCGTCAAAATGAAGTTTTCGATATGATGTCAAAACCGCTTTAGAGATTTGATATCAGTTACTATAGCTCCTGAACCTGGGTGTGTCCTAAACTGCGTGTGCCAACCGGAGGACTGGCAGCGTCCTCTTGGTAAGCGGTAGTAACACTCTGCTATCCCCAAGCCGGCTGCCAATCTTGGGGATTACTTATTTAATATATAATGTGCCGCCCGAAGGTCTCTGACATGGCTTATTATAAAATACTTTGAAAGAGTGGGTTTATAATTATGCCATTTAACCAGTGAGTTGAAATAAATAGAGTAGTTATAGTCGAACAAAACTGCTTTAAAAACTGACTAGAAGTTGCCTGTATAAATATATTTACGCATATTACTATGCACTTTGTGAAGAAAAGGAAAGAATATGACCGACTTTATACGCCACACCTGTTGTTAGAAAGAGACAAATATCTAATTTCTCTTACGGCGTAATAAGCTACACAAGTTGATTGGCCAGAGCGAGCGCCCTCGCCGCGCCAGTGTGGCTCTCTTTCACTCTCTCACACAAGACGATCTATCTATCTCGGCCATCCATTTCAAAGTGATAACAGTCGCCTCAGATAAAATAAATTTCAGTTTTTCCCATTGCAATAAATATACAGTACTTACGCATGAAATGTTTTTTTTTTGTCTCTCACAGTGCCTGTGTAGATTGTGTAGTGTCTAAATACACAGAAAGGCATTATATCACCATCTTAATGCTAGAAAACATACGATTAGCGGCAGCGTATTACCGGACATTCGGAAGTGAAAGACTGGTAGCGATCACGGCAATTACCTTGATTTCGTCTAGTAAATATGGCGGGGGGGACAACTCATCTACAGGTAAAAACATCTTAGCATTTAACTTAGTCCATTTGATACGCTATGACGATCGCAAGAATGTAAACCTACATAAAATTAATATTAATACGCCAGAGGTACAAATATTAACTACTTTACATACTGTTTGTTGGAAAAGAACATTCCGTTTTACAGCATATTTTAAATATTTTAACTCCTACTTAAAATTTGAACAACTTTAAAATAGTACAGAGTACATTATTAAAATTTTGAGATATTTGCGATGAATATTTGAAATTCGATATTTGTAATGAATAGATTTAGGCTGAAACTGGACCTGGGTATGTCCTTGTCCATGTCCTAAAACTGCTTTCAGAACCACCGGAGGACGGATAGATTGATGGTGCAAGTCAATGGTGGAAACGATACGTCGGGGATAGCAGCGTCCTTTTGCGTAGGTACTCTACCTAAGCTAAAATAAACCCCCTCTTTCCTATTCCGGGCGGCAGGAAAGGTATTTTTGACTATTACTACCGTACTACATAGCTCTTAGCGACATTGATCAAATATTTGATGTATGTTGATCGAATATTTGATCAAATATATCAATCCATCCTTAAATAGTTACCCAACGTCTTCCAAGAGCATCCAATGGTTCTATTTACCTGAAACAATAAAATAATTCGTTAGTAATGGCTGAAAATGATGCAATAAAGAGCGGAGACTACTTAGTCTATATAAGCAAATGCTGAGAACAAGAATTGTCAGCCATCTTTTTTATATATAGAATGACACCCTTTCAAACTCTGAATCAGGAAATCGTAAGCGTATCTTCAAACCTCCTTGCTTTCAAATGAAATAGATCTCGAGAAATGACTACAAATCTGCTTATCCTCGGAGGAAGAATTTCTCTCTTGCCAATCGGTCAGTCGCCATCTCTGTGACGTCATAACTGTGTTATTTCCAGTTCCGCGAATTAAACCGGCAGTTTCATGTTCTAAAGACAAAAAGGAACACGTAGGGAACACTATTACGTAGTATTTACTTACTCTATGGGGAACACTACTTCAGTGTGGGTGAGGTTACGTCACGTTTACGTGAATCATACAAACACTATAATTCGCAAGAACGAGAAAAAAACATCTGTCAATGTGTAAAAGTGGTTGCATTTTACAAATAAATTATTTGTGACAATACAAATACAAATAGTTTATTGATAACACCAAAGTTACAAGTCAAATTTCATTAAGTATGTCACAAAAAAAAACACTTACTAAAATTAAATAATAATTATAAAAATACGTTAATAATCTCTTATTTTAAAATAAGCTTCATTGTCATAATACAAATTCTCTTGTAACCACGCTCTGAGCTTGGTTTTGAAGCACCCGGTGGAAGGAGCATCCCGAATGGAAGCTGGTGTACGGTTGTAGATCGCGGGCCCCTAAATATACACTGACCTCTCCGACTTGACGAGACGGTGCGTCGGAGTTATCAGTTGGTCTTTCTTTTTATTGTTTCGTAAATCTAACGTGCTGTGAACGCCCCTACGTTGGAACGTGTCTAGGTTTACATGGGTGAAAAGTAATAGTTGGCAAGTGATATATTTTCGTGTTGTTAAACACAGAAACTTCCATTAGTCGCCACAGCTCTACTGATGTATGACTTCGACATGATTGTGACTTTGACTACGTCTATGACTTGTTTAATGAAATTAAATTTTACTTGATTCAACAAACTTTAAAATTATTAAAACCTCACACTGGCAGAATGACCAAAGTGCGATGCTAAAATATAAGAAGAACTTTATAGGCTTAATTCACAAAACTTTGTTGTATAACCGATTTACGTTATTACATGCAGTTGTCGACTATCACCCGACAGCGAAATTAATAAAGACTTACGTAAGCCTAAAAATGTAATTACGAAATAATTCAGTATAGAACAGAACGATTAATCTTATTTTTTCTTTATTATTTGTGAATAAATTAGATTTTTGACGTTTATTTTTTCCTCTTGAGAATTAAGCTGTTTCCGTGATGAAAATAAGATTGTCTAATCCAACAGCATTTTGATATCAAGGTTTTTGATTAAAATTTAGTAAAGTATTCCTTATCATTTTTTTTTCATTATCTTTTAACATATTTTTAATCGACTTCAATTAAAGAGGAGGTTCTTAATTCGGTTGTATTTGTTTGCGCCTCAGAACCCATTCATTAATAAACTGTTTTTTTTAATTTATTTAAAGGATATTACATTTTCAGATTAGTCCCATAGAAATTTCATCAAAATCGGTTCTCTAGTTTTGATAAATCAAAATAAATAAATATATATCATGCGAGTAAACGTAAAGATAAAAGATAAAGATAAAGATTCATTTATTTGCATTGAACACGAGTAGAAATAATAATAATAATAATAAATAAAATAATAATAATTATTGTAATTGTGTATTTTTCTATAAAGTCGGTTGTTATTCTTTTTAATAGCTTGTTTTCCATAGTTTATTCTTCCATAACGTATTCCGAAATAGTTCTAGCATCCAAGGCTCATATTCCATCTGCCTGCTCGCGTCTACGTCCCCAGCGCATAATGTAATTAGCCTACGTTGTTTGTATTTTTGCACTATTTGCCTTCCATAGCTGGTTTCGTAGGGGCGGACGCGACGGAGCGCTCATAAAAATGGTAATAGACAGGCACTGTGCGAGGTATGTCGCAACGTTAATTATTTTGTTTTGAAATGCAGATCCAATTGGAAATGTAGTTTCTCTTCCCTTAGATAGGGCCGAGCCATTGAGGTATACTCCTAGAATTATACCTCAATGGTTAACGCACATTAAGGCAGGCCACAGCGGGGCGGAGCGGGCCGCATCGCTATGAAGAATGCTTGTTAGCACATGAGTGACGTGCCGGGCCGCAGCACATTTCAATGTCAGTATACTTTCTTACATTTTATATGAACTAACGCATACGGAGTTTTGGCGAGAACACGGAAAAATCATGTCGCTGCATTCTATTATTTTCTTAGACTTGTGTTTTTTCGCGAATTAATGATTAAAAATGGTGATGTTTTATTCATTGACTGTTGAATTACATGGACGAGTGTGGGCAAGGGATATAATGTGGTGAAACGTGTCGTTACGTGTTGTTTTCAATACTCGGTAAAAGCTCATAGTAAACCCCCCCCAACTTTCCCCCAAAACGCGCGTTTTACCCGCCTCAACTTTACTAGGGCATGACTTAGACGTGCCTATGACTAATTTCGTGTGACTAACTGTAATTTCATGACATATTTGACTTGATGATACTATAAAAACTTGAGAATTCATAAACTTGACACTGGCAGAATGCATAAAGTGAGATGCCAATAACTAAGAAAAAAAAACTAACGCATACTATAAAGGGGCGCAGCGGAGCGAGGCAGGCCGCGTTGCACTCGCGGATATCCGTCGCGCATAGGGTTACCATCTGATTGGCATTTGCCACATTTGACAGGCATTTTACGGTATAGACAGGCGTGCGGCCATCGCTAAGCAGAGACAGACATTTTTGATTTCCACGGTACCATGTAAGATTGCCTGCCAGGATGAAACTGACTATAAAAAAATACCACGCGCGCGCTACATAAAGAAAAGTAAAGAAAGGAATTCAGCCTTTAAAACTATCTGTTGCGTATTATTTATTTTGAGCCTACTTAACAGTTTTTTTTACAATAGACACGCATTTTTTGGGGCTCTTTGTACTTCCTGGACAGGCATCCTCCCTTACACAGGCACTTTGTACGTCCTGGACAGGCATCCTCCCCTTACACAGGCACTTTGTACGTCCTGGACAGGCATCCTCCCCTTACACAGATGGTAACCTTAGTCGCGCAATAATTCGAGCTGTGATAGTTCATATAAAATGTATGAAAGCAATCTGCGCGGATTTTTGCGATGCAACTCGTCTCGCTGCGGCCCGGCATTATGTGTTTGAAGTTAGAATCATAACTGACTAAGACCTTAGTTTTTTGCATTTATGCTTATGTTTATATTTATACTTGTCAGATCAGATAGGTATGAACCGCATCAGGTACTTTGGTGGCGTGAGTTTGGCGGGCGAGGAGAGTAACATTATCACACGTAGTCTTTTAAATATTATCGACATTAAGACACACATTACATAATTTTAAACGATTAGAACTTGGGGACAAGGCGTTCCGCTAAGTAACCAATGCGACCGCTTTCAACGACTACCCTCCATAAAAACTGAGCTTCTCGGGCGGAGTGTATCCGCGCGCTCCCACCAGCGCCTCTGTCGGACGGTAAGCGAAACCCACTAAACTCCAATTGGTTGCCATCAACCGGCCAATGACCAATCAGGGGCGCGCGTTAACTAGCGTTACAGCGGAGATGGCGCCACTTCCATCTCAAGTCCATCAAGACTAAACTAGGCGGTGTGATACTATAACAGTATCAAGGAGGTATTTAAAGCGCGCTCCGACATAATTATATTACAAATGTGTAAGACATGCTTGACGTTGACCATGGTTCACCTGATGCTAAGTGAAGCTATGGTGCAATTATCAATTCAAGCACGTAGTATATCAGAAGGTGTGGCGGATGAGCTAGGCATGTATGTCTCAAGTACACCATAAATCGTTTATATCACTAACCAGCTGTTTCAACGATTTTTCAAGAAGTGGTTTTGAATAATAGTTAAAATGTGTTGTAAAAAATTGGTAACTCAATCGTACGCACACTGTTAGGCAACATTAATTGTCCTCCCACCGACGATTTTCCCACACGATGATTTTATCAATGTCTAATGTCAATATTTACCCATAAAATTAAATGAACCCAAAACAAACACTGTCGGCCTGCATGCAGCATTAATTGGCAAAATCGATTTGTTCTAAACAAAATACCCTTTATTGTGGCCGAATTTTGGCTAACGGGTCATAGCACAATGCACCAGCTCGACACCAGGCCAAATGAAACACCAACACCTAGACTCTTCTCCCCCTTTTATTCCTTGAGATAAAGACAACGTATCTACCTATTCTAAATTTGACACGCGCTATAAAAGAGGGGAAGACTATTTGTCGCTTAAGCTGCTTGTATGATACGAAGTCTACGGATCCCTATGAGTGTCTCAACACGTTCGTGACACCTTATGGAATAACTTACCTGGAAGAGATCGCACTTAGCGTTAAGGCCGCCAGTTGATGAACAAGTGGTAGCACTTGATTTACGGTGAAACAGATGTTGTCGGGTTTCCGCTGGTTTTATTTTGTTTTATCTACCTTAGATACTTTTTCTAACCTTAATTTCTACACAGCATCTACTTACTACCTGACGTACGGACCTGGGTATGTCCTTAAACTGCAACCAGACCCACCGGAGGACGGGCAGCAGCGTCCTTTTGGTTAACGGTGGTGAGCATTCTGCGATCCCCAAGCCGCCTGCCAAGCGTGGGAATTATGGCAACACCCCTCTATTGGGAGGCCTTCATCCAGCAGTGGACGTCTCATGGCTAACGACGAGCTTCTTACTATTATTTTTTGTTTAGTGTTTGTAATTTTGGTGAGAAAAATAAAGAGTTTAAAAAAGACGTTTTTTGGTAGGGCGTTGAACTCGCTAAGGAAGTCTGTATTCCCCAAAAAATTAATGTCTAGCTGGTCCAATGGTGTCGAATCGACAGGGTGTGCGATAACCATTATCTCCGCAGTATTTTGGCCGATTAAGTTGAAGCGGCACAATCTGCATAATATAATTACAGGGCCTCGTGGATTCGCCCAAATTGACGGAATGAGCTCCTTTAAAAAAATAACCAACCCTTTTTCGGAAAACGGTGGATTTCTGAACGGAATTTAAAATAGGTTCCGTGCTTTAATTTTTAAACGTTTTCGCTGTGATTAGTCGGTCTTGTGGGGTTTGGGGCTTGTTTTTCGAGTTGTGATTTATATTCATTATAAATAGAACACTGTCAAAAGTTAGAAAGCAAAAGAAAAGAAATCGTCGTGGAATAAATAAAAAAATAATAGCTTTGACACTACACCAGTTACGAAAACATCACATCACATCATCAGCCCGGAGACGTCCACTGCTGAACGAAGGCCTCCCCCTTAGACCGCCACACTGTACGACAACCTGCCATTTGCATCCACCGGTTGCCCGCGACTTTTACAATGTCGTCGGTCCACCTAGTGGGAGGCCTTCCTACGCTGCGTCTTCCAGTTCGCGGTCGCCACTCAAGAACCTTTCTTCCCCATCGGTTGTCAGTTCTTCGAGCTACGAAAACTGGATAAGTAAAATTCAAAACATGCCAAGAGAACATCTATTCTAGAATAGGTTTTTTTTACTCTACAGCACTTTCTACGTGTAATGTTTGAGAACAAAATTATTGGCATTAGTTTCCCACGCGCGCTATTTTGTGCAGATTCAAAGTAACAAGATATTAATCATAATTAAGCTACAAATTTCGATGTAGAGAAAAACTTTAAAAACTTATTTTTTTTTTAAAACTACATTTAACTTCTGCGCAATATAAAATTTACGCACTTAATTTTTGTTTTGCAATACTAACATAATAAACTACAAAGACTACTTAGCCGACTACACAAAAAAAACAAAAGGATTCTATCCAGACCGATGAAAGTCTAGAGACAATCCAAATGCTCAAACCCACTACCAGTCGGCAGCGTACCCAGCATGCTGGCGGCATTGCCACGCTGGATGGCAATGCTTATGCGTAAGGCTAAATAAACGCCAGCATTTACATAATTATCATATAAACTTTTTTTTAATGTCCTAAGAGTCAAAGCTAGAAGTGTTACACCTTAACAAACTAACTAACTTACAAAGTGTTAAAACAGTTAACCGATTACTGCTGTATTTCCACCTTTATCGTCTACCTTAGCAGGTCGATCCTGACCTAGATGAGCACACCGAGACAAATGACATAGCACGAGAAAGGCCTTTACCCCGTATAGTGTAATAGATGATGATTATGCTTATAAGTAAAAAACGGTGTACATACATTATTCCAGATTAGGTGAAAAAAATGAAACTTATGAAAGATAGTTATTTGGTATTTCCAACTTTAAGCTGCGCGTCCACTGCCTCTTAATCGTCCCGTACGAAGCGCATGAACCGTCGGCATTTTATAAAGGCATTGCATTCAGATTTTGTATCTGCTTTATCGACATCTGAAAGGCGCGTTCGCTGAGGATGACGTCATCGGTAGAACTACCGGTATCTTCCGAACGGTGCGTTCCCTGCGGATGACGTCATCGGCAGAAATACCGGTATCTGGCACGGCCGATCCAGTGCACGCAGTCCCAACGAAATCATAATCAACAAAAGCAACAAATCCGTCCGCTCCGATGCCGCATGCCGGCGCAGTGGACGCGCAGCTTTATAAAGGAGCGTGGTACCGTCATTTGTTTGCTATGACGTATGACGGTGTACGCCAGTGTAGTGAAGCGTTATGTCACTGTCGCGGGCGTGTGTCGTGACGTCATTATGTAAAGCTGTGCCTAGTCTGCGCCCTGGATTTATGGCGACTCGTGCCCGTGACTCCTATGATGGATGGGTCAGCAGTTTTTTTTATTTCAGAGGCGGTCCCATAATACTTGTTCATAATGATGAGTACTATTATAACCTAGCTTTTTTTTTATACTTTCAAGTGACTAGACGAGCATGACGTTCGCCTGGGGCTAAGCGTTACGCCTGCCACTAACAGTAGCAGTGCCAAAATTGTGAACTTGTGAACACAAACCTGCGCCGCACCGCACTGCGCTCGTCACCCTGAGATATTTAGATGTTAAATCTCTTCATACCCAGTAATTTCACTTGTAACATTGCCCTTCAAACCGGAACACAGTAAAGCTTGCACACTACTGCTGGGCGGTTGAATAACTGGCAAAGGTGTGGTACTTCCCCAGGCGGACTCTGCAGTACAGTGCTACCACTACAAAATATGTCCGTCGTTCATTTGTACACCTGTACTATTTGTTTTTTTTAATGTATGTTCACCGATTTCTGCGTCAATAGGCATGGTGACTACAATTTTTTTATTAGCGCATAAAAAAGCGGATCATCAATAGAGCCTATCAACGAAAACAAAATTTAAAATAATTCAAAAATAAATAAGTTCTAAGTATTTTAATTTCAAGCTAGACAGAGAGCGCGCTATACTGAGCTATGACGTCAAGCCTCTGGCGCGGCATACAAATGCTATACTAACACGTGCTTTGCGAGAAAGGGATAGAGCACCCCCTCTCTATCCCCACCTAAAACTTTAAACGCTCATATCTCAGAGATTTATCAGCCAATACAATTTTTTTTCCAGTATGTGTAATGTATTTAGTTATATTCATCACTAAGCCTGTTATTTGTCATAAATTAAACATTAGGCCACACGCCTATTTTGTGGGGCTCTCAAATAATTGACATAAACATGGCATTAACTGCATCCAGAACCACCGGAGGACGGGCAGCAACGTCCCTCGGATAACGGTGGTGAGCATTCTGCGATCGCCAAGCCGCCTGCCAAGCGTGGGGATTATGGCACCCCTGCCTGTTAACGGGGAGAAGGGGGAGAAGAGGGAGGCCTTTGTAGCATGTCTTCTGGCTGATAATGTAAAATTGTAGTGGAGGACTCTACTGCAGAGTCCGCCTGGGGAAGTACCACACCTTTGCCAGTTATTCAAGCGCCAAGCAGTGCTGTACAAGCATTACTGTGTTCCGGTTTGAAGGGCAATGTTACTAGAGAAATTACTGGGTATGGAGAGATTTAACATCTAATGGTGTCGATTCTGTTGCACCGCTCACTAAACTAAACTAATCTGACAGGACTAAAATTATACGCGTCTCATTTCATTTCAATATGTTAGAAAAGGATGTCAATAGGTTTAGTCCTGTCACATTAAGTTTAGTTTAGTGAGCGGTGCAACAGAATAGACACCAATATCTCTTCCTATTTTTAATAATCTTGTCTATAAACACTATCTTTCCATAAATTAATTGGTACGTTTAAAACATGTATATACATGTATATATTATATTGGTACTTATATATGTTATGTATATATTGTATTATTTATGTATCACTATTTTATTGTATTTTAACTCTTTTTTTTTAATTTGCAATATTAATTTATTATATTATGTACACCACCGTCCAAATTGCATTTGCCTTCGTTAGTCCAGTCTATCCAAAGGTTGCCTGGAAGAAATCGCTTAAGGTGATAAGGCCGCCCTTTGTACTGCCAAATAATGTACCCTGATTAGTTGTAAGTTGTTCTATATTTCTGGTGTGCAATAAAGTTGTATTCTATTGTATTGTATCTCAGGGTGACGAGCGCAGTGCAGTGCGGCGCAGGATTGTGTTCGCAAGTTCACAATTCTGGCACTGCTACTGTTAGTGGCAGGCGTGATGCATACCATCAGGTGAAAGTCTTGCTCGTCTCGTCACTTGCCAGAATAAAAATAATAATTAGGATGTCAGTTTGATGATTTTGTCAGTTTCGTCCACTACCGCCACAATGTCCTTTACTACTTAAATTTAATCATATTGCATAAAAAAACTACTTTTTTATATCATTTGTGAAAAAATCGCTCGAAGAAAAAGTAATAGTCATTCTCGCCCAAGTATCAAGATAATGTTCAATTTGTTAACAATCCTATACCGGTGACTGCGTCCTATCTTCTATCTACTTTTGTACCATTTTAAATTGGATCTTAGGATTGTTTGGTTAAAGTAGGGTTTTCCATACAATCTAGCTGTCTTGATAGTTTAATTTCATGTTGGCGATTTATTTTCTTGATGCCCGGAGATGTTTCTTTGTTATGGTAGTAATAAGAAAGATTTTCAGCGTTATTGCAAAGAATACTTATAACCGCTAAGATTAGGATGAAATTGCAATGGCTGCAAGTTAAAAATGATTAAATACTATAGTATCTACTGAAAGTAGTAGGTATTAAAAATAAAAATAGCGCAATCAAATATAGTAGATTGTTTACCAAGGGAGCAACCAACTATTTTTAAGGCGAGAGTGTTTCCTTGAATCCAGAGCGGAGCGAAGGATTGCAGAGTAGAATCCTGAGCGCAGCGAGGGATTCAAAGTACGCCATTCGAGCTTAAATAGTGTTGATCCCGGGGTCTCTACATCATCTTCTAAGACAAAATAAGGGCTTGGGGATCCCAGAATAGGGGGATGGGGGTCTTGTCTCTTACTAAGAGCTAATTTATTAATTGTTGGGATTCTAACCCAATCCCTGCATCGTAAGAACCAAACGCGCCAACCACTGAGCCATCATTGCTACACTCGATAAATTTTCTTGTAAAAATCACAAAAGCGACCCACCGGAACTAGATCGACTACTAAACTGTTTCTCGATCGAAGCGAAATAAAAGAAAGGAAAGGTTCAAACGGAAAAATAGAAGGTTCAAATGGGAAAATAGAAGGAAAATAGGAAATCCTTTCTCTTCCGTTGCTCCGACGGTTTTTCTCTATTTCAACTGTTTGAGTTAACCGATCTCGGAATCATAATTTGTATAGAAACTCATATTATTAACAAAACAGTCAATTATTGGTGGAACTGTAAACGCGATAGAGGCAAAGACTATAGCCCTGTTGACTGATCGTCCGACTTCCTCTCAAGCGAAAATTTGTAGTTTAAATCCACTGCTAGCCACTGCAAGTACGTCAGTGATTGGACAATCGCAAGCATAGAATGTGCGCCACGGTGTCGTGTTTGTAGGAAAAATTATGTTCACGAGCCATCAACAGTCTATATGATCTGTGGATAGAGGAGAAGCCAAGACACCCAAAACATATCAGTCATTTATAAGGCTCACGTTTTTTTATCGGAAATAGATCTAACTTTATCACCAACTCTCCTAATGGTGTAGCATGGGTGTGGCCGAACATAAATAATTTTGAACGACGGCGACGAATCTAAAACATTATAAATGTATCAATAAATCCATAGAGTTGAGTTTCATATTAAAATTTTTGTCTTTATAAGGATTTATTTAAAAACGTTTTGAAAAATTATAGACAACCCTAGTATAGTCCGCAAGCAGAGCACTTATTTTTACCCTCGAGCGGTGACCGGCTATGGGATGAAAATTGTTTCTTCAATTAGAATTGTTCTGGAAAGTAAAATTTTTTGTTATAAGTAGTCAGTTAGCAGGGTATAAAATTAAAGAAATAGCATGTTTACAAATTTGAGCTTTATTAACTTCTAAGTTTGACATAAAATTGGCTGAACTACAGCTAGTATATTATGTATAAGGATTGATTTGAAAGCAATATTCCTATTATTTTTTATTGAATCAATAAAATCGGTTCATAAATGGAGAAGTAATAGCGTAAAAAAACTTACTGTCGAATTGAATAACTCCTCCTTTTTTGAAGTCGGTTTAAAAATGAGGCAGGTTCATCCATGATGTTGATTGTAGCGATTAGTGAGATTCTAGAGGAATCTTCTAGCTTTTTTAACCTGACTATACTTTTTTCATAAAAGCATAATAATGTCCAATAGGCGTGTAGCCTAATGTTTAATTTATGACAAATAACAGGCTTAGTGATGAATATAACCAAATACACATACTGAAAAAATAAATTGTATTGGCTGATAAATCTCTGAGATATGAGCGTTTAAAGTTTTAGGTGGGGATAGAGAAGGGATGCTCTATCCCTTTCTCGCAAAGCGCGTGTTAGTATAGCATTTGTATGCCGCGCCTGAGGCTTGACGTCATAGCTCAGTATAGTGCGCTCTCTGTCTAGCTTGAAATTAAAATACTTAGAACTTATTTATTTTTGAATTATTTAAAATTTTGTTTTCGTTGATAGGCACTATTGATGATCAGCTTTTTAATGAGGTAATAAAAAAATTGTAGTCATCATGCCTATTGACGATAACAGACATGTTATTCACTATCTGGACACACATGAAAATTCTAGCGTGTCCAGATGCTGAAATAACAACTGATACTAATTTTGAGTTTCACCAGCTGGACACATGCGTGTCTAGCCCCTCGGCTCGAGTCCACTTGGTGAATAACCCAAATTTTCTACGAATGTTGTTGTCGTTGTCGTTGCAATCTATTAGTTATGGACTACAGCTTTATTTGGTATCTATCTTCTAAATCCTACAAAATTGGCTGCGATACCCACCTGTATTTACTACCTCTGTAAGATAAGAGTATACCAAAAGAATACAATTGCATTACCTGGCCAGTGCCCAAAACTTTGCGCAAATATTAGATGGCCAAGATCTGCCGAAACTAAGCCTTCACGGAACTATTCTGATTCGGTCGAGCGTTCCAATTACCTACTATTGTTTTACAAAGAAAAACAAATAGTCATTGGTTCACGATCGAGTGATTCGATAGTGAACTTGAACGTATAGAGACGATTTAGATAATCAAGACAAAATTAACATTTGTAGAAGACAGATTGATGCTTATATTCCTGTTAAGATGAAATGGCGCGAATTAACAAATGGCGCTAAGTGCGCGAGGTGAAAATTAGAAAAAATTATAAAGTAGTGGTGAGAATTTATTTCGTTACATTTTCTGTTTAATAGAGAGAGAGCTAGATCCTCCAAGGTTTAATATTAAAGTAAGACAAACGTATTGAGCAAAAGCGCTTCCAAAGAGGTTCGATCATTCAGCTTATTTATTCTCGTAATGTGAAACTCTTTGGTGGAGTTCTTAAATTATTATTTTGGAAATTAAAAAAATACCGTAAAGTTTACGCACGGCGCTATACTAGGGAGTGTGCGGTAAAGGCTTTTTCATCACACTTGCTCGTAAAGTAGATTTTATTACATCGCTTTTAGGCTCATAATTCAAGCTATTATACACGCGTGCTTTTTACTTTACATTACGGCACTTGTACTATAATAGGTATAACCCGGTAAAGTCAAGTTTGTACGTGACTGCAATTAGACGTACGTGTACGAAGCACTCATAATATAGCCGGGTAATACTTACAGTTTTTTTGTAATACCAACAAAGATTTCTTATGCCGCTGAAGTAAATGTCAACCTGCGCGCGCATTACTGATTTGGGCGCCATTTTCCGCAAATGTTTGTTGACGTTTTCGCTGTGTGGTTGATTATTATCAAAAAAAATATGTTTTTTCCTCGCAAGTGTGACGAAAACAGTCGTATGGAACTCTTGTGCTATTAGTCATTACGCTCTCGGCTTTCTTATCGCGCTCGCCTGCGGCTCGCGCGCATAATACCGCCTCTAGTGTAATGACCAACATAGCACACTCGTATCATAATGTACTATTTCATCACACTTGCTCGTAAAGTAGATCTTATTACATCGCTTTTAGGCTCATAATCCAAGCTATTATACACGCGTGCTTTTTACTTTACATTACGGCACTTGTACTATAATAGGTATAACCCGGTAAAGTCAAGTTTGTACGTGACTGCAATTAGACGTACGTGTACGAAGAACTCTTAATATAGCCGGGTAATACATACAGTTTTTTTGTAATACCAACAAAGAGTTCTTATGCCGCTGAAGTAAATGTGAACCTGCGCGCGCATTACTGATTTGGGCGCCATTTTCCGCAAATGTTTGTTGACGTTTTCGCTGTGTGGTTGATTATTATCAAAAAAATATTGTTTTTTCCTCGCAAGTGTGACGAAAACAGTCGTATGGAACTCTTGTGCTATTAGTCATTACGCTCTCGGCTTTCTTATCGCGCTCGCCTGCGGCTCGCGCGCATAATACCGCCTCTAGTGTAATGACCAACATAGCACACTCGTATCATAATGTACTATTCCGCACGTTCCGTTGTATGGTGCGTAATGTTTAACTTTCGAACGATGTATACGAGCTTCGTAAATGCACTTTTTGAGCAAATCTGTTGTCAATAATATATTCACACTAATGTTATAAATGGAAAAGTTTGTCGATATGTGTGTGTGTTTATGTTTGTTACCTCTTTACGCCAAAACGGCTGAATGGTTTTCGATGCAACTCGGAATAGAGATTCCTCGGATAGGATGTTCCTCAAAAATAATAGTAGAATTTCATCCAGATTTTGGCGTTTCCTCCAATAATATGGTATTTGTCATAAAAATAATATTACTTGTTTAAAAATCAGGTTTAAACGAAAGAAACAAGGTTAAAGCCGAACTGCAACTAGGTAAGTAAGTACTTCAATTTAACTTAAGTAACTTGACGACAGCTGACTGGAGCGTAATTGATCACATTCCAGTTACTGGCGCAAGTTACGGCAACAACTCTCAAACTCGCGAGTTAATAGACTTACCGCCGCGAAGTTGCCTTTGCAAATTTAAAACTGGCTGTATCACATAGGTTTACTTGCGATATTGGCTTCGTTCCAAAAATTAGTGGCACAGATAGATACAAATTCAAAAAAATTAAGTCATTTTTGTGCAACCCAATAAAAATACATACTTATGTAGATTTCTCAACAAAACTACTAAATGCGCCAAAAACCTATGTCACTGGCAGATGTATTCTAAGAGTTTCAAAGCTCGTTAAAAAAGGGTTGTTTTACTCCGACCTCCACAAAAATCCCTGCCAAATAAGCGAAAATAATCAGACGTGCACCCCTATTCACAACTCCTTCGGAAAGGTTTCCGATCGGATTCACACTTAGTGTATTTATTCATTCTAAATTTTTTCACGGCAAAAGTGTTTTTTTTAAACTGATGTTGTGTTATAGCTATGAGTGAGTACATTAAAACAATACAACTCTACCACCCCCTCGGTGCGCCGCTTCCCCTCTCTCCCCTTAAAAATGGTGCCAAATTGCAGATTTGTTTAGTTTTCAAGAAAACTATACAAGCTAGGCCAAAAGAATGTAATAATAATTTGTTCCCTGTTAAATTACCTACAAACATGTATGAACATCATTTTGATACAAGTTACAGTTTCTGAGCTATGCTGCGTTAAAGTTGACCAAAAATAGAGCTCTAGCCAAAAATCACAATTTGAATTTCGCTTGCTATTACCCGCTATCTATTACGGGTACCTGAGGATATGGATCATTATAGGTCAGACAGGCGGTCGGACAGTGAGATGGCGTAGTCTACGTAATGGAATCTTGATGGACACGACATTATACAGGTCGTTGGCCAATTTTAGTTCTCAACTCTAATGAAATCCATCAATTGATAAAAAAATAAAACGCGATCCATTCAATTGAACTCTTAGAAAGTGCATTAAAAGTTCAATTGGCAATAAATACCTTAATCGGTTTAAATCTATTGTCCCAACTCTCGATTACCTAAAGTTAGGTTTTCGGTCCAGACTTTAAGCGCAGTTGGACTTGGTCGTCTTATAAGCATTCTTGATTAAGTTCAAAAGTGGTATTCTAGAAGTTGAAGCTTATGGCTTTGAAAGATGTTTTGAAACGTTATTTAACCGACTTCAAAAAAAGAGGAGGTTCTCAATTCGACTGTATGTTTTTTATTTATTGGGATCAGTACCTTCTCTCAAATCTTAATATACACTAATGCTGTAGTGGTAAGACTCTATTGCAGAGTCCGCCTGGGGACCACACCTTTGCCAGTTATTCAACCGCCAAGCAGTAGTGTGCAAGCATTACTGTATTTCGGTATGAAGGGCTATGTTACTAGGGAAATTACCGGGCATGAAGAGATTTGAGTGTTTTTTAAAAGTTTTTTTAGATTTAATCTAAAAACAATATACAATACAATACAAAAAATTGCATTTGGCCTTCGTCCAGTAGTGGACTGCTTTCGGCTGATGAGTGTGAAGAGATTTGACATCTAATATCTCAGTGTGACGAGCGCAGTCCAACGCAGCGCAGGATTTTGTTCGTTAGTTCATAATTCTGGCACTGCTACTGTTAAGGGCGTGGCTTACCAACAGGCTAACGTCTCGCTCGTCTCTTCACTAAATTGTATAAAAAAAATGTTTGAAGACCTTATTTTTTTGTTTGACACGCCAAACGATTGGCCACATGTACCTATTCTGGAACAGGGACATCAGTGTATCCAAGCATTGAATAATTTTGCAATAATTATTGTGTGTTGATCATAATATCCCTAACGATCTATCTCTATCTGATCCTTAGAAAATTTACCTGATCTGTTCCTAACTCAAATTATTATGTCCTACAAATGTATCCACCAAGCCTACAACTAAAAGCCATGCCTAACTTTGGCATATGTTAGTGACTGATTACAATTTTATGGCAACAAAAAATTCAAAAACGTCAATAATGTGTTTATAGAATCAAGGGATCGTATATTCGTAAATGCACATCCGTCTTTGAAACAGAAAACCCCGTTTTACATTTTCGATTGTAGACAAAATTAAATTTTCAAACGAAATAAGTAACGTAAAATTCGGCAGATTCCGCCACACAAAACGGAATCTCACCGTAGCACAAATCGTGGGGTAAATAACGTTATAATCGACAATCAGCCTGTCTGGTTGTATTTCGCAATGAACACTTCGATTGTGAGAATAAATCTTGCTGTAACTGCCCCCTTTACCCTGGGGTACTATTTGTGGAGCATTTGTTTCGAGCTAGTTACTGTCTGGAAAGGTTTATGTCTCAAGTCGCTGAGGTATTGTTCCGGTCAATATAACGGGAAGCGGAAAGTCAAGATTTAAGATATTGACGGAACGACAATTTTGTGTAATAATTCTGTATCGGTATTTGACTTTGTTTCATTTATGGATGTCATTCTAAGAAATTGTACTCTGAAAAGTGACCAAATAAAATTATTGTTTGTAGTTTCAGTGTGTACTGGTATTGGTATGCAGAACTTTATTAAAGTTTATTTTATGTGTAAAAGGTATTGGTCCTACCCCACTTCATGACTGGCCTAGCTATTGATCAGTCAGTGACTCTTCAGTCATAGTCATGATAAGTGTATGATAAGTAGGTATTTCAAAAAACCTAAGTACTAAGAAAGCTGTTTCGGTTATCATGTTGAATATGATTTAATTTGTAACTTTTACTCATTTCTTTTTTTATTTCTCTTTCGTTGCCTCTAGCTACTTTATTTGATAATAACATGGCCATACTAGCAAAGGAACCCAGCTAGTAGCAATTTGTTTAGAAGGGAAAGAAAAATAAGATCTAATAAATCTCGCTTTAGACCACAAATCTGGGTGAACGTTTTTACATGGCAAGTAATTTAGGAAAAATTAACTAACGAGCACATTCACCCTTCTAGGCGTAGTCATAACATTCAGCTAAAAACATACAATATTATTCTATTCCTAGAAAACTATATGCTCAAGTTGAAACATGTAAACGAAAACTGACTATCGATGTCGATAACAAGCCCATACTTGCAAATACTGTTTCCAGTAACTACCCCTAGCACTGTCCCCTAAACTAGCACAAATCAGCGCAGCACTGCATTTGAATGAGGGCTGCGCCACCGGAGCGGGAACGAAGAGAATCTTAATGAAACGGCTTCGTTGTTTATCGTCGATAGCGTCCCGGGTTCGAAACGTAGCGCTGCCAGATGCTAGAAGTTAGATTGTAGAAGCTACGTGCTACCTTCGGACGTCACCATAGGCTTTTAAACAGATTTCAAAATAGGAGGTTCTCAATTCGACTGTTTTTTTTGTACGTGTGTGATATATGCGATTACCCCGCCACTTATGAATTGATTTTGATTATTTTTGTTTTATTTATACGGGAATACTCACGTTTAAACGTGAAAACGTGAAACGAACGTGAACGTGAAACGTTTCATAATATGATTTTGATTATTATTATTTTTTTGTTTGATAGGTCAGAGGTGGTGCCATATAAATTGTATCTAAATCGGTTCAGTAGTTTCAATCAAAATTACTGTGATAAATCAAAATAACTGGAAATATGAAGACGTCATACAGGTAGTCGAAATTGACGTAGGTTTTTAAAAAAAAGTGTATATTGTTATCTTTTGCTTTTAGGATACTATAGTATATAGGTAACATTAGAGGAGGCAAACCAAGGTGTACTGCTCTGCCAAATGTCAGCATACCTTTAGGCAGGCTTGTAAGTTTGTTTTACGTTTGGTTGTTGATACGAATTGGATTTTTTTATTTCAGTAATGTGAAAGTATTTGAAAACGTGTGCCACGAGTGTTAACCTCATCGCAAAACGTGGCAGAAAATGAATTAGGCAAATTATCGATGTTACCATCTCCAGTTTGCATTAACTATTCTCAGCACAGCGTCAGCATACAAACACTTACATTTTCATGGCTAGAGGTTTGACCACAACTTAAACGACGTGTAGAAGTACCCTTCCGGACCCACGGCACCACTACTATGCTCAAATGTTTGTGTCGTAAGGAACTCAGAAACCACTCTGATTCCCCATAGCACAACTACCTGTACGCCAAATTAATATAATTTAAGGGAGACAATAATGTACGACACAGATAATGTACGGCATGATATTGTACGGCATAATAATGCACAGCATGATAATTGGTGTACATGTACATCGAATATCATGCTGTGCATGCCGTACATTATCGGCTCGGCTCAATAATGCACACCCTGATTTTGTACAGACTGATATTTGATGTATAAGTATACGAATTCCTTATTTGTATAGCGGTTAGGTTCCGGTTTTTTTTTAACGTCAATTTGAGAAATCTACTCGGATTATTGGCTGTAAAATATAGGGCCGTACCTTATAGACACGAGCCGATAATGGACGGCCAGTATTGTACGACATGGATTGTACAGCATGATATTCGATGTACATGTATACCAATTATCATGCTATGCTTTATTATGCCGTACATTATCGTGTCGGCAAATATCATGTTGTACATTGTAGACATCCTAATTTAACGCCGATTTTCAGCTTTCACTCAAACGTCTCAAGTTCGTTCACAGTCACGGCAATTGTTTCTCTTACCCTTTAAAAAGCCGCCATTACCTCCGTGAGTGATTCCCCCAGTCCCTCCACAGGAGACCCGGTCGGTTCTTTGATCCGCAAATTGCACAAAGTGCCACAATCAGGCGGCGTGCGATTTGGATATCGCCTTTTAAGAGCTTTCGAGGATTAAGCCGTAGAGCTCTCAGCCATGGAACAACGCTTTTTGGGGTTTTGTTTTAATGTGACGTGTCTTTAATCTTTTTTTATCTGTTTCTGTATAGTAAAGCTCCTTCGATCTTTTGGATAGAACTTTCTCCAAGTATGCACTTTATTAATACTGTCATCACTTAGTTATATGGTAGCCTATTCTACATATAACTAATTATAAACTAACTAATTATAGTTGGGCAGTCTTATAGCTCAGTTGGTAGCATGTCTGCCTTCAGAGCTGTAGGGCGTGGCTTCGATCCCCACCCAGGACAAAAATTAATGTGACGTATATAGATTTTTGTTCTGTGTCTGGGTGAAGTATGTATTATAAGTATGTATTTACGAAAAAATGATGTATATAAGTGCTCTATCAGCTATCTGGTCTATAATACAAGCTTTGCTTAGTATGGGGCTAGATAGCGCTGTGTGTAATATGTATAGGTATGTATTAATTGATAGCAGTATATAGGCTACCATTTATCTAAATAATAACAGTATTAATAAGTAATACGAGTGCCTTGGACTCGTAGAAGCATCTTGGAATCGTAGAAGCGTCTTGGAATCGTAGAAGCGTCTTGGAATCGTAGAAGTGTCTTGAAATCGTAGAAGCGTCTTGGAATCGTAGAAGCTTCTTGAAATCGTAGAAGCTTCTTGAAATCGTAGACGCGTCTTGAAATCGTAGAAGCGTCCTGGGAATCGTAAAAGCTTCTTGGAATCGTAGAAGTGTCTTGAAATCGAGGAAGCGTCTTGGAATCGTAGAAGCATCTTGGAATCGTAGAAGCGTCTTGGAATCGTATCTGGAGAAGATCCTCGCGATGTTTTCCTTCACAGTAAAGCCAGTGGTATGTTTTTTTACAACCCGTGGGTTAATTTAAAAGAAGTCAATCAATATACGGGCACAGGGTGGACCCCTCACGATTCCATGACGCTTCTAATCCTTAAAGGCCCTATTGGGAGTAGAATCGTCAAATTATGTAGAATATTCATGTCCGAAGAAGAAATTCAATGGAGTAGGTACGAGAATTTGCCAACTTGCACCAAGTCAGCGTGGTGGAGTATCGCCATCGCCCTTCGAGAGTAGGATTATGTCCAGCAGTGGGATGTAAAAGCCCGATGCGTTAGATCCGTGAGAAAGAAGTACTTACTGTGCCTTTTAATTTTATGAATCTGGGATGTTGGTCATTACCTGAAAACGTAATAAACAGAACTTTAACAAATATGTCACACAAATAAACATAAAGCTACATAGTGCAATGCGCTATCACACACAGCTGACACTCACTCAGTGTTTACCGGTGACTTTCTGAGAGTCGTTAAGTCTATAGTAAATTTCTTCTAGGCAAGCGTCCTACGTACAACGTAACATCCGAGATGACCAATAGGCTAGATGACTGGTTTTTTTAATGTCCTATTAAAATGTGGCCCATAAATATAGCTGACTAATGAAATCAAAATGAAAATCTAATCAAAAATAAGCATTTTAATATCATGCTAGACAGAGAGGAGATTATGACGTCACTTCTCTGTACGCCATTATAAATTCTATTCAAGTATAGCGCACAGAGGCGTTTTTTTATGTTTTGTGGGAAAGGGACAGAGTTTTCTCTACCAAAAACTTTAAACGCTTATATATATATTTTTTATTTTAAAATACTGACTGACTGATTGTTTTTTTAAATTATATATTTTTGACTATGTTTTAAATGAATTATAGATTGTGTATGATTAATGACTAAATATATGCATTTTCAAAACCGAAAAAAAATGTGAATAAAATTATTTTAAATTTAAATGTTCTCAGCTATATCAGAACATTAATAAACTATTAAAATTATTTTTTCAATAAACATATTATATTTACTTAAATTTTTCATCAAAGCTATTGGTTTACATACATCAGATACACATCAGTCATCTACCCTATTGCAACTGATCGTTTCGCCAAGCCTTTAGAGTTTTACCAAAATTATGTAGTTTTAATTTTATTTCACACTTATATAGTATACAATTCAGGTATCATGGACACAAAGTTTTAAATACATAGGTACTTAAATTCGTAATGACTCAGCGAATTTTGATTAAATTACTTAAGGCTTTACGTAAAAACACTGCTTAAAGTTGACTGATAGATGTTACACGCTAATATAACCTTCCGAAATTCACTATAATTACTTTTAGAGGGTTACATTTTTATTGGAAATTTCTTGCTAACAAATAGGAAGTGACAGTGACATGTCTACTGAAGACTTATGATTGCTGTAGCGGCATTATCCAGGGAGAAAATAGAGGGATACCTTTGTATGGAGAATCGCAGACCTTTTCCCTCTTAATTTTAGCATTGCGCAAAAGTTTGTTAAGTTAACGTTTATAAATTTAATAAGGAGGCTCTCAGGATTAATACAGACTACTTTTTGACCCGGTAAAAGCAGCATTGCTGCTTGACACTGCTAGTTGCTAACAAATAGTACCTACGCTAAAGGCTACGCAAACAAATACAAATTCATTGATAATTACAACCGTCAGCCATGTCAGAGGCCTCCGGGGCGGCACATGAACTCTGACACTAGGGCTGGCTACTCAGCCTATACGAACTTACTTTTTTTTGATTAATTAATTTTATATATTTTTTTATTGAATTTTAATAATCTAATTCTATAAGAATCTTTGTCTGACTGACTGACTGATTTAAAGACTCGCTAAAAAAAATTGCTCAGGATGATATAAAGTAGTGAATTTTGGGAGCGGGCCGAATTTCTTCCGTACGCGGACGAAGGACTAGTAAATTAAAAAAATACAAGAAGCAGTTCATCCTAATCTTCCCAAAAACATAACATGTAGATACGTTTGTATGAAAATGATCGAAGTTCAGCGTCCTCAAGTAAGTGTAAGCTCTTAAGTTAACGTTAAGTTCAAGTTGAAATGCAATCAGTGCACTTGCGTCCCATTAACCGTAATCACTGTTTGAGCTCTACTTAGCAAGAGGCAGGATAGCTTCCTAACCAATATTATTCAAGTACTTTCCGAACTATCGTGGGTGTGATTTATGACTGTACGTAACTATATAAGCGCATAAGTGCGCTTTACTAACTAACGTTATTTAACTTCTCGTCAATACAAAATCGATGTGCGCTTTAATAACGTTAGAATGAAGTGCACTTTACTACCTAACGTTATTTAAGTTTAAGCTGCTATAAGATTAAGAAGCTTTTTAAATAAGGCCTCCAATGTATATTCGTACGTGCGAACGATGTCTGCGACCGATAACAGCGCGACAAGCACAAGTTCTAAAGTAAGTAAGTTCGTAGAGGCTGGCCCTAGTGTCAGAGTTAATGTGCCGCCCGATGGCCCTGACATGGCTGACGGTTGTTGTTATAGAAACTAGAACAAACAACCCCCACCTAGAATTTAACGTGTCATCCGACCCACGGTAGCGCTCAGAGATAAATGCCACTCACGGTCACCCATCCGAAGACTGACTGGACCGTCCGTTGCTTAACATCGGTGATCGTTTAGAATCATCTAGACAAGCTACGCCACGATCGCTACAGATCTGGGCACCGACATAGACATACTCCTTCCGAACATAAAACATAGGTAAAGTGTGCGACACTAATCAACGTCGCCGGATTTAAGGGAGGAAAACCGGGGCAACTGCCCTGGGCCTCCACAAGACAGGGGCCTCCATATAAATTGTACTTACTAAAAAAGTTTGGTAAATCCTATTTTGTTTTATTTATACGGGAATACTCACGTTTAATTAAATCGGATACTCCGACTATAGTTTCGATCACATATCTGTGACCTTTTTCAAAGAGTGAAAACAGAGCCCGACGTGCGTGCAGCTGCGTCCTGCTTAGCACAAAAATGTGTCAAAACCACGTCAGTTTTCATAATAAAATCCTATTTTGCTGAGAATATTTGACTTGTCTCGCAAAAAATGATTGAAACGCAAGAAAAATATTATTTAACTGCCAAAGCCAAGCATGAAAATTATGGCAAGCCCTCCCTATTAAGGAAGAGCTCTTTGTCCAACAGTGGACATCTTCTGGCTGATGATGATGAAGACTCCTTTGTTGCCCCAGGGACACCTCTAAATCCGGCCCAGCAAATCTTTAAAAAAAATGTGGTCCAAAGCCGTCGAAACCCTGACCACAACGCTGATGGACGGTGGTCTAAAACGATCAAGTTTTCTTAACCAACCACCCAGGGGGAAAGCTGGTGGTCTGATAAGAACAAGTTTTCCTAACCAACCACCCAGGGGGAAGCCGGTGGTCTGATAAGAACATAATTCCTAACCGACCACCCAGGTGGATGGTTTGAGTGGTCCGTTAGTAATAGTAATAAACCAGTTTATCGTGTACCATACGAATCTAAGTCTCTCCTTTGCCAACACCGTGACCCAGTAAACATAGGTACGCTAATATCGCATGCAACGCTGGTTGCTTCGGTAATCCATGTTCCGAGACATTGCTCCTGTATTAATGCTCCTCTAATTAGACGCACGGTTCACATCAAACGCTGTTACTGAGTTAATTCGTATTCATGAGCACCTCGTATGTATGGAATAGCTATACTGAATCAAGATTATTAAAATATTTGAGGGTATAAATATGGATTCTATACAAAACCTTTTTAACTCAACTGAACTGTTAATGATGCACCGCCCGACGGCTCGAACTCATCGGTGGGTGTGGCTAAAAAGCATGCTCTCTTCATCAAACAAAGTGTGGGAAAGGGAGAAAGAAAGAGAAATAAGCGCGCAAAGTCGACCTTTGGCTGCAGGATTGTGATGATTAAACTACTGAACTAATTTATTCCAGCTAAATTTATTAAAATTTTTGATGGATTAACTAAACTATGCCGCTTGATACATTATTTTAGAGTTTTCGTAGGTACTCCTTATGTTATTTATTTACGTCCAAAATGGCGTTAAAATTGAGCTAAAATACAAGATGTTTCCTGGCATGAGCCAGCAGAACTTTCATGTTTATTAACTTTTCACTTTCTTATCAATTTACAATCCTAGATAATGAAGAGACAAATTGATATAATACTTAGTCTTGGACCTACAACATTACATAGTGTAGTAATATTACTTCCCCGTTTCTATGGAGAAGTAACCGGCTTGTTTACTCTTAAGCCAAGCAGAGATAAGACCATGTTATTTTTATGTAACGAGACGAGTGAGACGTTCGTCTAGTGGTAAGCATCACGCCTGCTAACAACAGTAGCAGGGCCAGAATTGTGAACTCGCAAGTTCACAAAATCTGCGCCGCACGCACAGCACTGCGCTCGTTACCCTGAGATATTAGATGTCGAATCTCTTCATACCCAGTAATTTCTCTGATAACATTGCCCTTCAAACCGAAACAGTAATGCTTGTACACTGCTTCGCAGTTGAATAACTGGCAAAGGTGTGTACTTCCCAGCCAGACTCTGCAATAGTCTTATCAAAGTTAGAGAAAAGAGATCTAAATAACTAGGTACAGGTACTAGTCAAGGCAGAAAAAAATACAACCGTTAGAGAGCAGACGGTGAAACCAAAAATCTCAAAATAAGTAGATGCCTCTTAGAATAGTAGTTTTTTATTTATTATGGTGCCCTTTTTAATCGGTCACCCTAATTTAATTACAATCTAGCGTAAATAAGCTAATAAGTAATTTGATTCTAACTTAGGCTTCTAGGCATTCATATTACTAAGAATGTGTCCAATAACACGTTTCTTATTGTCTCTATTAAGATATTAGAGGATATTAGTGCCTCAATATTAGAGAAATTAGCGCCTCTTGTAAAAATCTTCACTGAGTACATCGTCAACACAACATTCTCTACTAGTCCTTATTATTTTCAAGCATGACGAGGCTTATATTGAAGAGGAATATATTTCTTTTGTTAATATCACTGAGTTTGTAGGTACCATTGATCCTCCCACTTGGCCTGGCCTTGCAAAGTTTTGTTTACTTCAGTCACTGGGAGACTTGGAGGAGTTAGCTCTCTTTCTAATGGCAGATGCGCAAGATCTAATGTTATTTAGTTTAAAAATAGGTTTTTTTTATAAAAAAATAATTTAATAATAACTAAATGAATGTTATGAATAATGTCTGTCAAATCCGAAAAATAACTAAATAGCAAATTAGCTTTTCCAAATCCGTTGAAACAAACTGAATGTGCATCACTGTTTAACTACTCTTTATTCTCGTAACACACAAGAAAATTCGCAGATCGCTCGCTAGTTACCGATGCAACTAATCCTCTAAGCAAATCATCGAGTCTTTTCGGCAAGTTCCTAGTAAATTGTATCACAAATGTAATTTACGAGTTCATAATAAATTCTTTAAACTTGTCTTAGCATAACACTGAATCCCTTATTTCTCTTCATAATGTCCAGATTCTCTGTACTAACAGTAACAGCCAATCTCTCAACGTAGGTACCATGACGAGACAGCTGGCAATTTCGTTCGTATCATCGCCCAGACCAGCCGACGGCATGGCGCTTAAATTTGCATTTAATTCCAACAATATACTTGCACAATTGTCTTGGAGTTGCCGAAGAGATAGAATTTCAATTATTCTATGACAGAAATACAAACAAACATATATTTTCCTAAAAATAATGCAACAAAATGTAATGTAGCAAGCGTTCCAAAAACATTCCTACGAGTACAATTTCAATTTTAGTGATCCATTGATGAAATTATTTGATATTATGATTTTCAGCATAAAACAAAATGCAACATTTGAATTTGAATGCAACATTTTGCAAAATATACGCGCCGCGTTGAAAGAATATTATTCTTTGGGATCGTTACGTTGCGATGTAATGTACCTAAAAGATAATTCTTTTTAGAATTACCATGTTTCTAGAATTCTATTTGGCTTATTCAATTTAATTATATTTACTTTACGTTTATGGAGTTGCCAATTTTTGTTTATAACTAATGTCCCACGTTGGGCGCCAAATTAAGTGCGGGTACTACAACTAGTGTAATAAGTTATACTTATTTACAAAATGTTTTTTACTGTCCACTAACTCCTCGATAGCTCTATCGCTATCGTTATATCATAAGTTCTTGTTCAATGAAACATCATCATACTTAACTTAAATTTATCATAACAGGTTCTACGGCAAAAATAATTTTATCACAAGTTACTATTCCAACACTATCAGACCAAGATTCTAACCACCTCGTTACGCGCGGAGAATCCTTAGCCGCTTCCGTGTAGTTTGATCCGGTTAGTACCGGATATCGTCGGATTGATCCGGTAAGCTGTTAGTTCTTGCTGAACGAGACAGAAATGGTAATATTGAGTTAGATCACACCATTATAACTCTTGCGTCAAAAATAATAATATATATTAATATTCGTTGTGTTCTTTTATCATTGTGAATTTGTGAAAAACTTTTCAAGGGGACCAACCTTGAATTTGCGAAAGTAAACATGTTCCAAACATTTTCTCGAGGGTGAATGTTTTTTTTATGGAACGGCTGATTTATATTCGCGATTTCATTAATGGTCCCATGGTAAAAGTTGATCATAATGATGACTACAAAAATTGTGGTGTAGATGTCCCAACGGTGTTAAAATCAACAGCCGGAAGACGTCCACTGCTGGAAGAAGGTTGGGGCGGCGTGGGGATCAAAAACGCTCACCACCTTTAACCGAGAGGACGCTGCTGCCCGTCCGGCAGTTCTGAGTGCAGTTTTAGAATATACCCAGGTCCAAAAACAAAAGTTATATACATTATTACGATTTTGAAGGTTTAAGTGGACGAAACTAAACTAACTAAAGCATTGCTGTTCTTAGTTAGCATGTCTGGTAAAAAAGTGACAGCGATATTTTAATTAGTTTAGATCTGTCAACTAAAGCCTTCAAAACTGACTAAAGTTTGTCAATTCCATGGTCCGGTAAAAAGACGAACTGTAATAATCCGGCCCGTCATTGTAATCCGGTCGTTCTAACGGACGGACGGACGGATTAGAAGCTTAGTGAACGTTTGTGATTGATTCTAGTTTGCGGCTATTGAAAAGAGACTTTTAATTAAATAGGGTTCGACGCATTTGACAAAAAGCACTGTTTTACTTAATTTTATAGGTCTATATCCATGAAACAAAAAAAATATTATCTAGCTTTTTATTATTTCAATACGAACTAAAAACGTAAAACTATAAATCCAACAAAAAAATATTTTTTTATTCGTAATTAATTTAATAAATAATTATTTTAATTAATTATTTTACATGTCATTCGCGTATTTCAGTGAATAACCAAAAATGTGAGCTTTGGCCGTTTGAGTTTTTGGTTCTTTGCGTGTGGAGCTTCATCGGTAAACTTACATTGACCTTTTTTTAGTTTTTTTAAATTAATTTGTTGTAAAGATTTAATACTAAAGTACTTATAATGTTAATGAAGATATTATTAAATAATCCTAAATTTAGATTAAGTCAGACCCTTGAGCGCACATTAACTCTGGATTTGGCTGGTTACTCAGCCTATATGAACTTACTTCTTTCTTTAACAGTTAGATTAATTTCTACAAATTGATTTTTAAATGCATTATTTTAGAATAGCCAGTGACTCAACACAGTCTTCTTTCTTTACAAAAACATATTGGTATAGAGCGTCTTTAACAATATGACATGTGTATTTCTTTGTGAATTTACTGTGTATTATATTAATCACTTAAGTTTAAGCTATAAACTGCTTAAGAATTGCGCTGTACGCTGGGTGCTTTCCGAGAGATATAATCTGGGTGTCTTCGTCTTTCTTTAAACAACAATCCCGATTTCACGTGAAACCTGAAGTTATTTTAACATTAATCTTACTTCATTGCTTAGAAATGACAACACGACGATAAAACCAAGTCGCCAAAACATCAAAAGTTTCCCTATAAAGCACCACTCTTAATATACGAACCATACACCTGTTTCCGACTAAGAAGCTTATTAAAATCTACACCCGCTTTTGTATACAATTACACGCTAATGCAATAGACGCCAATACTAACAGTAAGGTTCTTAGAAGTGCATCAGTGAAATATCACTTAAGCAAAACCTGGTATCGAAAATATCTTCAATGGCTTATCGCTTGTTTAAAGAGTGCGAGAATAACGATTAAATTGGTATTTTAAAAAACATTACAATGTCTAGCCTAGACTAGACTATAGACTAGATTTGGTAATGTTATTAAAAAAAAACGAATTTTACCCTAATTCAAATTGAATTCAGCAACCTATTTTTTTTTCGGGTAAGTGACGTGACGAGCATGACTTTCACATGATGGCAAACATCACGCCTGCCACTAACAGTAGCAGTGCCAGAATTGTGAACTTGCGAACACAATCCTGCGCCGCACGGCACTGCGCTCGTCACCCTGAGATATAAGATCTCTTCATACCCAGTAATTTATCTGGTAACATTGCCCTTCCAACCGGAACACAGTGATGCTTGCACACTACTGTTTGGCGGTTGAATAACTTGCAAAGCTGTGGTACTTCTCCAGACGCACTCTTCAGTAGAGTCCTACCACTATAAAAATGTATTATCTACCTACCTAGTCTAGTCTAGACTTAGTAAGTCTAGTCTAGACCTTTTAATGTTTTTAATACAGACATGCATCGCAAGGCATTTAACAGCTCAACTGTTACCTGTGTTCAATTGTGAAGTATGTATACGTTTCACTCGGATTGTGAACATGGTTCCCAAGTAAAATCTCAATTAGGACGGAATTTATTGACTGACGATAGATATCGATATCGATATCGATAAATTATCAAATTATCAACTGGACAATAGCATGATTCTACGCGCATTTCCCATCTATCGAGTCTTATCGTCCATGTCATCACGTAAACCTACCAAACTGTATCTAGAGAGGTAACTTTTCGCCAAGAATCGAACTTCAGACGAGGAAAACCATCGTAAAATTTTAAGGGCGTCTTCTCGACGTTCCCTGCCTCATTTTGTGGTAAAATTCCTAGAAAAGATAGTAAAACGCTAACGAAACGTTATTATAGTTATTATGTTTTTCCAGTAAGAAAGAACCTACGAGTAGTCAGAGGATAACGGCATAAAAATTCGCGCACGTATATCGATGTGATTCGACTAAACTACAACCACAGAATAAAAAATATATTTAAACTGAAGACCACAATAAAAACGTAGAATCCCCAAGGCGAGTTCCGAGTGCGAGCTTTTGCGTTTACTCCAATATAACCACGTAAAATGTATACTAATAGATAGAATATAGTATTATTTAGTTTTTTTTATTAAAAAGAAAACTTGAATTTGCCATTGAAAAATTCGCATTCAGCGCGCTGGTGAGCGTAACAACTCCAGCTGATGCAGGGAGCTGCCACATCAGCGCAGTAGCGTATATTAGAAAAACACAGAAAAGCTAAAACCCTACTTCTGGAGAGACCAACATCCAGCGGTGAACAATAAGACACCGATGGTAAATAAATAAATAAATATTGGGTGACGTTTTTTTACACACAGCGCCATCTAGCCCCATACTAAGCAAAGCTTGAAACGAAAAAATCAAATAATGAAATTCATTGAAGTTTCTTTAGACTGCCAATGTTTGGATGGTATTTAGCAAGGAACTAGAAAGAAGGGATAGCTTTGTAAATGATAATGAATACATAGATAGGTTGTTTTTTAATCCTTAATATTTTAAGAAATATTCTTTAAAACGACGGATTGTATCTTGTAAATCTTATAGATGATAAAAAATAAAATAGAACAGAATTACTTTATATTCGTAAATATTAAGGCGAGATTTTAGATATCTACCTACATAAAGTCTAGCTACATTTTAATATTTGCTATTGATGTATCATTAAATCCCTTTATATTTGATATTTTAGTTCCAGATATAATTTCACAAGGCCCTATACAAAGGCGTGATCCTTTATTTCACAATATGTATTAGAATAATAACGTTGTTCCCTTCTCAATAGCAAATAACAGTAAATATCGCGTTAGTCCTAATTTAAATATTAGGCTTTCTGAATCAAATTCGAACCCTAAAGAAGATTTACACCTAAATCCAAACCAGAGAGGTCAGATTACCATTTAACGAAAGATACAGCAAGACAAAGGGCAGCTTACGAGGATCATCTACGGTATATTAAAAATTTAATGGAAAACAAAAGGTACGAAAACCCATAATTCCTCTAAGCCCCACAAAATGAGTAACTTTAATACTTTTAATACAGCCTTTTATGAAGTCGAAAGCACGTAGATACGCGTACTTACCTACTTTACTACTGGACAATGCCACAGAAAATGCTATTTAAATGTCAGTAGGTGATAGTCATACATTTTTAACTTTATTTAACTAACTGTTTTAAACTATCACGGTTGTTCACTAAATTTATATTATTATTTACGGGATATTTACCGTGATTATGTTGTGAAATGAGCTCCCGATATTTCGGCGCTGTTACATGCATGCTTTATTTAACGAGATTCACATTTTAAAGTATATTCGTATATTTTGTACACTTTTTCTATATTTGTAGTCTATTTTATTTTCCTCACAGATATCAGAATCGGAAACGATGTCCAAATTCCCAATCGCAGGTCTAATTCGCAAAATGTCTGATTATCGAACGATTTTATTCCTAATTCGCCGAAGGTCTAAATCGCAAAATGTCTGATTATCGAATGTGATCGAATGTAAATGTAGAGTTCTCAAAATTATCGGTATTAAAATCTAACATATATGACATGTAAAATAAAAAATATATGGTAACTCATTTTTGAATCGTTGGAATACAAAGTCGCACGAGTTAATGATCGAAATTCAGTATAATATTTATTGTTGTGAACACCCAAATGCAAAATTAAAAAATAAGGCCTCAAAATCAGAACATTTAAAACAAGTAGATTTAAAAAAAAAACAACCGGCGTCAAATTAATATGTGACCACCTCGGGAGTATATCCTTTCAAATAAAAAGAAAATTAAAAAATCGGTCCACACTTGATATGACGGAAAAATCGGTGAAAATACATTTTAAAAAAACATACATACCGTCGAACATAGAACCTCCTCCTTTTTTGAAGTCGGTTAATGATTACTTTTAGTTTAAAAACGTCTAAAATTAGTGTCAGCCCTTTTTCACAAAATTAGTTTGTCTTTTGTTTGGCTAATTAAGCTTCAGAGTAGTCTGTCCGCCTACACAAGCCTGAACTGTGTTTATTTGATGGACTTTATGAATAAAACAGGGCGGTGTTTTTTCAGCGGCCCACGCATAGGCTAGGGTGATTTTTCTAACGGTTACAGTAATCGTGCTAATTCATTAATGGATTAGTAAGTGAATAGGAGGCTAGGAAATTTATATCATGTGAAGGCTATTTTCAACTCACTGATTCGTAATGTTTGTCACTGTCATGAGGGATGGTCCGCGATGATAAGCGGCTGAAAACCTGACTGGTTTTTCTAGAGCATGTGATATTCTGCCCCCGTCACGTTTATAGCAATCTAAATGCGACTGACAAGTGATAGAAATAATATCACAGGTTCAGGAATAGTCCCTTCCTGTCCCCCTCTAGATGATGAGGAATACTTTAGCAAAATTTTATTCAACTAAAAGAATCCAAATAAAGAGAATCGGATAATTATATGTGTATGTATTATATTTTATTTATTTATTAAGCTTTTAATTTAGTTACTTTCAAGAATGTTGTAATTTGTCAACACTATATCCTGCTAATAATGATAATGTTTACTTTCTGATATCTTTGTATAGGTCCTACATACCGTCAACAACTAAGACGATTCCAGTTACCCTATTTTTAGACTATAGATATTTAATAATTTAAGTGCATTGGTAACTAGTTTGAATGTGCATACTGCTCTTTATTACACTGTGACAGTGACGTCGGTGCAGAGGATTTGCAATGCAAGCGATAAAGGGGTTTGCAAATGAAACACGACGGACAATTTGAATAGTAGAGTGTTAAAATAAAACCGTAGCATTGTATGCACTTAGCTCTTCAATTTAATTAATGTAAAACTTATTCAGAATCTTAAAAACTGCGGGGTGACACCTCCGCGCGTGTGCCGTGTTTGTAATCATTCCTTGATAAAGTTTTCCGAAATTAAAGAATTAAAATGACCGATTTGCAGAAATTAGAATCAAACATAAAATGGTGTCACCTTCTCTCCAAATTTTTATGAAGATCAAATCTACGGTTCGCTGGTTTTCGCCAACAAACAAAACATACAAAGATAGACTTGTTTCCGTAGACTCTAGACTGGAGCTTCGTTTTGCTCGACCAAAGTAAAATCCTTTATAAATTCCAACAACAAACAGGTACACGATATACTAAAACACAAAACAAGTTAAAAGGCTGCATCGCAGTGTTTAATGCTGTTATGATACTCAACATTTTGTGAGAGTGGAACTGCGCAAAACTTTAAATTGGACCGAATTGGGGACGAAACTTGCGCTACACTTCACACCAGGGCCCTGACAAAACTTACTAATGTACCTGTGAAGAGATACGAGATTACTTGAATGTAAAAAGCCTTTTATTTTTATCTATGAACTAGGTTTTTTTATTCATTAAAACAAATAACATACAATATAACGAGTGCAATAACCTCTCTAAAGAAGTCTGATAGATATTTTGACTGTTTGTGTACAATTGAAAGCGCAAAATAACTGTATCGGTAACTGGTCACAGGGCGCCCGAGATACATACACAGGTCTCACCTAGGAACTATGTAATTGCAGACATCTACACTGTACATCTCACTGTAATTTTGTAATAGTCGTTTTTGTAAAATAAATTGATTCCACACTTATGTTATTTCTATGTTTTTAAAGGCGGAGGTCATCATTTTTCTTCCTGTTAAACAGGAAGAAAAATTATGACCTCCGGCAGGACTCGAACCTGCATACGAGCATTCTACTGCTCGTATGCAGGTTCGAGTCAGGCCTTGGAACCTGCAACGGTTTCGGCTTGGGTAAATATTTGTGTTAAAAAAAATTAAAGATGGCGCCACCAACGGTTTAATTGGTAACTTATAACAGGTTGGGAAAATTTGGCATCTAAGGCAGAGACTTCTGTAGCTTAATTGGCAAAGCAGTTGGGACGGAAACCCATAGAGACTGCTCGTATGCAGGTTCGAGTCGAGTCGAGTTCGGGGGGGGAGAAGGAACAGGAACAGGATTCCGTTTGGTTTTAGGGGCTTGAGCTTAGAGTCCTTGGATTGAATAGACAAAAACAAATTTAACCAACTTCAAAAAAGGAGGAGGTTTGGTTGAATGTTATTTTATAATATTATTTTAATGGTTATCGGTAAAAAAATATTTTTAAAGTAAGTACTTGTGCTCGAAATAGTCGCTCGAACGCATACCAAAATGCTCACATGCATTCCAGATCAAACGTACCTAAGCTTTGCCGACGTTTTATCCGGATCGACGGTAATTTCCTATTCGAAACCAATAATGCTAATATCCTAATTGAATCCAGTACTTAAGCTTTGCTGCAATGTGAACTAAGGTAGCCGAGTGGCGTTTTTTTTTCCTAGTTTAGTATCTTATGTAACATTAATTAGTTCACCTGCTTCGTGACAAATTTCGGTATTCTTGGCGCATAATTAAGTTCAAACTTAGATAATTACATTACAAGTACGTCCAAACTGTTACAAGGCAGGTAATTTAGGAACTAAAACGTGGATAGACTTGAATGTTGCTCTTCAGACAGTTAGGTTTATTCTTTACTTTCTTTTTAAGTTGAAGTAGTTTATAATTAAGAATGCTTCATGAATTGAAACGTGAAAATGTAATTATAGCCCAGAAAAGTTAGGCGTTGACCTAAAATAAAATAAACATAGCTTTTTGTTTTCTACTTATTATAACGTAACCTATATATCGTATAAAAAGTCATATTAAAATTACACAAAATGCGTTTCCGAAGCAATCCAAAATTTTATTTTATTTCGTTTATTGAAATAATTAAGAATGTGCACTCATTTTCACCTTTCGTAATCTCAATTAAAAACAAAAAAAAACGTGGTAAAAAATATTTCGATACGCCACATAGTTTCCGAGATACATAATTTTTTAAATAAGCGCCCGAAACTAATTTCCCCAAGCCGGCCCTCGCCGCGTATGACGTCACCGTACAATTTGCACAATTTGGCGCACGCCGGCCGTATTCACGGTTCACTACGAACCGTTACCTTCGACCGTAATTCACTACTACTTCATTTAAATATTCCAAGGTCATGTTCGTATAATTACATTTTTTACCGATTGTCCGTCAGCAAATAAAACCAATCATAGCAAAATATTTTTATTTAGAAATTTGCAAGAACCGCCATACTAAGTCTCGTATATTAACTGGTCTATTAAAGACGTTTATTGCTCGTGGTACTACCAGTCTTACTACCATTAGTACCACTGGTAAAAAAAACCCGTAGTACTACCAAGCGATCCAGTAGTACCACGGGAAGTTTTTTTTACCCGTGTTACTACTGGTAGTACCACGGGCAATAAAGCATGAAAGATTAAAGCCAAAATAGTGTTAGTTAAAATTTATTTGTATAATTATATATGTTAGCCTGTAAGGTAGTATTTATAATATAGGCCCGTATTTTAAGTAATTCCTGTTACCCGAATTAAAATGTTTTATTATTATTATTAAAGTTTTCAAGATAAATTAGCCTTAAACTTAGCCTTCGTGTGCTTTGCGATTCTAGGCTCTATTTTCTAGTTTTTCCTGCAATTTTCCTTAACATTAGTAACCTAAATACCTAGTGTACATTATACGAAATGACGAACAATATACCTACTAAGTTTATTCCTGACGAACCTCCTAATTTCTACGCAAAATTACACATGTGACAATGCCAACACATGTTAGACATATATAGGTAGTTTTTACTAGATTATCATTATTATTTTAGCCATATTTGTCCCACTGCATTTGTCCCTTCCCTCTTTCCATTCCTTGCGGCTGAGTGCTTTAGTGGTCCAGTCCAGCCGTCGCAGTGTGCATAGAGTTCGTCCCGCCATCTCTGTTTGGGCCTGCCGAGGGGCCTTTTGGCCTTCGGTATCTAGATATCTGTATATCTGTGGGTAGAGGTGTTCTATCAGGGTCGATTTTCATGATTCCTGATGTGGAATACAATACGGATAACAGGATCTTTAAAGTGTTACTCGGAAATATAATTTATGATGACTGTTCTCGGAACTTTTTTGTTTTATTCATACGGGAATACTCACGTTTAATTAAATCGGATACTCCGACTATAGTTTCGATCACATCCGGTGACCTTTTTCAAAGAGTGAAAACAGAGCCCGACGCGCGTGCGTCCTGCTTTTGTTCTCGGAACTGTTCCTTTTCTCAGTATATTCGGGTAGAGTAAGCGTAATTGCGAACTAATTACTAACTAATAACTGACTAATATACAATTACAACTTTATTGCACACCAGAAATATAGAACAACTTACAACTAATCAGGGTAATAAATGAATAACATGTTTTAACAATTACACACTTTTTTAAACACAGAAATGTCTGCGTTACCCTAAGATTATGTTACGTGTAAGTTTTTGTTATATTTATACGGGAATACTCAAGTTTAATTAAATCGGATACTCCGACTATAGTTTACTTACGTGTAACTGTTTCGTAGTTTCGTTTTTGAACCAAAATAATTGTAAAAACACAGAAAAGCGACGGCCCTACTTTTGAGTAAAAAAGTTGTCATCCAGGTAGTAAAAACAGAAGTCGGTTAAATTTAATTTTTAAATGTTTTTTTTTATACTTTCAAGTGACGTGACGAGCAAGACGTTCGCCTGGTGATAAGCGTCACGCCTGCAACTAACAGTAGTAGTGCCAGAATTGTGAACTTGCGAACACAAACCTGCGCCGCACTGCACTGGGCTCGTCACCCTGATATTCGATGTTAAATCTCTTCATACCCAGTAATTTCACTGGTAACATTGCCCTTCAAACCAGAACACGGTAATTCTTGCACACTACTGCTTGGCGGTTGAATAACTGGCAAAGGTGTGGTACTTCCCCAGGCGGACTCTGCAGTAGAGCCCTACCACTACAACACAACAATGTTATACTTAATGTTATGTCTAGCATTTACGTATATATTTTTTGGTAATACATTTTTATCTTTTATCTTATCTTTAACTCTATTAGTCTCTATTAGTATGGGTAAGCACAAGGTAAGAATAGAATAAGTAACAAAGCTAGACGAGACGTAAAGGTAGTGTTTAGCATTCTCGGGGCGACAGGTGGTCTCATAAAGCACAGTTGACCCACTTGCATCTTGCATTCAAATTTTGGAGAACTACTGTGCTATAGCATGCCGTCATTGACGTCACTTTCGATTCTAGGAAGTTTCCTTTTAATCTAAGTTTTCCTTAAAACTTTTTTATTGAATTCCTAGATTCCTTCTCTACTCTAAGAAGCCTATAAGATTTTGTAGAAACATTTCTTTTTATGGCGAATTTAAATGCAACACATATTTATAATGCTGGGGATTCACCTGCGTGACGCTTTACGTCCAGTTATCGGAATAATTAACGTGCATTAAATGATGCATTAAACAATGCGCGACATAGGCGGCCATACTATAACCTGTTAGCGCGCTAACACCCGGCCATATCTGCGTACTGTATCAAATACCGCGCTAAATAATGGCATTACACGCAGGTGAAGCCCTAGCATAAAAACGCTGACCTGGACCTGGGTATGTCCTAAAACTGCATCCAGAACCACCGGAGGACGGGCAGCAGCGTCCTCTCAGTTAACGGTGGTAACCATTCTGCGATCCCCAAGCCGCCTGCCAAGCGTGGGGATTATGGCAACAAGGCCTTCGTCCAGCAGTGGACGTCTTCCGGCGGTTGATGTGAACTGTCAAACTATATCAGAGGCCCTCGGGCGGTACATTAGCTTTCGGGTGGACACTAAGACTGCCCATTCAGCCTTTACAAACTCTTGAATCCATAATAAAACTAAGGATTATCTGTGGTAGCGGATGTACCACTAAATAAAACGCTATGAGAGCGACTTGCGGCACTTCGACTTTACTACATTTGTTTGTCTTCTAAGCGAGTAGGTTAGCTGTCAAAAATAAACGAAGCAGTAAGTATATTGTTCAGTGCATATTTGTTTGATTGATTTAAAGTTAAGTAAGTTGATTTTCAAACCACCTGCTCGATGTCCAATTACTTATTACGCAATCTCAACGTAAAACAAGGCATTATATCCCAGGGGAAATGTGATGTGAATTTGGAAAGTTAAATTCGCATGAAAACTCTTAGCATAGATACGGGTATTGTAAAGAGAGTTTACTCGGAAATCGAACTGGCCACCATAACCAGAACACACAAAAAAAACATAATATTAAATAAGTAGAGTATTCACCTCGAGGATAAAGCATGCCTTCTTCTTGGGTGGCTTGAACCCCTCGCTTCACTCAGGACTCTACATAACTCAACTCCCTCGCTACGCTCGAGAGCTAACTCCAAGAACCCCTCGGTACCTCATGGTCCAATATGCCGCCCGTGACGTAAGACACTGCTTTAGACGCTTGGTGCATAATTTACTATTAAAGTGTCAAAGGTCACGTGGCCTTTTTTATTACCCTCTATTATCATATATTACACCCGTTGACGCCCCATAATAATGGCACACGTTATTTCCCACTATCATATCAATGTCAAGTGCTTCCGGCAACGTGACCGGAAATGCAACGAGCTCTTCCGATGCAGCGTTTTATATTGATTGGTTAATTCTGAGCGGACTGAGAGGTGGTTTATTGTGATTGAGGGAGGGGTAGACAAAGAAAAGAGGTGGCTGTTCACCCAGCTTTATTAGTTATTAGATGCATTCAAATGATAGATAGTTTGTTGATGAATGGAAAACGATTTATATTTTCCATTTGCTAAGCAAGTGGCCGCGCGTGTCCGGCTCTGCTTCAACTACTTGAAAAAGCTTACTGAATGTGATTGAAACTAGTCAAAGCATCCGAGTCAATTAAACATGAATATTAAAATGACAGGAGTGTTGATTATGACCCCTTAAGAGTAAACATAAATAAGCCGGTCACTTCTCCATAGAAACGGCGAAGTAATATTACTCCACTATGTAAATTTGTAGGGCCAAGACTAAGTATTATATCGATTTGTCTTTTCATTATCTAGGATTGTAAATTGATAAGAAAGTAAAAAGTTAATAAACATAAAAGTTATGAGCCAGGAAACCGAAAACCGGTTATAGTGTACCCTGCCAACTGTAGCTGTTTTGTGTGCTCGCGCGCATTTGTAGGTAGGTATCATGTTTTTATTATTATTTCATAAGTTGTTTACATGTTTAAATGCCTTTTATACGATTGTCGAGGATTTTTTGTCTACACAAACCTAAAGTAGGTGTAGGTGTAGTAGGCAAATAGAAAAAAAAAATTTAATTAAAAAACTTGTATTTTAGCTCAATTTTAACGCCACTTTGAACGTAAATAAATAACATGAGTACCAAAACTCTAAAATAATCTATCTAGCGGCATAGTTTAGTCCATCAAAATTTAAAATAAGTTTAGTTGGAATAAATTAGATTAGTAGTTTATTCGTCTCAATCCTGCAGCCAAAGGTCGACATGAAAAAATTTACGCTCACATTTCTATTTCTTTCTCGCTTTTCCACACTTTGCTTGATGAAGAGAGCATGCTTTTTAGCCACGCCCACCGATGAGTTCGAGCCGTCGGGCGGTGCATCCTTAACAAGGGAAGGCCTTCTTTCAACAGTGGCCGACTTCTGGCTGTTGATGTTTTAAATGATAATCAATAAGTTCAAATCATTCCATGAAATTATGCAGACATGGTTTCTATCGTAGAATGTAACTAGACAGACGTTCAAAGTGTCAAGTAGGCTTTTCGGTGAAAGAATAATAGTGAAGGTCCCTGCATATGAACGGAGATGAAATTCAGAGAAGTATGTGAATCTGCCAACCCTCTCCAGAACAGGGTGGACTTTCGCCTAATCAGAGTAGTTTTTTTATAGCATCTTCATCGTATCTGACGGCCTTTAAGAGTGCATTCTACAAGCTATATGATATAATACTGACAAAACTACAATAGCATTTCTTGTTGTATTATCAGTATTGGTATCACGAGTTTATAGCCCACCATTGTTCAGTCTCGGCTTCTCATGCAAATGGGGCGCACCCCCCTTGTGGTTGTTAATTAAGGGATGTTTCTTGCTCTTCCTGATTTAATTGGAAAGAGTAATTCTTGATTACAGCCTGTGAAACGTCACGAGCGTCAGAGTGACTTTTAAAGACTTACCATAATGAAAATACGGAGTAAATTTTTCAAAATAATAAACTTACAGAAATCTATTTACTAATTAATATCTAAATAATAAAATTCCCAATGGTTAGTAGTTTGTAGGCTTTGTACAATTGAAAATAAGTTTCAACATTTTTAAATGTTAAAGTGTGTATGTTGTGAAGTGTGCTATGTTTTTATGTTGTATTGTTGAGATGAAAAAACATAATTTACATCAGGCAAAAATCACGTATCGTTATCAAATAGTTTTTCTGGCATTAGACAGTGACAAACCCAATGAGACAAATACCATAGTCTAAGCTCCGCTAAACAACGACTTTCACCCATCTGTTTAGTCGATCAAAATTGTTTGTAATTAAATTAAGTATGTTAGAAAATTCATTGGGCTACGATTAATAATAAAAAAAGTACTTTTTATTTAATATTGCACACATGAGTTAAACGAATAAATTTAATAGCAATCGAAAGTATGACGCTTATAGAATAGGTACGCAATAGGTATGGTAGGTGTATGGGTTGCCTGTTATATAATTAATTAATAATTATATAAACAGTTATGTTGATACTAGTTATTTTCACTTATTTGTTTATTAAATAAATCTAAACCAAAATAGCTAGTATAAATAATGTAAAATAATAAAATAATAGGTGAAGGTCGTTGTTCAGCGGATCCTCTACTAACACAAGAAACTATAGTTTATCACAAGTTTATCACAAAGAGTCGCTAACATTATTGAGTAACTTGAGCTCACTTAATTGTTTTACTTTTTTCAATCAACACACACACACAAATGAACTTATAGAACCTATCTCATTTCGAAGTAAAGAGATCAACACTAAAACTTCCGATCAACTTGCCCAGTGTAAGTGGGGGTGAACGGAGAGGGGAGGGGAGAAGAAATAATTGAAACGAATCGGCGGCTAATTGTGCAACTTCGTGAGTGGAATCGCATCTTTATACAGAAAGTTCTACGAAGTTACCTTGTCGCTGGAAGAAAGGTAATACTTTGACGCCATTTCAGCGTATTTTCTTTGTATATTGACTTTGACAAAGCTTCAAATTGGTTGTATAATTTTTAGAGTAAGCCAGGAAATTCGTAAGTTAATTTTATGAGTTTTAGCTGCGGGGAAAAATTAAAGAAAAGATGAATCAAAGTGAGCTTATTTTTTACTTCTTTTTGATTCATTTTACACGACGGCGCCGGTAAAATAGGAGTATGTTTTCAGGGTCCGTGTAGGTATGTATGTATGGTTATATATATGAGTTTCTATAAGCCGTACTAACCGGGGATTCTCCAGCGTGGTTCAATGAAAAAAATACGGTTTTCTATTCAACGGAGTATCAATAGCATAGGTTCTTTGGGAGCTATATAAAGACTCTTCTCTGACTCTTTAAAAACCTGTTCTATTTTTTTTAACTTCTTTCTTCTTTCTTTATGCCGTCGCACTTTGTGCATTTGCCAGTGTTAAATATTTTTTATTTAACAAGCTTTTGATGAATTTCAAGTCTAGTCCTCTAGTCCGCTAAGAGTTTTGTACTAATGTAAGATACCTTTGTAATAAGGAACAACTAGAGATGTTTTTAAAAGTATTTGAACTTTATGGAAAATGTTAGTATTTTTAGATCCTGTTAAAGTTGACCTCTTAGACAAATTTTCATTCATTTTTACACTCTATGAGGTCTGAACGAATTATTTAGTCCTTATTTGCTTCTAATTTTGCCTTGTACAGCCCGAGAATGTATCAGAGATCAAAAGATCCGGTCTATTACAGTTTTTTTTCAAGCTGTGGTGCTTAAGTAAAATATCGGGAAAAAACTATAAAATCACATAACAACCAATAAAAAAAAATTGGGCGTCCGGGAGGTTTTTATGGCCAACTTGTATTTTCTGGGTCATCGAACACACCCATTGGGTTTGTCTAACCCTAGACCAAACACCCGGTATTAGTTATCTACGGAATAACACCATTTACAATTATTTTCAGTCAGTCAGTCAGTCACTCTAGACAAAAAAAAAATAGCTATAGATGTGGCGTGAATCAACTAGAAAAACCCTGTTATCGGATACTGCAAAAAGACTTAAAAGTCACATCTGCTGCTCTCTAAACTTTTTACCTTCGACGTAATCTGGAAGCTATTAATCAATTCGATCTTTCTCCGGAATCAGGTTGGAAAAGTGCATTGTGCAATACCGGGTCGCCGTAAATCTACCGCAGATGCTACTCGCCCAGGATGCTGGGAACCTGGATAGGTGCAGGTTTAAAAAAATACTATGGGCTTGCGTTTGACCGCCATCACCGCGAAAATACGGTCTACGTTGGAGCATACATCAGCCGAAGACGTCCACTGCTGGAAGAAGGGCTCCCCTTAAATAGGGAGGGGTTGCCTTAACCCCCACGCTTGCAGGTGGCTTGGGGATCGCAGAATGCTAACCACCGTTATGAGAGAGGACGCCGCTGTCCGCCTTTCGGTGGTTCTGGATGCAGTTTTAGAACAAGAAAGAAGAAACATTCACTTCGGTTTCACCTAACATAATAGCTCTACAGCTCAGATCGGGGTTTCGCTTTTCTGTGAGTTTTACTTCCAGGAAGAAAGACAAGTCGCTTCCAGCGGCCCAGTAGCGATAATTCAATCCAGCAGTAGCGGTGCAGCAGGCATCTGCAGTAGTGCACTGAGTTATTGCGCCTCCCGAACCGAATATTGATGTATTCCGAGCTCTGCAGACAGATTTGCTTGTCTATAAATTGTGTGCAACATTCTAATGATTAACACTGAGTTAAAAAAAATACTATGAATAGGTAAAACAAATGCTTTCTGCAGTAGCGCAGATTGTATTAGCAAAATCACAATTCTGGCACTGCTACTGTTAGTGGCAGGCGTGACGCTTACCACCAGGCGAACGTCTTGCTCGTCTCGTCAATTGATTGTATAAAAAAAACAGAAAATAAATATTCATAGACCGACGGAATCTGATAGATTATACAACCTGTAACAAAAAGGTTCAACAATACTGAAGGGTATGTATGTACAACTTTTGAACAACAACACTGTGAACAACTTTTACTATGGGGCCAACCTTGAAATCGCGAAAAAAAAACATGTTCCATACAAAAATTTCACTGACCTTGGACAAAATGTAAGGAACACCTGTTTTTTTCGCGATTTCGGGGTTGCGCCTATAGTAAAAGTTGTTCATAATGATGAGTACATACATACCCTTCAGTATTGTTGAACCTTTTTGTTACACAGTGCATACAAACATTACAAACGTATATGAATCAGTCGACAGAGTTCTCCATGTCGACCTGACAATAAAACTCGCTCGTTTCCGTCAGATTGAAAATTCCTGCGTTATTAGTATACGTGGGAATAGTATTAAATTCCTTTAATTCCTGGGGCTGCAGAGGACAATTTCAAAAATTGCACGCCGCCGCATTTCGCCGCATTTTCTTCGTGGATGGGTTTTAATATTTCCTGCTCGTACTTAGGGGTGAGTTTTGTGTGAGCTACTGCAGTCGAACAATGGGAATACATCATGGAGATACACACTGCGATTTTTTCCCGCTAGGTGGCGCATCGTCGATACGGCATAGTCACCTGTCAATCTCATACACTTTGTTGTTTTTTTCTACAATTGAATGGTTTTACTCTTATTAGACTCGGATTACCAGTGAGAATCTGCATATTATACTTTGTACAGCTATCATTTGCCTTGCTAATTAAAGCTCTGTCCAAAATAAAATGTAAATAACTATCTAACCTACAAGTTTATTCTCAGGCCGTCCACAGCTGCATAGATTCTTAAAACAAAGCACAGTACTCAGTATAGCACAGTAGTTCTTTTTGTCCATCCTAAGGTTGCCTGGAAGAGATCGCTTTTAGCGATAAGGCCGCCATTTATGTATTTGTATGTTTCTTTTTTTCCTTGGACTAGATTATCGACAACGCCCTCATTAAGAGAAGATAGTTATAAGCTATGATTAACAAGAAAACTTGGTTTTGACACCTCCGGACCGCGGCTGCTGGCGCCATCTGCTAACAGTTTTGCCTGTGGAAGCTCATTGGCTTTGGTTCAAACTTTTTACGAAAAAAAAAACAGAGAGTGACCTTTCCTTTTTCTTCCTTGGTCTTCGTCTCTTAAGCTTATAAAGAAATTCTTTTTTTTTCCTATAAACGGTGTCAGCGCTTGTTTACCCGATCCTTTACTGCAGGGCTAATTTTGTCGTGTCTTTATGTCATGCGAAAACGAGACTAACTTATAGAGATTCGTAGCCTTGTCCTGTTTTTAAGAATCGAGAATTTTTTCTCGCGGTGCGCATGTTAGCCCTGATGGTATTTCTTACTTTCCTGTCTGATGTTCCCGACGTTATAGCAATATGGCCGCGTCGTAGTTGGGAAGCGGCGGATTCCCTATTGATTTTATTTCGCGTAAGGTGCATAATTTGTGATTAATTTGAGTGATTGTAATTTGTAAGGTCACGCGCAGTTTCGGTATTGCATAGTAATTGTCTATACTTATGTCCATACACACATGCGTAGGTAGAGCAGTAGAGCACATGTATAACGGTATATAGAGTGGTAAATCGCATGTTTGTTGGATTCTTTTGTCGCGTCGTTCATTATGCGGTTGTGTTACGAATGCTTAATGAGCATTCCAAGCATTTTAGCGCTTGTCTGTTTCAAATGATTTACTCGCTATGAATGCCAGAGTACTGCTGTGATTTATTTGGGGAATTCAGATATTTTTAAGGATAAGTTTGTAACTCTTTGTTTAGTTTGAGGTTGCTTGAAATTGCCATGTTTTATATCCATTAGTTATCTTTAGCTTTCTCAATATATATATTTTTTAATATTCGTAATAGGTTTGCCTATGACTACACTTTGCCTTATGTTAAGCAATGTTATCATTAGCTACTTTTTTTTTGTTTTTGGGATTATAAAGTCTTTTGAAGTGCTCAAGCATCTTGTGACTAATTTATCATTCCATGTCTCCCTTCCTTGTCTAGACTTTCTTAATATTAATCCATGCATAGTGCGGGCCGGTAAATAATAGCCACCTTAAAGCACTAAAGCCTAAAAAATATATTGTATGCTATGACAAATGTTTTATTCATAGAACTGTCCTAAAAATTGTTTTCTTTACAATTTTGTTTTACTTCTATTAATCACAATAAATTAAACCGAATACTCCAACTATTTAAATTTGGTGACCTGTCTCAAGGAGTGAAAACAGCGCAGCGCGCGCGGCGTCAATTCAGTCGGGGATTTTACGCGCCGGTAAATTATTCTACAATTGATTTTTGTGTGATAAATTGTGTACTTTAATAGAAAATGATTTGCCATTTTCGTGTTTATCACAGCGCAAAATAATCTATCGGCATAGTAGTTTTGCAGTAAAATTCCACAAATCACGATTATTATGATCGCGTACGCTAATAACAGGCCACATCGCATGCCATTGGTCACGGCGTGATGCTTTGCCAAGGCCATGGCTCCCATTAAACCTTTATCCCTTTTACGACCATTATTTACCTTTGCATTTGTTTTTTTTTTTAGTTATGCCCAAAACAAACGAGGACACTTTTTAATCATAATGCAACTCTCGAAGGGCGAATTGTGATATTTTAAAATAAGAGATTATTAACGTATGTTTATAATTATTATTTCATTTTCAACCGACTTCAAAACAAGAGGTTCTCAATTCGACTGTATGTTTTTTTTTGTATGTATGTTACGCGATTACTCCGCCAATTATGAATTGATTTTGATAATTATTTGTTAAATATTTGTTAGATAAATATGTGTTTGGTAGGTAATACTTCAGAGGTGGTCCCATATACATTTTATCGAAATCGGTAAGTAATTTGGTTTTAAATCAAAATTACTAGAAAATATGAAGATGTCATCCAAGTATTCGAAGTTGAAGTCGGTATTTTTTTTTAAAAGCGTATTACAGTTATTCTTTTCGATGTTTTCTTTTATCAAAAAGCGTCCCTTGCCGGTCCCAACAGAATACCAGCGCTGGTTGTTTACAACCAGCATAACGCTGAGTTGGGACTGGGTTCATGACAAAAGTTATAGACACCCCTTTTTATAATCATGCATGTATGTATGTCCTTATAATATGTTTTGCATCGTAACTTTTGTTTGTTTTTTGTGTGTATCTGTATTTTCGTCTTGAATAAATGTTTTTTGTATTGTATTGTAAAAGCCAGTGGATGAGACAAAACAGTTTTTTTGACACCCGCACGTATATTCTAAATAATTCAATGTACGAGCCCCAAGAATCCCATAACATCACGACCTTAATAAAGCCGGATACTCCGACCATAGTTTCGATCATATCCGGTGACCTTTTTCAAGGAATGAAAATAGAGAATGCACGCGGCCCGTCTTGCTTTGTTTAGTTCTCTCTAGTATTCTATGTAATTATCTATCGTCTATGTATAGATAACAACACAATCTCCTAGAACACTGTTTTAAACCGAAACTGACCCTAAATATCAGGTGCTCGTTTCACAACATAATCACGGTAAATATCCCGAAATAATAATAGAACTATTATCTAGTACGATTCGTGGTTTACTATTTTATTCATGGAATGATACAAATAAACACAATAAATCAGTCGCTGCAGTTAATCACGCCAGATTGACGAATAAAAACATTTTTTCTGCCACTCGATACGTTTCAACTTATTTGCGAACAATGCATCGAATGAACGCAACGCAGATTATCGAGCGCTCAATATGTACCCAGTGTACACAGTAGAGTAAGTAACCACTTCATTCAAACACAAGCTTTATAACAGAAACCTTTACGATAGCCTCCGTCAGTTCCGTACTCAAAGAGCGTCCAACGGCTCTACGCCTCTAGCGTACTCTCTACTATTGGGCAATGGGCATCGCACTTTGTGCAGTTGCCAGTGTCAAGTATTTTAATATTTCCAGTTTGTGATGAATTCTAGTCAAATGAGTCTTAGTCACAGTCAATTTCATACAGAGAATCCAATCATGCCATAGTGAACTCGTGGCAAATATAAGAGCTTCTTCGGAGGTTTGAAAACTACATAAAAGACAAGTTTCGCCACGTTATATATCTATCGCTTGCATACACTCACGCGCTTAAATGGACACTAAATTAATAACGCCACCATTTCATACATTTCCACTAGAAAAATACAAGTTTTGGAATAGTAGATTACTCACCTAGGGAGCAAAAGTAAAGAATGTCTCAGATCTGTATATTGTCTTCCGAGGCTGGCAAACATGAGACCTGAGGCTTCTTTACTTGCTCCCGTGGTGTGTATACGATTTTAAGTGCCGCTGCGGGGAGGAAGTGGTTCCTGTCGTTCCGCATAGCGTGGCTAAAGTAGCCACTTTAGCTCTGCAGGCATGCAAAATAATACAATGCGGCGACATAATTTTTTCGCGTTCCCCTCAAAACTCCCGCCCAACTCTCTTATTCTGAGCTGAAAACATGTCATACTGCCTAGCACGCTATGTTTACCTGCATTCCACAGCTGATTGATCCATCAATATTGGATGCCAACCCCAGCTGATTACGACACTTGGTTTGGTTTGCTGATCCGATGTTCACTGGTGTTCGTTCACTGAATGTTCACTGTACATTCGCTCATTGTTATTGGCATGACAATTGATCTCAATCAGAACTGAATAAAAAGATACTTTATAAGCTTTCTATTACTAAAGTAGTTTGAAATAGATAAACTCTGACACGTACTATAAGAAGGCACTAAATAATATTTTGATACATAGTCGAGTGCGAATTCTTCCCTAAGCGATAAATTTTAGTATAATTTAATCAAATCTTGACACTAGATGGCGCTGCTCTTATTTCACACAAATTCTAGTTAATGTTGACATTAAAGACGTAAACCACAAGTCACTTTAAAAAAAACTACTTCAAATTAATATGGGACCACCTCGGGAGTAGGTATACCCTTTCAAATAAAAAAAGAATTTACAAAATCGGTCCACAATTGCCGGCGAAATAAAAGAACATAAAAATAAAAAAAAACATACCGTCGAACATAGAACCTCCTCCTTTTTTGAAGTCGGTTAAAATGGGGTAAGTACTGTGCGCACCGACTTCTTGCGCACCCATGAAAATAGAACCTAGCTTATTCCCAACATAGCACAAATGGAAAAAATCGCGCTCTGCACTCTGATAAAACTTAAGTCTACCGAATTTGGTAAAAATCACAATAAAACCGGCATTGTCCGGGGAAGAAATTCATATGTGAATACGCCAATCCCCAATGAGTAAAATATTTTTTGAATAATGTGAGCAACTCATTCTAACACACACCGTGCGAAATGTAATTCAGAGCCATCGCCACCCGGAGATGACGTCATGCCGTGCAGCTCAATTTCCGGATCCACTGACCGTCAGTCGCAAATGCAGAGTATTCGTGCATGTTAACGGATTAATTGTATTTAGTGTATGCAATTTCACATAACATAGAGATGACTAAGTAGTCCGCTATCAGCGCTCGTGGCGTAGCTTGTCTAGGTGATTCTAAACGATCACCGATGTTAAGCAACGGACGGTCCGGTCAGTCTTCGGATGGGTGACCGTGAGTGGCATTTATTTCTGAGCGCTACCGTGGATCGGATGACACGTTAAATTGTTGGTCCCGGTTGTTTGTTATAGTTTCTATAACAACAACCGTCAGCCATGTCAGAGGCCTTCGGGCGGCACATTAACTCTGACACTAGGGCTGGCCACTCAGCCTATACGAACTTACTTACTTACTAAGTAGCCCTATCCTACCTTCGAGCATATACCGTCGGAGATGCTATCAGCGATAATCACACTAATAACATAAATGCGATAGCTTGTTATCCCTTGAAGCCAAAACAGCTGAATCGATTTGGATGAATCTAGCGCCAAACTAAGCAAAGCTTGTTCTATGAAATGAAATGAAATGAAATTGTTTATTGGCCGGATTTTCATCCACATATAAAATACGTACTATACAAATAAAATAAAATAAAACAGACTAAATACCTACTAATACCTCTATGAAAACCAGATTGTATGTACTTATATATTTTTTTAACTATCCAAACATAATAATTATTATCATCCTTCATAGACTATATATCTTCGTTTAACATCGTGCGAGAAGGCAGCTTGATGGTAATGAAAACCAAGCCCAAAATTTTATCATTAAAAAACATTGACTTAAAAAACAGTTAAAAATGTGGCTCGGCGTAAGGTAATAATCAGGTTTTTTAGTTTTTCAACCCGATTGGATTGTAACGTAGTTTCACCTATCCAAAACTGAAAATGTCGACGTTACCCCGCCAAAAGTCATGTAACATCTCAAACTTCCTAATTTCAGCCTCAGCCTTGCCAATTTTCCCTAATAGGGGTCATACATCTCCCCAGCCATGATGGGGGTCATTCTACCCCGGGGTCAACAATTGCGCCGCGATTCATACCGCGTAATAAGGGTTAATAAGATTGTTTGGTTGTACTCGTATTTAGGGAATTGGTATAAACCGTGCTTGACAACGTTTCAGCAAAATTAAATAAATTACGTAATAATAAAATTTTATTTCTATATTTAGACGATTATATTTTACCCACGACAAATTCAGGCGTGTTCGTAGTCAAATGCTAAGTTATATAGATAAGTCTTATAATAATACTTTTAAAAAAAACCTTGTTTTGACTACCCGGATGACATCTTCATTTCCCAGATATTTTGATTTAAAAACCAAACTTCTGAACTGATTTTGATATAATTTATATGGGGCCACCTCTGAAGTATCGCCTACCAAACAAAAAAAGAATCATCAAAATCAATTCATTATTGGCGGAGTAATCGCATAGCTTACGTTAAAAAAAGAACACTGTCCAATTGAGAACCTCTGTTTTTGAAGTCGGTTGAAAATAGACATTATTTTCGCGATTGCCCATTCCATGTGCCTATAGAATAATAATAATTACACACTGCATTCACGAATTTTTTCCTTTTTAATCAAATCTTGCCTTTGTGAATAATAAAGACGAGAAATTCAATTACGTCTTTTGTAGTTTTGAACGAAAAATGCGAGATTTTCCTCTCGAAGAGAGAAATCTCAGAGTTCTAGCGAATGACACACTACCGTTCAAGCTGGCAGACATGTTCGCTGGATGAGTTTTTGTCAGTAAATTATTGTGTAAAATAGGTGGAATAAAATAATGAAATAAATGATTTGCTAACCTATCACCTCTTATGTACTTAACTAACGTATTTTTTCAATATATTTGCTCTAAAAATATACGTACCTCGAAGCTAGTAATTGTTATACGTACAGTTCAAAATTAGACACGATAAGATGAATACGCTCTGGAGTTCGCGTTAGTTTTTTGACTACCGTATTTTTTGTAATATAGCAATAAAATAGAATATTCAAGAATTAAATGAATTAATACTTAAAAGTATCTAAGTAGGACAATATACACGATCAATATTACGTGTTTAAATTCAATAAAGAATTGAATTGAATATGAAATTTAATTGAAACTCCACCAACCTGCAGCTAGGCTTAATTGTTGGATGGCCCATTCGCCCTTCGAGGCCTTCGTGGCTTTGGATGTCCAGCAGTGGGCTATCAAAAAGCTGAATTACATGCAAATGTTAATATATATATAGTAAAAAAAAAATTGTTTAAGTACGTCACAAACTACATGAAATTAGTTTTGGTACACATTATATCGCAAAGAAATGCTATCCAATTTCATTATTAATAAAGTCGGAAATAAAAATAAACTCAGCGGAACGTGTGTGTGTACTGTACCTAATGTATGTAAATACGTCGTTCCCTGTCTCTGTGTGTCCGTTTGTGCTATAATTTGATAGCAATGCTCGACGAGCATGCTCGCCAATGAATAAGCTCATGCAGCTCGAAAAAGTTAGTTTTTATTGAATTAATTGTGAATTTTCTTTGGGTAATCCTTTTATGATGTATATTAGAAAGAAAAAAGTTTCCTTTTTATTTCGTAGAATTGTCTTTTGTGAGATTCGTAAAAATACTTGCGTAATTTAAGGTTTCTAAAGTAAAATAAATACTTTCCATTGTGTAAGGAAAAAAAAATTGTTCTTGTTTAATTTAGTACTTCAGTGAAATTAACTCCGGCTGTATAAAGTTTATTATATACTAATTAGCATAATTATAATGAAAGAAAGATAAAATAAAAACTGAAATTACTCTGAATGTACAAAGCCCAGAAAAAGTACCAAAGCGTGTTTGTTCAATTACAATTTTAGTGACAAAAAATGAGACAAACAGGACGCTCTCGTGATGGTAAGAAATAACGCCTGACATAGATCCTATGATCATTGAATAAACAAAACAAAGTACTGAGGGTTGCGACATACGAGAATTTCGAAGTACGTAAACCATAGCAAAATGTTAGAGAAAAAGCAATTTCTATATTTTCACTCGAACGGTGTGCAGTTCTAGTGTTCATTCATATTTACTATTGTTTCATCATCATTATCAGCCAGAAGACGTCCCCAGCTGAAAGAAGGCCTCCTCCTTGGACCGCCACACTGTACGACAACCAGCTTTTTGCAACCATCATCGGTTGCCCGCGGCTTTTACATATGTCGTCGGTCTACCTAATATGGCTTGCCTACACCGCGTCTTCCGGTTCGTCACTCCAGAACCATTCTTCCCCATCGGGATTTTACTACTTTTTTTTTTTAGTAATAGGCTTGCGTTTGACTGCCATTTCGATTTAGTCTACAATGGAGCACGCTAACCTAGAAGCAATCAATTTACTCTTGACTTGGAAGACACCGCATTGGTAATTACACTCTCGGCTCCCTTATCAGCATAATACCGCCTCGGGTGTAATGACCAACATAGCACACTTGTATCATAATGTACTATTAGTTCAAGCCTGTATAATCTGTAGTTGCCTGTATAATTTGTAGTGTGTAGGTAGTGTACCTTACTACTATGTTTCGGTCACGGAACACAAATACACAACTAAGTACCTACTAGGTATAATTATGTTTACGTAATACAACTAGAGACTAGAACGGTCGCATACCTACGTACAATTAGTTCCACTGCCCGATTATGTCAAGTGCAAGGACATGGTAGTTACACTTACAAAAGTTATGTTGCTCTTTTGTAATATAACTTTTATACCAACATGGTTATATTATGGTGTCGCTCAATATCATCATCAGCCCAGAGACGTCCACTGCTGATCGAAGGCCTCCCCCTTAGACCGCCACACTGTACGACGACCTGCCATTTGCATCCACCGGTTGCCCGCGACTTTTACAATGTCGTCGGTCCAGCTAGTAGGAGGCCTTCCTACGCTGCGTCTTCCGGTACGCGGTCGCCACTCAAGAACCTTTATTTTCGTTATCAGTTCTTCGAGCGTTGTGGCCTGCTCTTTGCCACTTCAACTTGCAAACCCTGCAAGCTATGTCGGTGACGGTGGTTCTTGGTTTTTTGGCGCTCAATATGCAAGTATTTAAATAATTTCAAGTTTATAATTGGGGACAAACAAATGGGAGTGGGCAGGCCATGTTAGCCGAATGCACCCGGACAGATGGAAGAAATTGGGGGAGACCTTTACCCAGCAGTGGGACAACACAGGTAAAAAAAAACAAGATAAATGAGTCGCAGTCACAGTCAAAGACACACAGTAAATCACATCACAGCCAAGTCGAAGTCATGCCCTAATAAAGTAGTGGCGACTTTACTAGAAGCTTCTACGCTACGCTTCTTTTTCAAAACGTGAAAAGAAAAGTTATTCCCAGAATTATTAGGTAAGTATGCTACTTCTTCCTTGTAGGTATGTTTTTTATATAGTTTTCGTCCCGTTTATCGTGATATTTATTGTCATTTAAAGTATTCAGCTATTTAAAAAAAAACCAGGTAATAAATTTTGCTTTAATAGTAAGTTAAAGAGCTTTCAAGATTTCGCAATTTTGAAAGCCTTACGAGATCTCTTTTTACGAATAGCCTAGTTAACGTTTTTTATGAAATCAGAACATTTTATTTACGAATTAGAGCCCTGAAATATGCCTGAAATGTTCGGTTGCATTTAAATATTTTGAACTTAGGAATTAATGAAGCTTAAGTCTGAAGCAACACTCAAGTATCTCCTGGCTCTCAAATAAAAATATTATTTATTCGAGTAAATAGCAAGCATCCAATTAATAAATAATTCAAAATGTAAACGAAATAATTTAATTCGAACATTCCACTTGTACAAATAGCACTTGGACGGTTGGAAGGATGAAATGGAAGTCGACGGTCCACAAATTCACAAGTGGCGGCTCAAGAAGTCTGTCTGAAAACTTGGGCTGATTTTATAACAGTTCTGCATTTTAGCGTAGCTACCTTTATAACCTAGCTACTTACAAATTAATACCTGGAAGATAAGTTACTCTTGCCCCAGGGTTATCCTCGCCTTTCTCGGATTTCCCAGGTTTCCAGAGGCAATTGATTTGTTTATAATACCTGGAACAACGAAAATAAAAGATTTATTACTTACAATAAAAAATCCTTGAAGTCCTTCAAGGTGCTTTGAATGAGCTATTTGGAGTTTATGTACGGATACACTGTTTCCTTCGGTGAACGAAAACTTTGTGAGTAAACCTATATACGTCCGAAGAAGAAGTTTGTTTATGATTTCACACACTTTTCTTTTCTTGCACACCCCGTCTTCTATGCATTCTTTAAATCCTCTCCATCCAAAGGTTGCCTGGAAGAGATTGCTTTTAGCAATAAGGCCGCCACATGTTCCAATATACAGGGTTACGAAAAAAATAAACAGCTGTTCCATACAAAAAGTTCATCGACCTTGGGCAGAATGTATGGAACAGCTGGTATTTTTTCGCGATTTTAATGTTGGCCTCATAATAAAAGTTGTTTGTTTTGATGTACAGAATATGCCCTTAAAAGGACGCTAACTAATAATAACTAACCCTGTATAAGTTTATTAAATTATTTTTGTGTAATTCTTGGTGTGAACAACAAAGAATTAATAAATCAAATTTGATGGCGAATGTGAATTCGTAATTATGAAAACGGAAAAAAGAGTCTTGTTTTATAACTGATTATTATGAAACAGCGAAGAAAAATCTTTTTTCGTAGCTAGTTATGAACTTTTAGTTACGAATGTGGATAAAGGAATTAAAAGGCTTAGTAACATTTTTTTTTAGATATAATACATAGTACATTAATTTACGTGTAGTAAAACAGATGGCGTTATTTCGGGTTAAAGAATTTTATGGTTTAAAAAAAAAAACCTAATGTCAGAAAAAAAATACTTACGCATTTAATATTATGCTTCGATAGACTTCAATAAATTAGATATATGATACCTAGGCAAGGCATCTCTTTCATACATATTGGTAACCCGAAATTGTGAATTTTTTAAAGAAATACGTCCACTATCCGTGTACTTGAAAGGAAATATTTAGAAAGAGCTCATTAAGTATAATGGTGGGCTGCAGGGTACACACGGTAATGACAGCGGCCCGCAGTAACTATTGCTTTATCTGTAACTGCCCTTCAGGGCCTTGATAATGTTACAAAATAACCTTTAACAAAATCCAACGAGAGAGAACAAAAATAATGAGCTTTAAAGTACGCGTATAAAGATCATTTTAGGATTTGTAAATACGACAATATTTGCATAAACATTTTGTAAAAACAAAAGACATTTCATGATAATAATATTTATTTTGATAGGAGAAATTATAATTAATGTAGAGACTAGCTTAGACCCGCGGTTTCACCCGCGATTCCTAGAATAATAAGTTGCCTATGTTTTATTCCAAGGTATAAGCTACTTCTATACCGAAATTCATCCAAAGCCGTTCAGTCGTTTCTGCGTGAAGGAGTAACTAATATATACACACACACCGACAAACTTTCGCATTTCTAATATTATAAGTGTGAGGATGCTCCTAAAACTAATAAATAAATAAAAAACATACGTTTATCATAACATAATCAGCCTGTTAACGTTAATGTTAACTTAGTCTACTGCTGGACACAAGCCTACCTTCGAAAGGGCAATGGGGATCCACAACGCGATTTTTTTTCCGCTAGGTGGCGCATCGTCGATGCGGCCATAGTAAACTATCATTCTGTCACATATAGTTGTGTTTTTCTACATTTTAATGGTTTTACTCTTATTAGACTCGGATTACCAGGGAGAATCTGCATATACTGGTTTGTACATCAATCTTATGCTTTGCTAATTAAAGCTCTGTCCATCATAAAATGTAAACAACTATATAACCTACAAATCTATTTTATGGCCGTAAACAGCTGCATAGATTCTTAAAACAAGGCACACTCATTAGCCAGAAGACGTCCACTGCTGGACGAAAGTCTCCCCCTTAAGAGTGCGACTAATGCCAGAAAAATAACAGATCTCACCCGCGCGTCTTGCATTAGTTTAGAGTCGAAAATCGCATGATACAATTGATGATGATGATGGGTTTGAGCAATTTAGGTGGGATTTTATTTAATTATTCAAAATGTAGGCATGAAATTAAAAAAATAAACGGCTACTGTGTTAAAACATTAGTTTGGCTATGTTATTCGTAAAAAATAATGTGGTGCTGTCGCTGATAATTTAGAGCATATGAATTATAACTGTTCTTTTTTGTTGGTAATTTGTATTTTTTTTTTTTAAATAAACCCGATTATTTTCCAAAATTCTATTCGGTTACTCGGCTTCTTTAGGTTTTTCCCCTACCTGTAGTATTTTTTTAGTCTGAATATTTACGTTTTTTATCATTAAACTATGTGTTTAAAAATACACCTTTTACTTACTTTTGGCATTAGTCGCCCCCTTAATAGGGAGGGATTGCCATAATCCCCACGCTTGGCAGGCGGCTTTGGGATCGCAGTGTTACCACCGTTAACTAAGAGGACGTTGCTGCCCGTCCTCCGGTGGTTCTGGATGCAGTTTTAGGACATACCCAGGTCCAAAACAAGGCACAGTAAATTAATTTTTATTAATTATTATTTATAATTTTCCTTGGATTAGATTATCGACAACGCCCTCATCAGGAGCAGATAGATATAAGCAACGACTAACAAGAAAACTTGATTTTGCCATGCCCAGACCGCCGCTGGCGCCATCTGCGAAAAGTTTGCCTGTGAAACCCCATTCAGCCACATCTACCACGCCGCAGTGACGGGTTGGTTTTGCATTGAATTTTTTCTCCGATCGTATAATCCAGTGGTACGAAAATCTCTAAATAACTGATTTGGGCCTGGGATTTGAACCAACGACATCACAATAGGGTAGATGACTGATGTTTAAATCGTTGAAACCAATAGCTTTGATGAAGAATTTAAGTAATTATAGTATGTTTATTGAAAAAATATTTTAAATCGGTTAATAATGTTCTGATATTTGAGCGTTTAAAGTTTTTGTTAGAGACAACTCTGTCCCTTACCCACAAAACAAAAAATGACGTCACGCCTTACTTGTCAGAATATAATTTATATGGCGTACAGAGAAGTGACGTCACGATTTGCTGTTTCGCCTCTCTGTCTAGCATGATATTAAAATGCTTATAATTTCCTTATTTTTGATCAGATTTTCATTTTCTTTTCATTAATCAGCTATATTTATGGGCCACATTTTAATAGGACAATAAAAAAAAACAGTCATCTAGCCTATTCCGAGTCTAGCAGTCTTCCCGTTAGGCGACTAGAGCTTCTATTCATTTCCCTTCCTTTTATTCCCTGTTATAACTTTTAACTGCTCGATTTAACAAAAGCCGTCTATAGTGGAGTTGCCATAAATCAACCGCAGATTATGAAAATAGCCCCAAATTGGGAAAATTAAACCCCACTATTGACATATCGGGCCCTTAAGGGTTGTACCAATTACGCACCCCTGTACCAACCAAGTAGGGGACGAAAATTCGCATAAATTTTCCGTTTCTACGTTAATTAAATCTAGAGATGTGGTGTGGAGACCGGTAGCCGTATCTTGTGTATTTTTGCGTTCGAAATAATATGGGTATTTTTGCGTTCGCAATAATTTGGGTTCATTTTTGTTTTCATTCACAATAATTTGGGTATTTTTGCGTTCACGATAATTTGGAAATTTTTGCGTTGACAATACGTTCAAGCACGATTTTTGTTGTTGTTGCAATCTTTTTTTGTATCATTATAATCCAGAAGGCGTCCACTGTTGAACGAAGGCCTCTCCCTTAGACCGCCACACTGTACGATAACTTTCACAATGCCGTCGGTCCACCTAATGGAACGCTACCTACGCTGTGCTTACCAAACGGTGGTCACCACTCAAGTACTTCCCCATCGGTTATCAGTTCTTTAAGCGATGTGGCCTGCCAATTGCCACTGCAACTTGCAAACTCCGAGAGCTATGTCGGACTGTCGGTGACTTGGCTTTTTGGCGAATCACGATTTGACGTCTTGCTCATGGTAAAAATATGATGGTTCCTATGAAAACAGACGTGGTTTTGACACATTTTTGTTTTTGTGCTAAGCAGGACGCAGCTGCACGCGCGTCGGGCTCTGTTTTCACTCTTTGAAAAAGGTCTCCGGATGTGATCGAAACTATAGTCGGAGTATCCGATTTAATTCAACGTGAGTATTCCCGTATAAATAAAACAAAAATGATGGTTCCTCCTCGTGGTCAAACTGAATAGTGTAACTGATTTGTCCAACAGGAAAAAAAACCTTGTGGTCAAACTGCTCGGATTAAAAACTCCTTTTTTAAATACCATGTGTACAGTCATGAACAAAGATTTAGAACATTACCCATGCGCAAGTTGCCTAGTGATACAAATTCCCATACTTCATAGTGAGGTGAATGTTACCCATTTTAAAAACCTCTAGGATCTGAGTATCACATTATCCTGCTAAGTTAGAAGTCCCCAACTCTAAAACTTAGTACAATGCTCTATGACTCTCACATACAAGCATTGCAAGAAGGGTGAAGGTCGAAGATTACACGGTAGAGTTATACGCCTATATTTCAGGGAGGCTGTAAGATTAAACGTTCAGGCTTCTAGTGATAATTAAAATGTTAACTTTAAAATTGGTAGAGCCAAGCGAGTCATAGACGTACAGGGTTACCAGGTGCGTTGCTACCTACTTGTAGCTTTCATATGGAGGGGTCAGGGGGTCCAAAAATGTACAAAGATAGACTAGTTTTAAGGGTGTAAGTAATGCAAGGTCGTAGCACGACGACGATATTTTATAAATGTAGATGCGGTGTTACTAGTATGACACCATTTTCGCCGGAATTGCTAATTAAAGCTCTGTACAACATATAATACGATTAAAAAAAATACAACCGACTTCAACTTCGAATACCTGCAGGGCTAACATGCGCACCGCGAGAAATGTTTGTCGTGTCTTTATGTCGTGCGAAAACGAGACAAACTTATACAGATTCGTAGCCTTGTCCTGTTTTGTAGAATCGAGAATTTTTTCTCGCGGTGCGCATGTTAGGCGCTCTGGATGACATCTTCATATTTTCTAGTAATTTTAATTTAAAAACGAAACTACTGAACCGATTTCGATAAAATTTATATGGGACCACATCTGAAGTATTACCTACCAAACAAAAAAATTACAAAATCAGTTCATAATTGGCGGAGTAATCGCGTAACATACATACAGTCGAATTGAAAACCTCCTTTTTTGATGTCGGTTGAAAATGTAAATACCTATATAACCTACAAATCAACAGCTGCATAGATTCTTAAAACAAGCCACAGTACCCAGTATTTTTCCTTGGAGTAGATTATCGACAACGCCCTTATCAAGAGCTGATAAATATAAGCAACCATTAACAAGAAAACATGATTTTGACATATCAGGACCGCCGCTGGCGCCATCTGCGAAAACTTTTGCCTGTGAAACCTCATTGAAATGGGTACCTTTTACTAAACATCACGGATTTACTAAAAGCTAACCTCCTCCATTGAATAAATAAATCATTACTATTTTAAGCCACCTGAGAAAACTATAGCAGTGTAAAACACTACTGCACAAGCATATTTACGTTAAAATTAAAATAGATAAATTTAAAAGCAAAGAATCACTGTAGATAAATATGCAGTTATATTGTCTAAGCGATTTTAAAACCTATTTTCAAACTCTTAAAGTTTAATAAAACAGGATTGTAACAACATATTGTCATGAGTTACATCCCACGCAAGTCTCGCACATAATTATTCAAATACATTTTATTTGCATAATCATAATAATAATCGCGAAGAAGTTGCCAGAATGCACTCGATTAAATCCGGCTGCGATTTGCAATCGATATAAAATTACCATAGTTACACAGCTATAGTTAGTCCATAGCACTCCTTTTGAATTGATTAAAAGAGACTTTATCTTGTTTGTTGTGTTGTCAGATAACAATAGCTATAAATAATTGTAAAATGTTCAATTTCAGTTTGAAATCAGTTTGATATATTATCAGTTTTTTAACTTATTTTGTCTCCAAATCATTATTTCAAAGATATTTTGATAATATCAAATAACGAAAAATTTGGCACCGCGCCTTGGCTTCTACCAGAGCTTCCTACAGACCTTCTTGACACTGCCAAATAAGGTCTATTTAGGTTATGTTAACCCGAAAAGAGCGGATTGTCGCTTGTACTGACATTTTAGAAAACGCTGGTACCGTGAGACCGTAAATTCGGAAAAACATTGCTGATTTAGATTCAGATTCATATATTTATTGCTTCCATAGTGTACACAGATATTGTCAAAAAGAAGTTTCATATGGACCCTGTCGGGCGCAGCAATAGTAGAAGAGAGGAGGACGACTTCATTTAACAATAAGATGCCTATTAAATAGAGGTATTTTAAGAGGTTCGTCATAAATTAATATTAAATTGTGTCAATAAAACTAGTAGTAATAAATTAATAACGCTTCGTAAATAATAAAAGAAATTGAAATTGAATTTGTTATTTTTTTTCTATTTCGTCTAGCATCAATCATATTCAACGGACTGCTGTTTTTTTAAATCAGCCGTACTCAAGTTACTGACCACAAGTATACGTTCAAGCGCCAATTTCTTTAATTTTCCTACACTCACACGTATGCTTCGAGCCAACCAAGCATAAAAAATATGTCGTGAAAAGGCCACCTTCATTTTCAGATTCTTAGTTTAAGAAAGTCGCTACAACGGCATTTTACAACGAAATACACCTGTAAATATCCACATTTACGTCTTAACATCTTTATGAACAAGATAAGCAGTTTTTATGAGAAACGACGTTCTTTTACTGCGATATAAAAACGGAGCTGATGATAGCAGAACAATAATTAAGTTATGCCGAGTGAAAGTGAAGACAGATGGCGACACTTTAACTGTAGAATTTAGAGGTTATTTTTATCTGTGGGAAAGAGAAAAATTTAGGAAATGGTAAAGATTTATTACTTGGCATTGATGGTAATCATCTTTTAACAACTTTTATTACCATTGATTCTTGTAAACCGATGCCGAGAATGCTACGTCCGGTAATGGACGCATAATAGCCTGGTGATGTTGATATTATACCTACGTGTATTTGAATTTACATTTTACGCATCTAGTAAATTTAACTGACTGTTATATGTATACCACAATTTCCAGTGCATTTCCGCTGCAATATTGCATCGAGCACTAATATAACAGTAGTAGTATACAGGGTTAATTCTAATCAGTTAGCATCATTTTAAGGGCATATTCTGTACATTAAACAACCAATTCTGTACATTAATTATCAGCTGTTCCATACAAAAAGTCCATTGACCTTGGGCAAAATGTATGGAACAGCTGTTTTTTTTTTTGCGAATTCAAATTTGGCCCCATTAGTACAAGTTGTTTGTTTTGATGTACAGAATATGCCCTTCAAAGGATGCTAACTGATTAGAACTAACCCTGTATAAGTTGGTTAAAATGAACTTCCGCAAAATAACGCCTGAATCAATCTCATATCTAGTAAATTTTCCTACTTTTTTCCTATTATTTTATCGTATGTAAATTCAAGAGATTCTAGAAAATTTAAGTGGTCTAGGTAAAGACAGAACATAGTACTACCCAAGTTCTAACATCTTGGAGGATACAGCTCTCTTTACCATCGTTTTTTTACGAGAAGAATAAAACAATCTTACGGTTCTATGATTAATTAGGTATTTATGGGATATTTATGGTGATCCTGTTGTAATCGAGCGATCGATCGGTGTGAAATCAATTTTAAAATAAAATAGCTAAGATTTTCGACATAAAAATACAATTAAGTAAAGAATATAAGAATATTTAGAAAAAAAAACAATAATCTGCGAAGGTATCTTAGTTATCTATGATAATATTTATTCTCTTTACCATTAAGTTTTGTAATGGATTGTTTTTGTAGTTTTGGTTTTGTTTTGTTTTGGTTGTGTTTTGTTTTATTTTTTGTTTTGTATGGTTTTGTATTAAGTTTTTGTCTTGTTTTGTAGTCAGTTCGTTTATTAACTAATGTGCAAAAACATTGAAACAAATGATAAGGCAGAAGCTGGTAAGCTAAACTAAATCATAAGCTATTTTTATCTCAGAAAATGTACTTAATTTCTTTTAGATACCGGTAAAACCAGACCTACTAGTTTTTAAAGCTATGGGTTTTCCTCGTCAAATTCCTTAAACAAGGCCAACCGTCTAAACCAACTTGAATCAAAACATAGAAGTAACTAAACATCGGAAGTCTAAGTAGGTGAATACAGTTTCGTATTTATAGCATAGAGAGAGAGACCCATTGGACTCACTCGAAATACACCTATAACGCACATTGGACCTGGGTGTCCTAAAACTGCATGTCAGGATGGGCTGCAGCGTCCTCTCAGTTAACGGTGGTAACACTCTGCGATCCCTAAGCCGCCTGCCAAGCGTGGGGATTATGGCAACCCCTTCCTATTAATGGGAGGCCTTCGTCCAGCAGTGGAAGTCTTCCGGCTGATGATGTCCAGCGTCAGTCCAGCGACAATGATAAGATGAATGAACGGGAAATAAGCGCACGGATTTTGAAGACTATATGTTGAGCGCCGGCTCTCCACTCGCTTCAGTCATACTCTGCCTTTGCGACATGCGTGCCGTACGATACGACAATACAAACTTCTAATACACGTACATGTGTTCTCGTTTTGTCATGCAGTAATTAGATTCGCTATCTCTATTTTCCGGCAAATGTAATATGCATAGTTTTAGCTAGATATGCTTGATTGTGTTGTCTTGTTAATTTTGATCGATTTGCAAGCGCTGGGCCCGTCCATTCCATTATCACCGTCGTCGCTGTGTGACACCTATAACGAGTGAGCGTACGAAGTCTTACTCAATTTGGAACTTTATTTATAAATAAATAAATAAAAAATCTTTATTTCGGACAAATTATCCAAAAGTACAGTATATAGTAGTAATTATATGAAAAAAAAAATGGTAAGTAAAAGTTTAATTATACTAAGTTAACATACCAAAGCAATGTTTACAACGAAACCCTTATCGTGCCGGTGTCGTATTCTTTTATTCATAAAACACTACGAATACGGGCCATAGTTATTGGTTACAGTACTCCGGCGCATTCTTGCGATGCCTGGCACCACTTGGTACGACCATAGACATGCAACCACACACGAAACACTACTTTAACTAGCGAAACATAGAGTTCACACTCACAAAAACATGAACAAACCAAGACTTCAATAGAAATCGAATTTGAACTTTAAACGGTTCGAGACAAAATCGAAGACAAAATGTTCCGGGCTTCTAAAGAAACGGTAAGTCACTAATATTCAAATTTGTTCGTTTTGCAAATAGAAACAAGGTTTCGTTTCGAATGTAAACATCGGACAAGGTAAAGGTGACACTCATTGAATTAGCGCGCATGTGTGAATGTGTGAAGTAACGGTTTCATGCTAGTGTGAGTGTTTGTATAGTGAATGACAGACGGACGCGCATGACTGTCTAGAATTTGATTGATGTATGAGCACGAAGTTAATTCAAAAGACGAGATTACAATCTCAGTTCAAAAGGGATACTTTAAATCTAAGCTTTAAGATGTAGGTACAACAGAATTGTTAAATACGCATCTAATTGCAGACTTGAATGGACTTAGTAAACAGTAAAAGCATCGACATTAATATATCATGAACACTGACGTGGATTTGACACATTTTTGTTTTATTTATACGGGAATACTTACGTTTCATTTTTAAATCGGATACTCGACTATAGTTGAATAGGACGCGGCGGCACGCGCGTCGGGCTCTGTTTTCACCTTGGAGGAGGTATTCACTCTTAATGTTGAACCCATAGTAATAGTCGTTTGTTTTGATGTACAGAATATGCCCTTAAAAGGATGCCCTAACTGATTAGAACTAACCCTGTACATCCATGCCTTCATTGCTGGACATAGTCAAGTTTAATTTAATTCTACCAATAGTATACTTTGTAAATTTTATTTTCCTATAATTTTATTAAATCAATTCAAATGCAAATGACGACATTTAATATCAGTTCCAAAGTAAATAGAAAAAGATTTAAAAAGCATTTGGGAAGGATACGGAACAATTTTTCAAAGGCAGGAAAAATATACGGTTCGTAAATTGAAGGCTTTTAGGAGAATTAAATAAAGGGTCACGCCCTCGGGCAATGTCAAGGGCGCATAGAAAGGGTGGTACTAAGGAAAACATAATAAAAATGTAGACTTTCGTTTCGTTTACGTGGTGATTTTATTTTTTATTTCAAAAGACGATTTTTTTTATTCCATTATATGCCCTTAAAAATCAATTAATTTCTTGGCGATTCTGGCTATGATTGCCGACAGGCTCGACTGCCCCTACATGCGGCATTGCTGTAACAGGCATGTTCCAGTAATGCCGTTTGTACGGAGATATTGACGTTTGTTTTTGTTTATCTATTTGTGTATTAATATGATAAAATGTGATTTGATTTTGAATTTTTATAATAATGACTTTTTTGTATATAATAATAATGACATTTTAGGACTAATTTTGTATAACTTTTTTGAAATAGAATGTGCATTTCAATTTGTGTATTAGTGTTTTAAAATTGTGATTTGATTTAGAATTTTAATAATAATAACTTTTTTTGTACAATAATAATAACATTTTAAATTTTGTGACATTTAAGGACTAATTTTGTATTACTTTTTTGAAATAGAATGTGCATTTCAATTTGTGTATTAATGTTTTAAAATTGTGATTTGATTTTCAATTTTTATAATAATGACTTTTTTGTGTATAATAATAATGACATTTTAAATTTTGTGACATTTTATAATGACTTTTTTGTGTATAATAATAATGACATTTTAAATTTTGTGACATTTTAGGACAATTTTTTTTGAAATAGTATTAATAATACAATAGTATTATTTAGGAAATACAATATTTATTTCCTAAATATGAGTCTCAATAACCTGAAATAAATGAATTTGAATTGGAATTCTCTTCATTACCATTATCTTCTTTCACTTATCCCACTAAATGGTATCGGGACAACACGTTTCCGTTCTTCACTTCACTCTATCACTCACCATCTCTGCATTCACTCCCCTTACCGGAGTACTATTATTTATTCTGTGCCCTTACACACATTTCACCCCAATCCTTCACAGGACGGTTTTCCCGGTTTTCCCGCTTACCATTGCTATGGCCCTCTTGGTTATATGGAAATTTATAAGATCATTTCCATATAACGATGTCATACCACGGTTTTCAGTTTAAAAATTTTCAGGCGCTACTTTCAGATGACCTCTATCGTATTCATTCCTAATCTTGTCCATTCTTGTCACTCTACACACGTCTATATCACCATTTATTAACCGACTTCAAAAAAGGATGAGGTTCGATGTTCGACGGTATGTATGGTTTTTTTTTTTTTTTTTGATATATCGATTTCTCCGTCAATTGTGGACCGTTTAAATTTTTATTTTTTTATTTCAAATGGTATACTCTCGAGGTGGTCTCATATTAATATGAAGACGGTTTTTTTTTTTTTAAAGTTACTTTTGTTTATTTTATTTATTCTCAGATACATTTATTACAGTATAGGTTTTAGTAACTAGCACCTACTAAACCTCGCTGAGGTTTGTCTTGCATCAACGCTGCGTGCAATTTCCTTTTATCGTCAGCTTTGGTAACCCAAAATTCTGATCCATTAAAAAGTCAGGTCTTACGACTGTTTTGTTTAATAGTATAGGTTGGGTACTTATATATAATTTTTTGTTTTTATCGTGATCATTAGTTAAGAGGAAAATTATAAAGCAACAAAAGCCAGTCACTAAAAAATAAACTTCCATGAATATTTTATCACGTAAAAGATGACGGAAATAATACAGAATTTGCATTTGAATTGATGTTAATTAATAACAGAGAAGACTTCTCGAATATCCTTATACATATAAGTAGTCTTACGTAGGTACCAAAAACTTGTGACGTTATCTGAATTTTAATACATTTGGATTGAGGGAAACCAAGGTACCTTTTTTTCTAAATTCACATCGGGGAAGCTTACAACAGGCTAGACGTCTAACCACAGATCACCTGGGCCCGTACTGTGACATGTTAAAACCATTCTCTTAAGGTTTAAATCCCGACGCTGCGCGACTACGTACCTTATTGCAGGGTGATCAAATACACAGAAGCGCAGCACTAACAATCATGGTTTATATAGATGTCACGGTACGGACTCGGACGTCACTGACATGACATTTCATCATCATCATCAGCCCGGAGACGTCCACTGCTGAACGAAGTCCTCCTCCTTAGACCGCCACACTGTACGACAACCTGCCATTTGCATCCACCATAGCCCGCGACTTTTAAAATGTCGTCGGTCCACCTAGTGGGAGGGCTTCCTACGCTGCGTCTTCCGGTTCGCGGTCGCCACTCAAGAACCTTTCTTCCCCATCGGTTGTCAGTTCTTCGAGCGATGTGGCCTGCCCATCGCCACTTCAACTTGCAAACCTTGCGAGCTATGTCGGTAACTTTGGTTCTTTGGCTAATATCCTCGTTCCGGATTCTATCGCGCAAAGTAACTCCGAGCATAGCTCTCTCCATTGCCCGTTGCATGACTCTAAGTTTCTCCAAAAGGCCAGCAGTTAAAGACCACGTTTCAGTTCCATATGTCATCACTGGCAACACACACTGGTCGTATACCCTTGTCTTCAGACACTGCGGGATTTTGGACGAGAAGATATTACGCCTTTTCCCGAACGCTGCCCATCCGAGTTGGATTCTTCGGGCAACCTCTTTGTCGAAGTTGGACTTACCTAACTGAACTATCTTAAAGGTAGTTGTTGCGTACATGACATTTACTGATGTTGAATTGAAGTAACTTACCAATTCATTGCGGTAAAGTCAACCCCTATACCGAGGTATTATGGAGGCAGATGAAACCACTTTGGACCAGTAATGGTACAAATGGTACTAATTAATTTACAATTTAAATTACCTGTAATAGTACAGGTGGTACTAGTCAGTACCAGTTACCATTCGATAATTACATCAAGGAATAAGTGGTAATAACATGTCCCACCTATACATACCTACTCTTAATGGTATAAGTTGGATAGGTCGAGACTATTTAATTTATACCATTGTTGTTGCAATAAAACATTGTAAAAGTCGCGGGCAACCGGTGGATGCAAATGGCAGGTTGTCGTACAGTGTGGCGGTCTAAGGGGGAGGCCTTCGTTCAGCAGTGGACGTCTCCGGGCTGATGATGATGTTGCAATAGAACTACTTACTCGCTCGGATAAAATGTTGAAATGTTGGTCTACACGGACCCATGTCTCAAAATTTTGGGAAGAAACACTTTTTAATGTCGCGGGTCGAAAACTTGGGACGAGTCTGGCATAAATCGCTTCAACACATCGAGTTCTATTTTTCAACACTGGATTTTTATTGTAATCTTTGTATTAGAAGACTGCGACTCGAAGACTCGTACCAATTTCGCTATTCAAAGGGTTAATTTAGAACTTTGCTATCATAGAGCTCGTATTTACCATCACGATGGTTATTATATGTACCGTTTACCGCTCGCATGATATAAATGATGGCAGTCACGACTTGCCATTTCAAGGTTTACTGGTTTATGTAGCGCTCGTGGCGTAGCTTGTCTAGGTGATTCTAAACGATCACCGATGTTAAGCAACGGACGGTCCGGTCAGTCTTCGGATGGGTGACCGTGAGTGGCATTTATTTCTGAGCGCTACCGTGGGTCGGATGACACGTTAAATTCTAGGTCCCGGTTGTTTGTTCTAGTTTCTAAAACAACAACCGTCAGCCATGTCAGAAGCCTCCGGGCGGCACATTAACTCTGACGACTGACACATTTTGAAGTATAGAATGATACAATAATGCTATAATGCTTATAACAGGTTGGGAAATTTCGCATCTAAGGCAGAGTTCTGTAGCTTAATTGGCAAAGCAGTTGGGACGGAAACCCATAGAGACTGCTCGTATGCAGGTTCGAGTCCTGCCAGAGGTCATAATTTTTCTTCTTGTTTAAGCTTTAAAAACATAGAATGATACTATTCCTTGGTACCTGGACAATTGGGCATGTCCTAAAACTGCATCCAGAACCACCGGAGGACGGGTAGCAGCGTCATCTCGGTTAACGGTGGTGAGCATTCTGCGGTCCCCAAGCCGCCTGCCAAGCGTGGGGATTATGGCAACACTCCCTATTAAGGGGGTGGCCTTCGTGCAGCAGTGGCTGATGATGTTGATACTATATTACTAAATTGATAATCTAATCAATCTGTATCACTATTGTCACACTATTTCGCTAATATTACAATAATACGCTTTAATAAATAATACAATCGAATTCAACTTCGAATACCTGGATGACATCTTCATATTTTCTAGTAATTTTGATTTAAAAACCAAACTACTGAACCGATTTCGATAAAATTTATATGCGATCTTCTCTGACCCCACCTATTACCTACCAAACAAAAAAATAATCACAGTAATAGCGAAACATACATACAAAAAAACATACAGTCGAATTGAGAACCTCCTTTTTTGAATTCTGTTGATAAATGAGAAAGTTTGTCGGTGTGTTTGTTATTCCTTCACGCTGAAACGGCTGAAATGATTTGGATAAAATTTGGTATAGAGGTTGCTTATAATTTTTAATAACACATAGGCTCCTATTTATCCCACAAATCGCGGGTATAACTGCGGGGCACCGCTGTCTTACTATATGATGTAAATGGCGAGTGATTCGTGTGAAGATAATATTTAATTTCGGTACCAAGTTATTCTCTATACTTATAAATAAATAAATATGGGTGGTCATGTTTCACACAGCGCCATCTAGCCCCAAACTAAGCAAACCTTATAATATGGAAACCAGATAGCTGATAGAATACTTATTACTATTTTTTTGTAAATACATACAAATAATACATACTACACCCAGACACAGAAAAAAAGCATCTACGTTCGTCACATAAATGTTAGCCTTGGGTGGGGATCGAACCCACGCCCTACGTAGCTCTATAGTTTAATTTTTACAAAAGGATATCATTATTTATTTCATTAATGTATTCTTAGGTAAATAATATGTAAGAATATGTTTTATGTAAAGTTATGTAACCACGTCTATATATCTGTAAGTAAGTACTTAGTTATTAATATGGAGATGTCATAAACCACTTGAACAAATGTGTAAACTCATTAAAATGCAAATTACAATGGTCTGACATCATCGACGGATCATAAACATCATATTTTTTCAAAATATAATTTTACATTTTACACCACCTATATAACCCATTAATACTTTAGTGGTGGTAGGACTCTACTGCAGAGTCCGCCTGGGGAAGTACCACACCTTTGCCAGTTATTCAACCGCCAAGCAGTAGTGTGCAAGTATTACTGTGTTCCGGTTTGAAGGGCAATGTTACCAGAGAAATTACTGGGTATGATGAGATTAACATCTAATATCTCAGGGTGACGAGCGCAGTGCAGTGCGGCGCAGGATTGTATTCGCAAGTTCACAATTCTGGCACTGCTACTGTTAGTGGCAGGCGTGACGCTTACCACCAGGTGTAAGCCTTGCTTGTCTCGTCACTTGACCGTATAAACAAAAAACTCCGTCGGCAAAAAATTCTATGAAATTGTATTACGCTGTAAGTGTTTCGTGAAGATCTGTTAAAAAGACGACCACGCAAGTACCAAGTACTAAAATAACACCCATAAGTTTACAAGAGAATACAATACATTTTTATTGTAAACCAACAGTAAAATATCTTAAAACTAATCATGGTAGGCAGTGAGTTGAAATAAGTAGAGTAGTTATAGTCGAACAAAACTGCTTTAAAAACTGACTTGAAGTTGCCTATATAAATATTTTTACGCATATTACTATGCACTTTGTAAGAAAAGGAAAGAATATGACCGACTTTATACGCCACACCTGTTGTTAGAAAGAGACAAATATCTAATTTCTCTTACGGCGTAATAAGCTACACAAGTTGATTGGCCAGAGCGAGCGCCCTCGCCGCGCCGGTGTGGCTCTCTTTCACTCTCTCACACAAGACGATCTATCTATCTCGGCCATCCATTTCAAAGTGACAACAGTCGCCTTAGATAAAATAAATTTCATTTTTTCCCATTGCAATAAAAATACAAAATACAAATACAAATCGTTTATTGATAACACCAAAGTTACACGTCAAATTTCATTAAATATGTCACAATAAAATGAAATAATAATTGTAAAAAATATGTTAATAATCTCTTATTTTAAAATAAGCTTCAATGTCATAAAACAAATTCTCTTGCAACCACGCTCTGAGCTTGGTTTTGAAGCACCCGGTGGAAGGAGCATCCCGAATAGAAGCTGGTATACGGTTGTAGATCGCGGGCCCCAAAATATACACTGACCTCTCCGACTTGACGAGACGGTGCGTCGGGGTTATCAGTTGGTCTTTCTTTTTATTGCTTCGTAAAGCTAACGTGCTGTGAACGCCCCTACGTTGGAACGTTTCTAGGTTAACATGGGTGAATAGGGCTATCTGGTAAATAAACTCACATGGCAATGGCAGTATCTGAAGTTCCCTAAATAGCTCTACGCATGAGACATCGTTCTGGACACCACATATAGCACGTATGGCTCGTTTCTGCATGACAAAGACTCTATTCCGATCGGCAGCGCGGCCCCACAGCTCCAACCCGTACGTGATGTTACTGTGGACGGTCGCGAAGTAGCAGGAGCGCACCACGCTGCGGGTGGCGGTGCTCGCAAGCCGCCGGAGCGCGAAGCACGAGCGGCTCAGTTTCCCGCAAAGCTCGTCTATGTGCGTCTCCCACGTCAACGCACCGTCGATGTGGAAACCCAGAAGTTTCGTACTATGTACCTGTTGGAGCGCGGTATTGCCGACTGCTACCGAATAAGTCTTTGTCGAGTGGCCATTGAGGTTGAATGCAAGGAAGCAGGTCTTGTCCTTATTAAGAGCTAATCCGTTAGAACGGAACCAGTTTTCGAGCTCGTTTGCTACCGTGTTCAGTTTCGACTCCAGCTGACTGTGCGTCGGCGCGGTGATCACCGCAGCGACGTCATCGGCGTACATGTAAATCTCGGCGCCATTGATGGCACCTGGTAGGTCGTTGAGGAGGAGACTGAACGAGGTGTTAGATAAGCAGGAGCCCTGTGGGACGCCCATCCCGTTCTCCATCTCAGACGATACGTCTACGTGGCCTCTGTCACCCACCACGACCTGCGTTCGCTTAGACATGAAGGATGACATCACGGACAGAGCCGGACCGCGGATCCCGTAAAACCGTAGCTTATTTGCAACGAGATCGTGATCGGCAGTATCGAACGCGCTCGATAGGTCGCAACAAAGAACGGCAACCTGCAATCCCGCCTCGCGCGCGCTCAACACTTGCCACACCACCTCACGCACCAAGTCTGTGGTCCCGCGGCCGGCCCGATACGCGTATTGGCGTTCCGACAAAACGCCACGATCCACGATAAAATTAAGAAGTCTTCTGTTGAGTCCGACCTCAAACACTTTACTGACGGCAGGGACGAGGGATATGGGCCGATAGGACTTCATCTCTGATTTTTTACCCTTCCCTTTGTACAAGGGGCATATTTTAACTTTCTTGAGTGCTGTAGGGTATATTCCTTCCCGCAGGCATGAGTTAAACAAGTGACTAAGAACGGGCGCTACTGGTTCTATACCGGTTCTTAATATGCTCGCGGACAGACCATAGAGATCGGTACTCTTTTTAGGAGCGATACGTTTTGTCGCTATAGTAACCACTTCAACTGGGGAGAACGGTTCTAGCCTTAGAGACACGTCGCTCGCGGATGCCTCGTCCCCGAGTGCAGCTAAGGCGCTTGCGCTGTTAGCTGCGGGTGCTCCACACCTACTTGCCGCCGTCACGAACCCCGAGTTAAGCGCGTCCACCAGATCCTTCTTCGTGCCAAACGCTTGACCGTCCGCGTCCCGCACCAGGTCAGTGAAGTCGACTCTCTCGCGAGTGCCACGACCCAACTCTGAATTTATTACACTCCACATGCGTCGTGGATTATCCCTGACTATACTAGAGTAATGACTGACTCGTTTTTCTTTCAATAAGGCGTGATATTTAATTGTGAGTTCATCGCACTTAATACGGAGTAAATCATTGGTGGGAAATGATTTCTTTAATTGTATAGTCTCATGCAGTAAGTGCTTAAAATTGTGAATTTCCGCGTCAACCCAGTGTTTATTATGAGTAACCTTTTTCGTAGCGCTCGTGGCGTAGCTTGTCTAGGTAATTTTAATCGATCACCGATGTTAAGCAACGGACGGTCCGGTCAGTCTTCGGATGGGTGATCGTGAGTGGCATTTATTTCTGAGCGCTACCGTGGGTCGGATGACACGTTAAATTGTTGGTCCCGGTTGTTTGTTCTAGTTTCTATAACAACAATCGTCAGCCATGTCAGAGGCCTTCGGGCGGCACATTAACTCTGACACTAGGGCTGGCCACTCAGCCTATACGAACTTACTTTTTTTTACCTTTTTTTTTTGCGGAAAACAGGTTTTTAATTTATTTGATAAAATATTGACTATACTCTCGGCCAACGCGTGACAACAACTTTCCGATTTTTCAATGATATTGTCCCAGTCAATTGAATCCAGGGCAACAATAAAGTTATACTCGTTGGCCGCAGAGAAGGTGCGGCCTAGATAGTGCGCGGGCGCAGGTGCAGAAGTAACGCTTCTTGCGAGAGTGAGGCGCTGGGCGCCATGGTCACTGAGCGGGTGCGTGTCGACGCCAACGATGGCAGTCACGCGTTTCGCATTCATGTTTGTGTACGCGTGGTCTAGCAGTGACTTACGACCACCCGCATCCACGCGCGTTGGGTGGTTTACTAATTGCGTAAAATTAAAACTTTCCAGCACATCTACCAACTGCTTTTGTGCGCGAGAGCTATCTAGCAGATCGATATTAATATCACCCATTATGACGCAGTCCAAGCCCTCGTCCGTTATTTTACAGAGAAGGGTCTCGAACAGTTGAAGGTAGTCACCGTGACTCGTCAAGTTGGAGTGGTACACTCCTACAACTAGGATATTGTCGTCAAGTAAGTGCACGGCGCACACGTCAAAAATTTGTTCCTGCGTTAGGTCGCAATAATCCTGTCTGCTGACCGCCATCATTCCCGACCGTACGTAGATGCAACTTCCGCCGTGTGCGACTTTTTCTCTACAGCTAAAAGATAATAAATCAAAGTTACATAGTGTAACAGAAACTAATTCGTGTTTACGTAACCAGTGTTCGGTGATAACTATTAAGTCGCAGGTGAGTTCCTTTGTCAGTAGAACCTCGAGTTGTTTAGTCTTGTTTGTTATGCACCGAATATTTTGGTGACAGATTGTCAGTGACGTCGATTTACAATGTCGAGGTTGATTTCCCGGAGGCGGGGCTGGTGGCGCCGGTGTAGGTCTCTTGTTTCGACGTCCCGTGGGCAGCGGTGGCGGCGAAGCGGACGTAGCGCTGTCGCGGGCGTAACGCTGCTGTCTAAGTGGCGCGGGGTGCACTCGGGGCGCACCCCCTGCGCGCCCGCCGCTCCCACTAAACCACTCACTGACTTGGGTGCTAGTCGGCCAGTTCTCGGCGGACATGAAGAACTCAAAATGGCTGTTCGGTACCGTGAGGGAGAACGACGAGTAATACGAGTGGGCTAGTTTCAGTTTATCGACGTGGTAGTTATCGCACTGTTTCTTTCTTCTCATGTACGATAATATGGTTTCAGCTGTGGTCTCGGGGGTAAAGAAACAGGCGTGAATTTTACGCGCTCGTTCAACGGTTTTGAGTTCGTCGTCATTCACTCCACTTCCTCTAATAACGGTTCGCCGTCGCTGATCGTCCCTTCTGGTTTTACGATTCTGCACTCTCTCCCATCCTTGACGATGACGTCATGGTGGCTTGTGGTGGCCGTCGGTGTTGTCGACTCGTGCGTGGCGTAGGAGTTGGAGGGTTGCGCTGGCGCGTATAAGTGACGAGGGGCGGTAGGTCGCTTGCCGCCGGAGTGTGCAGGCATAGCGCTTATGGTAGATCCCGCCGCGCTCGATGAGGGCTCTGTTGCTGCGGAGGCTAGAGTCCTCTGCTGGCGTGCGCGTCGCTTGTGTTTGGGCGCCGCTACATGAGCGTATAGTGTGCGCTGATGAACAGGTGCGGCAGTGAGTGCGGTAATGAGAGGTGCGGTACAGTACTTACGCGTGAAATGATGTTTTTTTTGTCTCTCACAGTGCCTGTGTAGATTGTGCAGTGTCTAAATACCCAGAAAGGCATTATATCACCATCTTTTTGCTAGAAAACATACGATTAGCGGCAGCGTATTACCGGACATTCGGAAGTGAAAGACTGGTAGCGATCACGGCAATTACCTTGATTTCGTCTAGTAAATATGGCGGGGGGGACAACTCATCTACAGGTAAAAACATCTTAGATGGTAGGTACATACATCGGCAGTACAAGGGCGGCCATTACACATAATTCTAGCAAAATCTCAAACAAGAATCACTGGGTCATTAAAAAAAATGCAAAAAATACCTTTGTCCCTTTTCTGCGGTAATAGTATTACCAACTTTACCTGTGTGTAGTGAGAGTGTTACAAAATTATTCCGAAAACTTCACCATCGCGTGAACAAATTTTCGATTGATATTGTAGTAAAGTATACACGAATTTACGCGTTGAACTGTCAAAATGCACGTTCGCACTCGCAAAATGCTTGAAACGACCAATCACGAGCGCCAACGTTTTCACTTTCGAGTGAAGTTCTTGCTCGATGGTCGATAGCGACGACGTAAAAAAACTCACACTCACATATTCTGTTTGATATGTTTGACACTAGATGGCGCTGCTCTTATTTCATACAAATTGTAGTTTACGTTAACGTGAACGAATACCTAAACGCTCTTGGAAAAACTGGCACTATACAGATTCTCTCTTCTTAAAAGTCCAAAACGATTAGTCAAAATGCAATAGCTGACCAGTAACTTTCTACAGCCTTTTTAAATCATAAAAGATGACAGATGACTAAAGACAGTATCGATACAAAACAATGCGCGAAATCCATAATCCGTAATAGGTACTCTATGAACTATGAAAGGACACACTGTCATTTACTATTATTGATTCAAAAACCAGCCCTTTCCAATAAATATAAAGTTCAAAATCCAAAAGTTCGAATCGCTACAAAACAAATCGCAACGTCAAACGAAAGTGAATCCTAACATGCGAGAGAAAAGGTTTCAAAATATTAAAATTATTGCTCAAATCATTTCACCACTTGAGACTGGATGAATCATACGAAACTCTATCTTGGAGTTTTAGAAATAGAGTTGCTTATGTGAAAATAGTTCAAGGAGGTGAAGGCTTAAGTACCGTTGCTAGGTTACGAAGGCTGGAGGTCGTTGCCCCATGCGTGCACGCAGATCGCTTTGTGGGAAAATGATATTTTGCGTGTGTTCAAGACAGCAGTCATATAATAAAAAAAATATCTTGCTTGTATTTTGGTAAATTTAATTAGTCGATTTTGGTAGATCACATATAAATTATGCTACGGTCAGTATACCTAATAAGTAAATACATTTAGTTTTAATAAAAACCGGTAAGCATGAATATACTAAGAAGATAATATCAATTTATGAAAACATCGACAGGAAAGATTACGAAAGATGCGCCATCGCGTAATAAAACAACGTTTGAAAAGGACTCCCGTGCCGTCATGTTTACGAGTTACGCCGGAGTGCGAAAGAAGATAGCACTTTTATGAGAGTAAAAGGGATAGTGCGCGTCTCGCTTAGTGAGCGCAGACAGGCGAGACAGTCCCTAGGGCCGTTTTCACGGGGCCATTTGAGGGCGCGATATGACATATCTTCCTCCTTATATATACAGGGTTAGTTCTAATCAGTTAGCATCCTTTTAAGGGCATATTCTGTACATCAAAACAAACAACTTTTACTATGGGGCCAACATTGAAATCGCGAAAAAAATATCAGCTGTTCCATACATAAAGTTCATCGACCTTGGGCAAAAAGTATGGAACAGCTGGTTTTTTTTTCGCGATTTCAATGTTGGCCCCATAGTAAAAGTTGTTTGTTTTGATATTTTGATGTACAGAATATGCCCATAAAAGGATGCTAACTGATTAGAACTAACCCTGTATATAATATCATTGATCGATAGGAACCACGACCACGACCTCTTCAAATTTTATACTTTATTTTTTCAAAATGCTAATTTCTTAATATGGCATATTCTCTTTGGTACCAAATACGTTTGGGACGGCTCAAGAAATGGGATGAGATAAACCCTTTCACAACAAGCCAACTGCACTTAAATAAAAATTCTAGTAAAATTATTTTTTATATAAAACATGCGATTGTGGGTTATTTTTACAGCTGAATTGATAAGGTTGGGTGGCTTGAGAAACCTGACAATAGGGGTAGCCACTAAAAAAAATATAGTATGTAGGTATAAGCACGTATCACAGCAATTCTAGAAACGGATATATAGACGTGACATACAAAAAAAAGAGTTCCTAGAACTAAAGCTAAAGAAATCTTCATCTCCCTTATCAGTTATCAACAACGCGTTATCACTAGTCACGTCACGGGCTCAGAGTAAGCAATCCACAGAGACTTAACTTTATCTTTAGCTTTGTTTACAGTGTTTTTGTCGACACCCGAATCGGCTGACTGGTTCTACTCCCGCGGTGCTCATAAAATGTGCAATATATACTTTGGTAATTTGATTCGAAAACAGGCGGCTTGGGGATCGCAGAATGTTCATCACCTGACGGGCTTGTAGCAACTTTGAACTTTTTTTTAAATGTGGGAAAATCCAAAATGCCCCATATTGAACCAAAAAATTACTATATTTTATTAAAATGATCATATTATTATATTTTAGCTATTTGTTATAAAAAAAAACGTGATTTCAAATGTTGGACTCGATAGAAAAAATATCAAAGTAGACACTAAATCGACATTTCGATAAGCTAGAACTAAGAAAATACATTATGAAAACACGTAAAATGTATACTAACTAATATAATAAAAGGCTCTGTCCTGACTGACTGACTGACTAACAGACAACGCACAGCCCAAACCGCTGGTCGTACAGACTTGAAATTTGGTGGGTGTATTCGTCTCGATGCGGTGGGGTGTACTAAGAAAGGATTTTTCGAAATTCGACCCCCAATGGGGATTGTATGAAAGTCCTTTGTTTTTGGACTTTTAGTCACGAAAATTTGGATTTGGATAGTTCATTTCATAAAAAATACTGTTTTCTAATCTTTTTTGACAGGGTCGATTAAAGGTGGGTGGAATGTTGTATGGAAAGTTCTTTGTTTTTGAAGTTATAGTGATGAAAATTGATGGGGGGGAAGTTGGGGGGAGGGGAGGACGGTAGAGTCGGTGAAGTCGGTAGAGTTGGTAGAGTTAGCTCGGAATGATTGAAAGTGGAGAATTTTGGAAGCGGTCCGTATTTCTTCCGCACGCGGACGAAGTTGCCGGGGACCTCTAGTAGATAGAATATAGTATTCAATCGTTTTTAGACATTTATAATTACAGTATTTCTTTGGTATATTTTTCAAAACAAAAAAAACATACATCGTCAGCCATAAATCGTCCACTTCTAGACGAAGGCCTCCCCCTTTATAGAGGGGTGTTGTCATAATCCCCATGCTTAGCAGGCGGCTTGGGGATCGCAGAATGGTCACCACCGTTAACCAAGAGGACGCTGCTGCCCGTCCTCCGATGGGCCTGGTTGCAGTTTAAGGGCATACCCAGGTCCCAGGGAAAAACCTACAACTTTTAGCAAATCTCTCTCGCTCGCACCTACCGTTTTGTACCTATCGTTTACCAGTCTGGACGTACCTCGCTACAAGCGGGCCTTAACTAAGAGGACGCTGCTGCCCGTCCTCCGGGGAACACTTATGTACAAGTACGTACACAAATTGTCCATTTGTAAAATGCTTTTACACATTAATATCTGAAAAAACACAAGTTATGGAAAATAATACAGTGCGACCCCCCGAAACTAAAAACTTGTTGTTCATACTCTGTGTCATACAATCGTGAGAGATCAGTCACGTCCCAGATTACCCGGTAGTAAACAAGCAACAGGCTGCATACGTGTCGTGGCGTGCGGGGTGCTACCACCCACTACCAGTAGCTATCATGTTGTGGACAGCCTTTGTTTACCATGTCAATACTAGGCCAGTTGTTGGTTAGCATAATCATTTAATCACTATTTGTAATAATAGTCTACCTACTGACTACTGGTACCTACTGCATGAAATAGGCCTTCCTTCTAAGGACGGTTGAGCTGTATCCACTACGCTGGCCCAGTTGCGGGTTGGTTCACATCATCATCATCAGCTCGGAGACGTCCACTGCTGAACGAAGGCCTCCCCCTTAGACCGCCACACTGTACGACAACCTGCCATTTGCATCCACCGGTTGCCCGCGACTTTTACAATGTCGTCGGGCCACCTAGTGGGAGGCCTTCCTACGCTGCGTCTTCCGGTTCGCGGTCGCCACTCAAGAACCTTTCTTCCCCATCGGTTCTCAGTTCTGCGAGCGATGTGGCCTGCCCATTGCTACTTCAACTTGCAAACCTTGCAAGCTATGTCGGTAACTTTGGTTCTTTGGCGAATATCCTCGTTCCGGATTCTATCGCGCAAAGTAACTCCGAGCATAGCTCTCTCCATTGCCCGTTGCGTGACTCTGAGTTTCTCCAAAAGGCCAGCAGTTAAAGACCACGTTTCAGTTCTATATGTCATCACTGATTGGTGGACTGACTTTCAATTTCATCTCCAAACCTATGCTTCCTCACAATTTTTTCCTTCACCCTAGTTAATGGTATGAAACTCCGTACATAAACTCCAAAGAGCTTAGTATGAGCCCGGGATTTGAACTCGCGACCAAACGATTCCAAGTTAAGCGGTCTCTCAACCACAGCTTACTTTACCGGTTACCCTGAAGTTTGAGAGGTGTGGATGTATGCGTTTAGAGTCTATATAAATACACTTTCTCTTTCCTTATGTAACAAGTCGTAGTACCTAATTAAAGTAAGTGCTTACAAAAAAATCGGATTCTCGTTACGAACAGCTTTTACTATGGTGGCCCCACTGAAATCGCGAAAAAATCAGCTGTTCCATACATTATGTCCAAGCCAAACTTTTTGTACGGAACAGCAGATTTTTTGTGATTTCAGGGTTGGCCCCACCCATAGCAAATATCGTTCATAACGATGAGTATATCAACCTCTGTAAATTTTACGGGAATACAAAACAAGAGGTTGTATACCACAGAGTAATAGAAGCAGAGATGTGATCAAAGGATTTTTCCTTAGAAAGACGCGTGACTGTGCAGTTGTAGGTTCGCGGGAGGAGTGGCAAATTGTACTGCCATCTAGCGGTTTTCAGGAAAAGTTTTTGAGAATCGAACTAGTAAACTAACACTTAGCTGAATTAACACTTAGTTTCTTAATATCACGCTAGATGTCGCATTTTTTTTATTTAATAGAACGGATTACCAAATATAGAAATAAAATTACTAAGAATGAAATTAGATGCATTTCATCTGAATTTTTACCTCGGTAATTTTTACATAAAGAAACAGAGCAACTTATTTAATTTTTACTGTTACTGGGTAAAAACATAAAAAATCGTACGTCTAATTATGTAAGTTTGTATGACCGTTACGCGTGGCGGACGTCAGCAGACTGAGCAAATAAGTATGACTTCACGCACTCCGTCAGCAAAATAGGATCTGCGGCTGACAAGTCGCTCATCGCAACTCCTTATCCTCTATGTTGAATACCAAAACTTATAAATAAACAGTAACCTTATACAGAGTGTTCAAATAGCACAGCAGTAAATTCCTCGGTACAAGCTCATTTTCATTACATAAAAACCAAGTGCCACGTAGTAACTACGATGGAAATACCAGTATAACAGCCTAGCACCCTTACCTCGCCTTTTCTCTCTTTCACGAGTTCGTGTCTCGCCATCTCGTTTACAAGCTGTTATTTTTTACGTTCGAAGGAAAATGCACCCGGGCGACAAGCTTGTTAAAGGTGCAAATAGAAGGGCTGTTTAAAATTCAGATATTTCTGATTCCTTGAATAAATGATGACAAAATGCTTTAATGCAATTTTTTAATGAACCCTGTCTTGCGGTTGTACTTTATTGGGAAATTTAATTTACATTCCTGGCTCTGGATTTAATTTTCGCTTTGCAGGAAAACGGAATATTTAGTTTGTTGGAATTAAACTCTGTGCATCATTTTATTATGAATCAAAGTTTAGTTTTAGCTGTTAGTTAGGTTATAGTTACTTTGTAGAAGTTCAGCAGCAACACAGTGAATTGTTGGTAAATACAAAATTATTCTCACTTGTTACATACTAATTTGATATCTGCGCTGTAAAAAAAAAAATTATTATAGTTTCAAATCATTTACTTTTTCTTTTGTATATACAGGTAACCCTGTACTAACTAACCCTGGACTAACGTCCTAATCAGTTAGCATCCTTTTAAGGGCATATTCTGTACATCAAATCAAACAACTTTTACTATGGGGCCAACACTGAAATCGCGAAAAAACTATCAGCTGTTCCATACAAAAAGTTAATCGACCTTGGGAAAAATGTATAGAACAGCTGATCATTTTCTCCCGATTTCAATGTTGGCCCCATAGTAAAAGTTGCTAGTTGTTAGTTGTTGTTGTTGTTGTTGTTGTAGCTCAAATGTAGTGGAGGTAGGTAATTTTAATTTTAATTGTATTAATATGTTTATTGCGTTGACATCATACAATTGAATTGATTTATTATAATTTGATTATTTTAAGTTCATAATTTTAATTTCAAATTCAATTTTAATTTCAAACTCAATTTTAATTCCAAATTTCAAATTTAATTTCAATTCCAAAATTAATTGCAAAGTTAATTTCAATTTCAATTGTATGTATGGTACTTATTAATGTGACTGCTAAATTGATGATTTATAATACGAGTCTATGATACTTGATAAATAAATGATTATTATTATTATAGTAAAAGTTGTTTGTTTTGATGTACTGAATATGCCCTTAAAAGGATGTTAACTGATGAGAACTAACCCTGTACATGTCAGTCCTATCCTTCCTCTCCAATGGGGCAAAGTATGCATGTTAAGTAAACATGTACATTGTACGTATATGCAGCGACGGTGATAATGGAATGGACGAGTCCAGCACTTGCAGATCGATCAAAATTAACAAGACAACACAATCAAGCATACCTAGCTAAAAGTATGCATATTACATTTGCCGGAAAATAGACATAGCGAATCCAATTACAGCATGACAAAAAGAGAACACATGTACTCGTACATATATTAGAAGTTTGTATTGTCGTATCGTACGGCTCGCATGCCGCAAAGGCAGAGTATGACTGAAGTGAGTGGAGAGCTAGCGCTCAACATATAGTCTTCAAAATCCGTGCGCTTACCGTCCCGTCCATTCATCTTATCATTGTCGCTGCGTATATGGGTATTTATAGATTAAAAAAACTCTTTGTTGAATTCATAGAAAGATATTTATTTTCGTCCAATTAGTAACTTTGTGAACTAAAATAGTTCACTGCGGTAAAGTAATTACTATAGTTTGCACGAAATAGATATTTGAATTTTGGACGTTGCAAATTCAACTTCCTCTAACTATTTACTATTCTGCATCCAAATACATAAACGCCAGCACTCGGAGCCACGTTTCAATTCTTGTAATTATGCATGCAAGTAATTAAAGCTCGCCCTCCGCCCTGCGCGAGGCACTGCATGGCAATAATTGTATTTGCAATTTAAAATTATTTGTGGAAGGACTGCTAGTCGTGTCCGACATGTAGTTTGGGAGTTAGTGCTAATTTAAAATACAAAAAATATTACACAGGTAATTTGACATTAATTTAACAAGAAAAGAAACTGTCAATCCGTAAGATTACTAATTTACAAGTTTATTCATATTAATAATTGATAATGATATGATTGATAAATGATAATGATTAATAATGTTATAATATTTTACGTAGCAATAAAGCAAAAGATTGGAGTGATTATGACATATAAACGTATATATACCTACATAGGTTAAGGGTCGCAGACAGATCATATAGCCTGTTGATGGCTCGTGAACATAAATTTCTCCTACAAACACAACTCACCGTTGCGAGCAGGAGGCGAGGTAACGTTCTATGCTTGCGATTGCCCAATTACTGGGATGACGCAATCTGAATTATGAAATTCAAAGAAACTCTGACGTACTCACAGTGACTAGCAGTGGTTTTTAAACTACTAATTTTCATATGAGGAGATAGGACGTTCAGCCAAAAATTTTTTGGGTTTATAGTCTTTGGTCGGAGATCACATAGGCTTTTTATCGTTAGTGGTTATACTCAAAGTTTTAGGTGCCGCTGAAATAATGGAAGTAATAAGACGTTATCTTTTACCACAATAGCGTCTTGTTTGCTTAATTAAATGTTCATCATGACCGGCCAGAAGAAGTCAACGGCTGGACGATGGCCCCTGATAGGGGGTCGCATAAAATGTTACCATACGAAAATAAATGTACCGTAACTTTAGTCTCGTAACTAAATGTCACAGTAGATCTTGTACTATTTACAGAATTATACATATGACAGTCGGAGCTCTCAGTGGGTTTGCCTTTCTAGTGAAAACAGACAAACATAACAAACGATTTCGCCAAAAACTTTAGACCACTCGCTCGCTTTAGACATGCTACTCTGACTTAAATAACGTACGTAGGTAGGCACCTACATAGTAATATTATCACTCTAGTTTTTTTTTCTTAGTTATTGGCATCGCACGTTGTGCATTCTGCCAGTGTCAACTTTATGAATTTTCAATTTTTATATTAACATCAAGTCAAATATGTCATAAATCACAGTTAGTCACACGAAATTAGTCATAGTCGAGTCCAAGTCATGCCCTAGTAAAGTTTTGGCGACTTTACTATGAGCTTCTACGAAGTTTTGAAAACAACACGAAAAGACACGTTTCACCACATTATATCACTTGCCCACACTCGTGCATGTAATTCAACACTCAATGAATATAACACCACCATTTTAAATCATTAATTCGCGAAAAAACACAGTTTAAGAAAATAATAGAATGCAACGACATGATTTTTTTGTGTTCCCGCCAAAACTCCATCGCTCTAGTTTATTATTATGAAAACGGACGTGGTTTTGACACTTTTTTTTTTAATAATGGCATATTCAGTGCATAGCGGAACTAACCCATTCCTAGCGCAGACAATTTCTTTGGCACTTTAACATGCAGCCAACGTTTTTGATACTCTACTATGTAATAAGGTACTATGTAATAAGGTACTATGTAATAAAGTACTATGTACTAATGTAAGGTACTTTAGTTTGTGTAGTAGTTGTGTGATAAGTAGTATGTAGTTTAGTTTTTTGTGGTGGTGTTTATAGTTTAACTTATTTGGCTCATTTTAGTGTGGCACATTCAAAGTAAAAAGTAATTGAACGGGACCTTATTAAGGACTAATCTTACGCCGTCTCTGTCTGTCCATCCGACTGTTCTCAATTGGCTGTATCGTTTATTTTTCAATAATATAGGTTGAAATAAAGGCATGTGACTTTTGGCCTAGTTCCTACAAGAAAGTATGGGAAGTTTGCATCACTAGGCCATCTGCCTATGGGAAATGGCCTAAGCCAGTCTGAACATTAAAGAAAGAAAGAAAGTAAGAAATTATTTATTTTTGTCACACAAGACACTACAACAACAAAAAACAATTACACAGAAATACAATATAACAAATGAATAGGTATACAAACATAATAATATGTAACAGTTGTCGCTGCAGTGTCCAGTGCGACAAAAAAGGTTAGTGCTCAGCATGATGCTGCTAATTTCTTAGCAGCGCTGATTTTCAGTACTAACCTTCTTAAGACGCACGGGACTACTAGAAAAAACATAGAGTGTAAGATAATAAGAAAGTAGTAAAAAAAAAAACATAGGTACGCGTATATAGTATTTGTAACAGATTAGATATAACCCTCTTATGCATAACACACTAGAACCTCTTTCAAACCTATTTTAGTTAAAAAGTTTTTTGTCAATTTCTTTAAAATTACGAATTGGGTTTGAAAGAACATTTTTTAACTAAAATACGTTTAGAATACGTTTTAGTGATTTTTGCATAAGACTGACTGACGGATAGAGTAGAGCTCACAGAATGTGTAGAGCGGATTTCGTTACTAAACTTACATATACCAAAAAACAGTATGCAGGGTCCCCTTGTAATAAATAAAAGATTCGTTTTTATTGATCACGCCATAAATTGTTTTAGTGTTTTTTTTCTCATTGGGTAAAAACAAACACACACAGCCTCCAAAAAACTTTCGCATTTATAATATTAGTTTTTTTGTTTTATTTGTATGTATTTTTAATTATGTCAGTTGTACTTTGCTAACTTCAATGGGGAAACGGGAAGGTTTCTTTATGACTTCTCGTTGTCCCCATAACGGTTAGGTGTAAATGGGGACAGCGGAAAGTCATAAAATTTCCTTCCCGTTGTCCCCATAATGATAAAGCTTAACGGGGACAACGGGAAGGAAATTTTATGACTTTCCGCTGTCCCCATAATGGGGACAGCGGGAATACACCAAAACAATCCATAGACACTGTTTTAAACTATCACGGTTGTTTACTAAAGTTCTATTATTATTAACGGGATATTTACCGTGATTATCTTTAATGCATAGAAGAGTCAAACTTGTTGATTATAGTGCAAATTCTTAGATTAGCAAGAAACGTTATTCAGCAAACTATATAATCTAATCATTCATCATCACGTTAAGCACATCAAAAGGCAGGGTCAGCAAAAAACACCTCTAACAACTAAAAACGACAATTAAACGCGCCATTAAGTTTTTGCCGATTTACGCACCATACTTACCGCCGCCGCTGACCGTCCTAACAAGAAGTAATTAGTTACGAAAACGTATGATGCGGTTTAAGTTTTAGGGTTCAAAATACAGGTTTTAGATCGGTTAAAGCGTAATGAGTGTAAAAAGTCCCGTCAAGACTTTTTATACCGCAGAACTTAATTGTCTTTTTTTTCTGGCAATGGTTTCCATTTTCCTTAAGCTGTTGGTTTATTTCAAATTGATTTCTTTCAGTTACCTATGCAATAGACATTTATAATTGAGGAAGTTATAGTAAAAGACTTTTAAGAAACGAAGTGATAGACGTAGTGGAATGATTGGAACAAGTTTAAGCACTCACTGTGAGACTTTTCATATACATCACTTTATCAGCTTAAAGACGTCCCCACCTGGATGATGGCCTCCCCCTTAATAGGGGGGCGGTTGACATGATTCCCACGCTTAGGGCTTCGGGCTTGGGGCTATCAAGTCAAATAATACATTCTGAGACTTTTCAGTAGAATTTATTATTTCATTTGAAGGTGCAATTCGTTGGCCTTCTGATTATTCTGTGAGGTTTACCTGAAACAAGAATTAACATTACATTAGTTAGTTACAGAAGCAAAAATATTTATTACTCATAAAAATATTCCTTAATTTAAGTTTTACAGGACTAAAATGTCCCAGAATTCCTAGATAAATACAGTAAAATAGAAACGACGGACGTAAATTTTGGTGAGTTAAAAGCCTACTTATTTTGGGTTGTTCCGTATTCGCCCCATGTGTTGCATCTCATTTCTTAAGTCATCCCTAACGCCTATTAACAGCTCTTCCCACCACAAGAATGCATTTAATTTTGTTTAATCACCCCAAACTTGGCAATTAACTTCTGTAATCGAGAATATAATATATCGGCGGTAAGTGGAATACACGTCATAACTCAGAGTTACGTTTTTCTGAATTTACCGTAGATTTTATTAAATTCTCTTTTGGTCAGCGCGTATTCTAGAACATGTAGTTTCGACTCCTTCGATCATCGCTCTTGTGTCGAGTATCAAGTGACTGACGCAACACACAGGTTCTGAAAAAAAAAAAGCCCCGACGATAACTAAGATATTGTACGTAAGCAAGTACGTAAAAAGGGTACGTAGTAGGGGGAGGCCTTCGTTCAGCAGTGGACGTGTCCGGGCTGATGATGAACGTAAAAAACGTAAAGAACGTAAAAAATACAATTCTTGTTAACCGACTTCAATTTCGTTTACTTGATGAATCCAATCAAACATTCAAGCGGCAATAATTCTTGGTTGTATCTCTTTTTCAGTTACTTTGATTTAAAACCAAACTACTGAACAGATTTTGATAAAAATGTCTTTAGGGTCAATATGAAAGTAAGTTAACCATTTAGTTCAGAGTACCTCTGAGGTAACAAACATTTAAAAAATACAACCGAATTGCCAACCTCCTCCTTTTTGAAGTCGGTTAAAAATAAAAGCAAAAGTGTACAATTCCCGCGACCTTCCCATATAAATGTCACAGACAATATCATAGTTACCGCGTCGTATTGTCGTAAAAGGAACGGCGGTGACCATTCACCGTCCTTCGTTTTTGCACTCGTTTACAATTGTACCGTAATTTCATTTAATTCAATTGCCTATTTAGAAACATTACCTACTGTTTGATGTGACGGTATGGCCGTAGCAACCGTAGTAACTATTTATGTAATCTATGGTGGAATTTCCTTTAAGCCCAGCGCTAAAGAAAAAACTAGTTGAACCAGGTAAGGTTAACTCTCAAAGAAAAATAAAATAACTAAAATGACATAGTATACAATAAAAGCTAATTTGTATAATTTTTTATAAGAGTCGATTTTCCACTATAGCGCTTGACTCGTTGACGTCACGCAGCTCCCGCCGGCTGCGCCCGCTTCTCAGGAGTACAGTGGAATATAGACACTGTGTTCTATTCTAATAGAGGCCAAATTAGGTTGCACTAAATATGACATGATTGTAGTATGTATTTAAATTGTGGTTCAACAATGTTTCTAGACGCGTTTTCTATGGGAATTAATCTTCTGTAAGAACTATTATTTGTATGTGGTTGAACCTCGCTATTCGAGCATCTATTATTATTATTTTTTGCTCAGCGCCATATAGCCCCAAACTAAGCAAAGCTTGTATGTACTATGGAAACCAGATAGCTGATTGATTGATTGATTTATTAACTCTTTATTGTTCACACCAAGAATTACACAGAAATAATTTAATACACTTAAATATTGGAACAAGTGGCGGCCTTATTGCTAAAAGCAAATAGATAGAATAGCTGATAGAATACTTATATAGGTATTAGGAACTAGTTTTTTTTGTGGGTACCTACTTTCTAAGCTACCAAACTAAGTTTATACCTTTTATATATGTACTTTTTAATGATATTTACAATTGATTAAGTATTAATTTATATTTTTTATTGATAAGTGTACTGTTAAATGTACCCAATTGAAATAAATTAATTGAGTTGAATTGAATACTTACTTATTTTTTTCTAAATACAAACTTATAATACAGTCTTTAGAATATGTGGCACAACTATTTGTATCAATTTTAAGCAGTCGCATTCTACCTGATCCCAGAAAGGAAGGCATCTTTATAAACAAGAATAAACTACACATATTTCTATGCAAAAGTTGATGAAAAGAAATGCATACCGAACGCGGAACCTTATTACAGCTGAATAAGAACTACTTCCCTCAACTACGTTATTAAAATAAATGAGTTCGCGCGCGATTTTAACCACATTCACAAGTAATAAGGATTTACAGCGTGTTCCTTATTGTATACGTTCGCAGATGTAATTACGCGACAGAGTATACATTCTACAGAGAATCTAGTCTAGTAGATACCACAAATCACATTATTCAACACTTTACCGTCTTATGCATAAAACACTAAAACGTTTTCAAAATCAGTTTTTTTTTAAATGTTTCTCTGGACGAATATGGCATAAATCATTTTAAACCTTAAAAGTGTTTTGTCTACTTTTTTCAAACTCAATTCGTAATTCGAAAGAAATGGACAAAACACTTTTTACTCAAATAGGTTTAAAAGACGTTTTAGTGTTTTATGCTTATGACGGTAATCATATTTAGTTTGACCCTATTTTTTTCTATAATATATAAAGCAGGCCAAGTGAGAATCGGTTTTGCCCACTAAGGGTTCCGTACCACTACTGACACAATATAGGATAATATAATTTCAATTAACTTTTTGTATGACACAGCTGTTTTTTTCGCGATTTCAAGGTTGCCCCCCATAGTAAAAGTTGTTCATAATGATGAGTATAGGATACCCTTCAGTATTTTTCAACCTTTTTGTTACACATTGTTTTTTTTTTCTGTACTTGCTTAATATACTATTGAAGTGTATTGCAATTTAAGGTATTTCTCTGTTTCCTACTCCTCATCACTGGGGTATATGACGCGCAAAATAGAGCGTATATCAAGGAGATAGTGACCTGACAAATTGCCGTCGCTAACTTTATTATGGCACCTGGTTATACTGACAGTAAGCTAACTTAACCTAGACATACGCGTACATGAGTAATGAGAAGAATACAGCACAGATATAAGAAGAAGATATTGAAGATATTTCAACACCGCTTTTTACATCATCAACAGCCGGAAGACGTCCACTGCGAGACGAAGGCCTCTCCCTTAATAGGGAGGGGTTGCTATAATCCCCACGCTTGGCAGGCGGCTTGGGGATCGCAGAATGCTCACCACCGTTAACTAAGAGGACGCTGCTGTCGTCCTCCGGCGGTTCTGGATGCAGTTTTAGGACATACCCTAGGTATGTATTACATGACTGCCCAAAAAGGATTGTCATATGGCCCCGGGGGGCAACTAGATTTAAAGGAGGATGGGCAAATTCTGCAATGATGAAAGAACTACTAAGAAAACTTGGAATGGAATTAGTGAATTCACTCAAATTTCAAAGTTCGGGTATTATCGGTCAAGCAAGTCAAGGGAGTGGACTTAGGACTTCGGTTGCTTTAATATAATATCGGTAATAATAATTAGATAGATGTCTTCTTTAACCTAACAAGAAGCATTAATTTTTTTCATACTAAGTAGCTGATCCTCTGGGTTGCCATGTAAAAAATCGCAGAGAACCCCCATATTTTTTTTCTTTTCAGTAACAAACAGCACGGACAACTTAAATAAATCTCTATTAGTAGTACCCATACTGAAAACAGTCAGGCAGTAAATACAATGCGCTTTTGTTACGATGATAAATACACTCAGGTGGGAGAATCTTATCAGTTGTTCTGCGAAGGCATTGTCTTATAAAGAATACCTAAGGACCTAATAACAGTGACAAATAAGATGTTTCTTCAAGGAGTCAGCGCTGTGACTCAACCGCAGAGATGGAGGGAAGGAATTTTGTTTATCTATGGTTAATTTGTATTTGAGAGGAAGGAAAATGTGAAGAAATCTTGGTAGAGTAAAGTTTGGAATTGTATGGCAACAATTAATGAGTCTAATAAGACACGGGAGTTTTGGCGGGAACGCGAGAAAATCATGTCGCTGTATTGTATAATTTTAAAAAAACTTGTGTTTTTTTCGAGTGTTAATGCATAAAAATGGTGGCGTTTTATTCATTAAGTGCTGATTTAAAAGCAAGAGTTCACTACATTAAACCACTTAAGTTATATTATTATTAACGGGATATTTACCGTGATAGTTTAAAACAGTGTTTTATTAAACCACTTGCCCACAAGTGATATAATGTAGTGAAACGTGTCTTTTCGTGTTGTTTCCAAAACTCCGAAGAAGCTTCTAGTAAAGTTGCCACGACTTTACTAGGGTATGATTGGACTTGACTGTGACTTACTGTGTGTGACTTGGACTGTGACTACGACTCATTTACTTACATTAACTGGAGAAAGATGAAAGAAGGATCGATGAATAAATATGTATTCGGCTGAAGGACTAGTATCCATGGCCAGGAACTATTAAAAACAACAACTAATAAGACACTGTTAGTTTTTTTTTTTTAAAAGTATGTGTTCACCAAGGATCAGTAAGGAACAACCCTCTTGTGGGAGTTTTGGCGGGAACACGGAAAAATCATGTCGTTGCATTCTATTATTTTCTTAAGCTTGTGTTTTTTCGCGAATTAATGATTAAAAATGGTGGTGTTTTATTCATTGAGTGTTGAATTACGTGCACGAGTGTGGGCAAGTGATATAATGTGGTGGAGCATGTCTTTTCGTGTTGTTTCCAAATCTCCGTAGAAGCTCATAGTAAAGTCGCCACAACTTTACTAGGGCATGACTTGGACTCGACTATGACTAACTTCGTGTGACTGACTGTGATTTCATGACTTATTTGACTTGTTTTTAGTAAAAAACTTGAAAATTCATTAACGTGACACTGGCAGTATGCACAACGTGCGATGCCAATAACAAAGAAAAAAAAAAAAAAAAACCCTCTTGTGTGAGTTTTGGCGGGAACACGGAAAAATCATGTCGTTGCATTCTATTATTTTCTTAAACTTGTATTTTTTCGCGAATTAATGATTAAAAATGGTGGTGTTTTATTCATTGAGTGTTGAATTACATGCACAAGTGTGGACAAGTGATATAATGTGGTGAAACATGTCTTTTCGTGTTGTTTTCAAAACTCCATAGAAGCTCATAGTAAAGTCGCCACAACTTTACTAGGGTATGACATGGACTCGACTATGACTAATTTCGTGTGACTTACTGTGACTTCATGACTTATTTGACTTGATGATAACAAATAAATGTGAAAATTAATAAACTTGACACTGGCAGAATGCACAACGTGCGATGCCAATAACTAAGAAAAAAAAACCCTCTTGTTGGAGTTTTGGCGGGAACACGGAAAAATTATGTCGTAGCATTTTATTATTTTCTTAAACTTGTATTTTTTCGCGAAGTAATGATTAAAAATGGTGGTGTTTTATTCATTGAGTGTTGAATTACATGCACGAGTGTGGGCAAGTGATATAATGTGGTGAAACATGTCTTTTCGTGATGTTTTCAAAACTCCATAGAAGCTCATAGTAAAGTCGCCACAAGTTTACTAGGGTATGACTTGGACTCAACTATGACTAATTTCGTGTGACTTACTGTGATTTCATGACTTATACGACTTGATGATAACAAATAAATGTGAAAATTCATAAACTTGACACTGGCAGAATGCACAACGTGCGATGCCAAAAACTAAGAAAAAAAAACCCTCTTGTGCTAAGGGATAAAGAAATACGATTGCCTGTACTTATTGCAGAGTTCAAACCTTGGCAGCCTAATCGGGAGACCTCGACTTGAAATTCAAATTTATATTTATTTATTGTCTGCTTAAAGTACTTTTACAAATGTTGAACGCTAATCTCCCAAACTGGGTGCAGTTAAGTACCCGTATCTTGGGGATTAGACCTTCCCGTGAATGCAACAATTATATAATGTTATTAGTACATTTGATAATATTACCAGTATCTATTTTTATGAATTTCATTTAGTTAAAGTTACATTAAATTAAAAATATTACATTATTAAATCAAATTTTGAAACACTTACAATGCTAATAGGTGTCCTAGTATAATTTAAATAAGAATCAAGATTTAAAATTAAAATATTGTTATTACCTATTTTTATTTTATTTTACAATTACAACGGGAATGAAATCGGGAGATCGGAGGTACAAAATCCGGGCCACCAACGACTTCTTTGGATTTTACGGTCAGTCTTTTTTTAGTGAATCTTCTACAGATTGTACAATGAACATGGACTTGGGTATGTCATACAACTGCATCCAGATACACCTGATGACACGCAGCAGCATCTCTCGGTTAACGGTAGTGTTTTGTCGGTTTTGTAGTGGTAGGACTCTACTGCAGAGTCCGCCTGGGGAAGTACTACACGTTTGCCAGTTATTCAACTGTAGTGGTAGGACTCTACTGCAGAGTCCGCCTGGGGAAGTACCACACCTTTGCCAGTTATTCAAGCGCCAAGCAGTAGTCTGCAAGCATTACTGTGTTCCGGTTTGAAGGGCAATGTTACCAGAGAAATTACTGGGTATGAAGAGATTTAACATTTAATATCTCAGGGTGACGAGCGCAGTGCAGTGCGGCGCAGGATTGTGTTCGCATGTTCACAATTCTGGCACTGCTACTGCTAGTGGCAGGCGTGACGCTTACCTCCAGGCGATCGTCTAGCTCGTCTCGTAATTTGATTGTATAAAAAAAACGGTAGTGAGTATTTTGGAATCGCCAAGCCTACCAAGCTTGGTGATATTGGTGGTATAAGTGCAAGTTAGGCTAGATGACTGGTTTTTTTTTATTGTCCTTTTAAAATGTGGCCCATAAATATAGCTGATTAATGAAAAAAAATATTTAATCTGATCAAAAATAAGCGACTTATAAGCATTTTAAAATCATGCTAGACAGAGAGGCGAAACAGCATATCGTGACGTCACTTCTCAGTACGCCATATAAATTATATTCTGACAAGTAAGGAGTGACGGCATTTTTTGTTTTGTGGGAAAGGGACAGAGTTGTCTCTAACAAAAACTTTAAACGCTTATATATCAGAACATTATTAATCGATTTAAATTATTTTTTCAATAAACTTTTATTTATTTATTTATTTATTAATTGCTTGTCACACTTACAGCTACGCCAAGGCGTGTGACAAGCCAGCAGTACATACAATAACAATAATCGATTACATAAAAAAGAAACAAAGTAATAAAATTCATGTCAAATAATAATAATAGATTAAAAGTCACATAATAATTGAATTGAAAAACAGTAATAATGAATGTCAACTTAAATAACTAAGACAAAAATTCACAAATACATTCAATTCAACTATAAATATGTCAACGTCTGGTTGTTGAGCTAGCATGGCGTTGAGCAGAGCGATGGCCTGGGCTGTGGGAGCGTACTGCGACGTGCGCGTGCGCGTCCACGTCCACCATACTATATTTACTTAAATTCTTCATCAAAGCTATTTGTTTCAACGATATAAACATTAGTCATCTACCCTATTGACGTCCGGACTTCCGGCTCATCTGGTTTCTGATTTCAGCGACAAACGAGCTTGAAACACGGGGAAACGTCGCCTTAAGTATTGCTTCAGACAAAGAAAACAAGCACGAATTAAAATACCTACCTAATAAAATAGGTACATAAATATTGTTCTTCCGAATTCCTGTTTGTTTATTTAACTAATGGCGCTTAGATAATTAATGCCGAGGTGAATTATGTGATTTTATTAATTAAATGAGCCATCACGGCTTGAGGATCGAGGCCTTGAATAAAATTAAATCAAATATTTACCGTGAATTGAGGAGCCTCATTCCATTTAAATTAGTCATTACTAAAATATTTCTTCGATTTTTTCCTACAGCATTCTTTACACTGCGCTAATTCAAGAATGAGAAATTGATTAATAGTTTGCCAGTTATTCAACCGCCGAGCAGTAGTGTGCAAGCATTACTGTGTTCCGGTTGAAGGGCAATGTTACCAGAGAAATTACTGGGTATGAAGAGATTTTACATCTAATATCTCAGGGTGACGAGCGCAGTACAGGGCACTGCTACTGGTATGGGCAGGCGTGACGCTTACCACCAGGCGAACGTCCGACTAGTCTCGTCACTTGAACGTATAAAAAAAGTACATACTCACAAGAAAAGACTCAGCGCAGCGGCCCGCAGTGCTAAGCGGGACGCAGCTGCACGCGCGTCGGGCTCTGTTTTCACTCTTTGAAAAAGGTCACCGGATGTGATCGAAACTATAGTCGGAGTATCCGATTTAATTAAACGTGAGTATTACCGTATAAATAAAATAAAAAAATATCAAAACCACGTAATTTTTCATAATAAAAGAAAATATTTATTTGGGTTAAAACGACGTACAGTGAAATATCGACACTGTTCTATATACTATGGCATATATGGCAGGTTGTCGTACAGTGTGGCAGTCTATGGGGGAGACCTTCGTTCAGCAGTGGACGTCTCCGGGCTGATGATGATGATGATAATAAATACCCCCGAATTTAAAAGACAGGATTCTGTAAAAGATGTCTCTTTAAAGGTAAACAATCATTCTGCTCAAACCTCATACAAATCATTCCAGCCATCAAGGAACACCCCAGCCCTTTCATATTCATATGGAAATTAACGGACGCGTAAATCACGTGCGGGGGTTTTCATTTCGCGTCTTCAGGGGTCGCATGGGCGCACGTAGGACGAAAGGGAGGGGGGGGGGGGGGGGGGGGGGGGACTAAGAGAAATAAGACGGAATTTAACGGATTTGATAAGACGGGGGCAGTAATGTCCAGTTTTAGAGTACCTATATGAATTTGGAATTGGAACGTCAATATGTGTTGGAAAGTTTTAGGTACTTAGGTAGTAAGGACGATGTGGCGTATCGGTAGCTGCAGAATTTTGCCTGCATCACCATCATCAGCCGCAAGACATCCACTGCTGGACGAAGGCCTCGCCATTATTAGGGAGGGATTGCCATATCCCCAGGCTTGGCAGGCGGCTTGGGGATCGCAGAATGATTACCACCGTTAACTGAGTGGGCGCTGCTGCTCCGGTTTGCCTGCATAGTAGTATATAAGCGATACGAATGAGAGCATTCTGCTATCCCGAGTGGGTCCCATCCACCCCGGTGCCCCTGCCCCGGAGATGGGGAAAAGTGTTTCATCCACCCCGGTGGACCCGGTGTCGGCTTTTAACGGGGTGGATGGGGATCCTAAGAATTCACATAGTGATTTTTGTCCTATTTTCATTAGTCATACGCATCTAGTCATAAACTACTGTAGTCATAATGATACATGCACATAATTTTTTATCGGCATAATTATTTTTTGTCCTTGTGTTTGTCGATCCTAATAGTAGTGTACCATAATGGTTATACATCCTAAGATTAGTTGTCATTAATAGTAATGTTACTAATGTCTTTGTGCATAGAGTTATTGGTCCTTCTGCTAGCCTAGCTTCTGGCGGGAGCCCACCCGGAGTCGAATTTGAGTAACCAACTGAAATTGGTTCGAAATTAGTGACAGATCCGACTTGGAGCATCCTGACTCGAGTTACATCCAAGTTTCATCAAGAAGTAAGTCTATAAAGTACAGTCCTAAAAAAAATTTCCATACTTAACCTCAAAATTTATTTTTATTGTTTTCTCGAAAACTATAGGTTTCCGCACTCTCTCTATTTGCACATATTGGTAAGCCCTTCTCCAGCCTTAGCCTTTTTGTTATTTCAACCCAGAAATCCTCACTACTCATGCACACTATGTATATTTAAAGCTCGCTGACAGATCCGACTCGGATAAGTAGGTGAGGAGTACAAATATTGCGACTTTTACATTTTTAGATGATTTTATATTAGTATGAGTAGCTGTTATGTTCATTTACTGTAGGTTTCGATATTGTTAGGATTTTTTATTTTATTGTTTTATATATTATATCCAATGAATATTAGTAGCAGTGATGGTATGTGTAATAATGTTATGTAGATTTACCATTAGGATGACTGAATATTAGGACTTAAAACGGTATGGAATACATAATTAGGATGAAAGTTTGTATGCTGTAGATGATGATGATGACACCGGATTTTTATAATCTGCTTCTTATGCGTAATTTTAGCATAGTTATAATTTATATATTCAAGCTGCGCGTGTGAGTGTGAAATCTTTAAAAGTGTATACATGAGGTATGAACTAAACAATATTCGTTTTATTCCCAAGGATTAACCAGGTCACAAAAATCACGTCAGTTTCTATATTAAGCAATTTCCATTATTAAAATTCTAAGAATCCTCTGTAAATGAAAGCAAATTATGAGTGTTAAAATTTCTAAGAATCTGCTAAAGAAAGCAAATTGCTTCCATTACTAATCAATCCACGCCCATTAATAGAAATTTGGCCTCAGTTCTTCCTAAGTCCTCCCCTGGCCCCGAAAGGATGTAATCTCACGTTATCACATCGCGAGTTATGGACGACATGTAATTTTCCACTGACACTTCAAAATTATAAAATTCTTCCCGCTAGAGTTTCGGAGGTAACTGATGGGTACCTTCCGTAATAACGCGGAAACGCTGGAATTACAGGTGGTGAGAAGCTTAATTTCATGACTCCAGCTCTCTTTACAGAGTTTTACGTCTATTTTACGCGATATTGAACATTTTAAAATCGACTTCAAAGTGGAGGAAGATTGCCTTAATATTTGTGAATCTATTTACGTGTAAATTCAACCGACTTCAGGTTATCAATTCGAATATTAGGTTTTTTTTGTGTGTATGTTACGCGATTACTCCGCCAATAAAATAATTAAGACTTGATTTAGATTAAACTTTTTACTTTTTTTTTGTTTGGAAGTTAATACTTCAGAGGTGGTCCCATATAATTTTATTGAAATCGGTTCAGTAGTTAAGTGTTTATATCAAAATTACTGGAATATATCAAAATAGCAGAAAATATCAAGATGTCATCCAGGTACTCGAAATTGAAATTGGTTGGATTTTTTTTAAGCGTATTTTTTTTTTTAGGAAGAAGTATCTCACGAGGCAACCTTTTAAAAAAATGGTAATGATGAAACTCTTAAAATGCTATTTTGAATTATAAGTGATAAATTCTCCGTTCAGCCTGAAGACGTCCACTGCTGGACGAAAGCCTCTCCCCCTTAATAGGGAGGGGTTGCCATAATCCCCACGCTTGGCAGGCGGCTTGGGGTTCGCAGAATGCTTACCACCGTTAACGGAAAGGACGCTGCTGCCCGTCCTCCGGTGGTTCTGGATGCAGTTTTAGGACATTCCCAGGTCCACGTAAATGATAAATTAAGTCATATAAAAGCTGTTGTTGAAATAGCATGGGACATAGCAAAATTGCATAGTTCTAAAAATTCAAATGTTAATCGAGACTAATTTAATGAAATAAATTACGTTTATTTGCTGCATTTCAACTAGAATTTCAATGTAGTTTTCCTCAAAAACAACATTGGTGCAAAAAAACTAATTACTTTAATATAATTATATAATATTTAATATTTTATATAATTACTAATTAATTACGTTATATTAAAGTTAGAGGACTTTGATACTTACCGGCTTGCAATATTTCACAAAAATATCCAAGGATGTCCTGTACTTTGTTTCGTTAAGTAGGTTCTAAGTAGCGGTCATATTATTCAAATTAAAAGCCTCCTGCAGCACCTTTAAATTGGACAGTTTGATTGGAAAATTTCAGGAAAATCCAATCGAATGGAAGCCTCAACATTCCATCTATCTGAAAATCTTCACAAAGAACATTCGGGTCAGTTTCAATGAACATTCCATAGCGGATACCTTCGCTTTTACAAAGAGCTTTTTTCTTGGGAAGTTTTTAATTATGCGCTCAATTTTATTAGTTTTTTATTGATAAGACTAGTTGATAAATATCTATGATTTAGGACAAAATATTTTTAGCAATAAGATTGGTACGAGGAATATTATAATTAGTAAGTTTTACGTTTAGACAATTCCCGCAGCGCGAGTACCATTCTTATGATCGATAAAGTTGACATTTAAACCGGTAAAATCCGATAAAACTCGGTATTATCTTCTTTTTTTCCCTTTATTGTGTTTCAATTTGACAATCGACAGCCTTAGATAAACTTTATCGATGCCAGCTTCGTAGTAGCCAAAGCTACACCGATTCGTGTGTATTATTGTGTTTATTGTGTGCCAATATTTTGTACTAAAACTTTTTTTTGTTTTTTATGTCGTATGTTTTTATTTGAGTATGGTCTCTAATAAATCTTCGGTCTATGTAAGGCTAAATTGGATGCAAATAAGGGCAAATAAAGTATGGTGTTTGATAGGCAAAGTTTTGGCCAAATAAAGCTTTGGCCAAATACGGGAAAATCACAAATTAAAATTAAGCGTCTGCGATATTTACGAAATGGGTCCCCGAACACACAATTTCAGTTTTTCTAACCGTCTTAAACCTGTATAAAGTAATTCAGGTATTTTTTCAGGAAATAGAAAAGAAAGGAACAACTTATGAGCAGTATTATTATGAAAACTGATGTGGTTTTGACACATTTTTGTTTTATTTGTACGGGAATACTCACGTTTAAACGTGAGTATTCCCGAGTATTTAAATGTTTATTGACTGGCTAGGTATTTTGCCATAGATTAGTCGGAGATGGTTAACATGCCTAGCATGAAATGGGAACTGGCTCTTAATGATGCACCGCCCGACGGCTCGAACTCATCGGTGGGCGTGGCTAAAAAGCATGCACTTTTCATCAAACACAGTGTGGGAAAGGGAGAAAGAAAGAGAAATGAAGAGAAATGCAAATTTTTTCATGTCGTCCTTTGGCTGCAGGATTGTAATGAATAAACTACTGAACTAATTTATTCCAACTTAAGTTATATGAAATTTTGATGGACTAAACTATGCCGCTAGATACATTATTTTAGAGTTTTCGTACTCCTTATGTTATTTATTTACGTCCAAAGTGGCATTAAAATTGAGCTAAAATACAAGATATTTCCTGGCTCATAACGTTCATGTTTATTAACTTTTCACTTTCTTATCAATTTACAATCCTAGGTAATGAAGAGACAAATGAATATAATACTTAGTCTTGGATCTACAACATTACATAGTGGAATAATATTACTTCCCCGTTTCTATGGAGAAGCGACCGGCTTGTTTACTCTTGAGAGGCTGCCGTAACCTCATGATGATTTTCAGATAATGCTGGTAAAATCTGACTACTATCTCAACTAATACAATCACGTCAATAAAAAGCAGATTAGTGACGAAGCCCATTTGAACATCCGGCATCATTGGTCAAATGATCTGAGTAAATGATCTAGCATCAGACAATGTCTGAGTCAGTTTGGTTTGGATCAGTACCCACGACTGACACATCACCGAGTAGAATATATTTACAGATGTACAGCTGCTAAGAGTGGGTGATTGACATGAGTCCATTGCTGGACGCAGGTCTTTCATAAGGCAACTCAGCACTACCTTCCACTTTTCGCTTCCTGCCTTTATTCGTCCCTACGTCGAGGTCCAGGGCATCCTACGCCATGTTTGCCGATTCGAGGTCTCTATTCTAGAACACGTCTACCCTAGCGGTTATTGGTTCTGTGACAGATACGACCTTTGACCAGTCCTCTACGACAGAAATTGTCCGTGGTCTTACTGGTAGAACTACGCGGTTAGACCACGGGCAACAAAGGGCCATTTCAGCTTACTACGCTGAGTTATGTCACTGACTTAGCATTAATTTACTTCAGACTTCACTGAACCAAAGACACATAAAAATATCTACCACTAGATAATTGTAACTGTAAAGTTATAGCATGAAGTAATGAGACGAACGATCGCTCTCCTGCTACCCATAAAGAAATTACATTACAGCGATACCCAGAACAGTGAGTAACAAAAAGTCCAAAGATATTTGTGTAATTTCGCTAGCTTTAGTACCCTTTAAACCATAACCACAGAATAAATAATAGCACTACCCAGAACACACTATTTGCTTAGCGGTAGAATACCTGATACTGCAGTGGTTAGGAATTTTGCAATTCAATTATTTTCATAGAACTGCGTCGGGGCGACAACGAATTTTGGAATGCCTTCATACAAGTTATCCACTGCCACTCGCGGCACCCTGCTGCCCTGTTTATCCCTACAATGGCTATAAATTAGCCACTAGCTATTAACCAAGTTTGACCTCGTCACCTCTCTACCACTCTACCTCATCGTACCACTTGACCTCATCACCTCTGCCGTCTTTGCTGTTATCTCTCTGAAAGATGTTCTATTCTGTAGTATTAACACGTCCTGCCAGGGATATCGTGTAAGGGGCGACGACGGTCACTCACAGTGACGGGTGCACTGCACGCGTGACCTGGATACTACTGCAAACCTAAATGAAATAGCTCCCTGAGGAGTAGAGATGAGATGAAGGTAGGTACAATAAAGGTAGGTAGACAATTTTTCAATTCGGGCTTGAGTATTTCAGCGATGATAAAATAACCTAAGTAGGTAACACACACATCAGCCAGAAGACGTCCACTGCAGGATAAAGGCTACCTTTATAGGGAGGGGTTGCCATAATCCACACGCTTGACAGGCGGCTCGGGGATCGCAGAATGCTCACCACTGTTAACCGAGAGGACCGTGCTGCCCGTCCTCCGGTGGTTCTGGATGCAGTTTTAGGACATACCCAGGCTCCGGTAAGTCCCGGCTTCCATTCGGGATGCTCCTTCCACCGGGTGCTTCAAAATCAAGCTCGGAGCGTGGTTACAAGAGAATTTGTTTTATGACATTGAAGCTTATTTTAAAATAAGAGATTATTAACGTATTTTTGTAATTATTATTTCATTTTAGTAAGTGTTTTTTTTTGTGACATACTTGAAATGAAATTTGACTTGTAACTTTGGTGTTATCAATAAACTATTAGTACATATTTGTAAGTAGGTCACATCATCACTAAATACACTTCTCCGAGATAATAAATCAAGTAAGTACAGTTATCACTCTCACTAATTAGTATATACTAATAAATAACCTGAAATCTTATTTCACGCATGTCTGTTCTGAGCCTGGCTCTTCCGAACGAGGCGTCGATTGATACGTATTTCACTAATTTCTTTTAAGTGTACCTTTTAATAGCTATGCGGATAGAACTTTGATTATACATTTATTTATAATTTATTTTAATTAATAGTTTTGTGCGCGATTAGGTCCTGGTTATAAACATAAGGAAACAAAGAACAAAAAGAAGAAAAAAAGGAGGTCCTGGTACTCATCGTTGTATACAAACTTTGACTGTGGGACCAACATTGAAATCACTGAAAAATATCCAGCTCTTCCGTATATTTTGTCGCGGAAGGATGACTGATTTTTATGGAGTAGCTGATTTTTTCTGCAACTTTCCATGCGTCTTGGCCTAGACATAATGGCTGGATTACACGGGCTTCGTATGCTTCGTACGAATGGCTCCGTAAGATTTCTGGAAGAGTTAGCTCTTTCTATCATTAGCCATTCGTGCCTTTAAAGCTTTTATTTTTTCCATAAGACTTATTTGACATCACCCAAAACTTGAAAATATGTATTTAAATATTTGACAAACGCATAAAGCACAAAGGGTGCCAAAACACATCGTTATTCACTGAAAAATAAATCAGAAATAACATTTCAGTTTGTTTTCTTTTATACAAAACATGAAAAATTTTAAACACCTTTTCCCATGTCTACTAATTTCCGCTAGTGTTCGAAATAAAAAAAAACGGGGCCATAAAAGTGATATGCCTAAACATGTGCGAAGTACGTCCGTAGAAATACTCCGCTCTTGCTCGTATATTCAATATCATCACGATAAAAGCCTCATTGTAAACTTACGATAGATAGAACTTCAATTTTTAAAAGGGCTTGAAACCCATTCAACATCCCCGGCGTTATTCTATAGAATAACGATATTATTCATGTTTTTATAAAAACATGTTCACAATTCATATTTTTGTAGGGTGAACATGATTTTTAAAAGTTTTGTTCAAACAATGTGTTTTGCATGTTTTGCATATAACTGAAACACTAGAGATATGTTTATGATAGTGTGTGTGTATGTTGCTTAGTTAGGATAAAGATTTAAACGGCTTATTTAAATTCGGGTCAGTCGGAATATTTATTCCTGCTTGTACCCGAATTCTACGGGGACAGACAGGAATAACTCAGATTTAATTTAAGTTATTTTTTAATTTAAATTACAAGATTAGATAGATAGATTAGATAGTATATTAAAATATTAACTCTTTATTGCTCACACGAAAAAAACCACACAAAGGATTAAAAAAATTAAATCTTTTGTAACACATGTCGGCCTTATCGCTAAAAGCGATCTCTTCCAGGAGAGCTAGCTAAAGTTCTAAAGTTTTTATGAGATTTTAACAGTGCCTAATTGTTATAGTATAATAAATAACCTTGATAATTAAACACAGTGCTTAGTATATTTCTAATGGATACTAAATAAATAACAATAAAATACAAAAAAATAATAATGTGAAAAATATACTTTTACTAGGATTAGTAAAAGTCTATTAACTTATTATTAAAAGCATTCAACTTTCAAAATGAATTTGATTAAAATACTGGACGTAAATGGATAGCAAAAAGATAATGCAGCGTTACAAAATGAAATGCTTTCTGGACCTGATTGTAAAATATATTATCCCAAGGCAATTTCACATAAAACTGTTCTTTACAGAGCTAAAATAAAATGAATTAAAACGTTTGCAAAGTAAAGCATTGCATAAATAATTCGCTTTGTGAGAACTTAGCAGAGTTTTGTACAATAGCCACCAACTAATCAGCAGAGTTGAGCGGTGGAGCCAGAAACGTAGTTTGTGAATAATCCTGATACTTTTCATGAAATATTTCAGTTCCCTCATTTGGTCAACTGTAGGGTATAAGTTGGTGGGATCATAACGCTTCGAGGCAGGCGGGGCAAGGTCTCACAACGGGGTATTTGGCTTGCATAAGAGCATCATAACAAGAGCATCATTGCTATCTCCTGTGACACAGCTAAGTCACTATTACGCAAAGTCTTGTAATTTTACGAATTTAACCTATTATAGAAAACAAAAAACGGTTAAACGTAGATTACACCTTAACCTACAACAATGTTACATTCAGTACAAGCTAATTTGAAGCATAGAAAACGCGTTTAAATATTGTCGATCCATAATATATATTTGTAAATACAACAATGTAATTTTAGTGCAAGCTAATTTGTTATTTTTTTAAACTATCTGTGTAAAACAGAGTCAATATTCCACTGTAGAGCTTATGTGCATTCGAAGCCGGCGGGAGCCACGTGACGTTGACGAGCAAACTGCTATGCAGTGGAAAATCGAGTCAATATCTCATACAAATAAAGTACAAATCGGCTTGAACTGGAAATTACTTTGTTGTAGGTATAGGTAGGTATATCTACGTTTAGACGCATTTTCTACGGTAGTGAATTCGCCCTGGTATTCATTTATTATTCTACTGTAATGACTGAAATCCAAGTAAAGATTAAAGAACTTAGACTGCACTGCCCTCTGTCTCACCTCTAAAAAAAACTAAAAATTCGTGTTCAATAAACGATTAAGCCATAGTCACCCTAGCTTCCCCGTTAAAGATGCCATTACGCAAAGGGGATGATTTTCCCGATTGTGAGGGTTATTTAATAACCCCCCTGTAGGATGGTCTCATTCAATAAATACTCCATTCGCCCCCTATCGCCTTTTCCCAATAATACTCTGGGTACTTAGAGGAACTTTTCACGTTTATAAGACCCAGTCCTTCGAAATTCTTCTCAGCTGTTTATGAGGAAAATAAAAATACCTGTATGTACCTGGATTCTGTAGACGAATGTTAGAAATAAATAATCATCATCATCATAAGCCGAGTTCTTAATGTGCCGAGAAGATTTAGCGGTTTTTCCGAAACATATTATTTGTCATGATACGCATAAGGAAGTGGTCATGCAAGCATGAAGCATTCACTCAATCCGAGTTTTTTTAGCCTTTATAGCGAGCCATATAGAGGAAGACCCCTCTACCCCTCTCCCCTCGCCTTCGCCGGGGTGCCGACGCTCGAAGAGACTCGCGTCGCGTGCGCGACACCGCTCCCAGTAGAGAGTTCGGATTTTACCGCGGTCCAGAGCGCACGCGCTACGCTCGTGCGCCGACGCCTCCGCAACTCATTGTATATTATTTTTTATTTGTTTTGTTACCAAGCCTTACTTTTATTTTAAACGACATTGTGGCCCTCGTATAATAAAAAACTTTATAGTGAGTTGGGTGTATAATTATTCCTGCGCCTGCCGCTATAACTGGCGCCCTCCGTGCAGCGGCCGCGAACCACGTAAACATTAAAAGTTTGAGTGTAGTGTCTGTGTCGATTTTAGAACTTAGTGCATAGACTGCACGGCGCAGTGTCGCGCGACGGAACATACAGGTTCGTCTGGTACAGGCGTCGATTGCCTCGTGTACCGGTAACCGCGCGCTCCCGTAGACAGAGACACTCGTTCAGTGCACTCGCATGGACTAGGTAACAATAACAAGAAGTTTTATGTTGACTTTAATTTTTTTCGAAAACAAAGTGTTCATTAGGTTTCGAAACTGGACATAGCTTTGTGCCACGGACTGTGTTAAGTGTTAACGTGATCGGACTGTGTGTGCAGTGATAGCTAGGTTCTGGTAAACCTATTATTCCGTACTGGACCTATTTTTTGTTTTCGGACAATTAAGTCTCTAAAGTGTTTATAACGATTTTATTCTGGACTAAGTACCTATTCAAGTAAGTAAGTACTCGCATGTACTCAGTTCAGTATTTCGTGTGTTTCGGACTTATAATTACGGATGGACATTCATTAGTTAAATTACTGTTGTGGTCAGTGCTTAGATACTTTGCCTAGGGTTTGTTTATATACCTAAGTACTTATATCCCCGGAGTGCGGAATGTACTTTTAGTGCTTACCCGTGTACCTAAGTATCTATAAAAGACTGTGGAACTGTTGTGCAAATATATTTATAGGTACCTAGCCGCGAAAATCATTCGGATAAACTTTTTGAACTTTTAGTGTTGAGACAATTTAGTGTAGATGTACCTAAGTAAGTTCTAAGTAAGTACCTAAAGGTTGTGAACTGTGGACTAAAACCTAGTGCGTACCTAAGTTAGACAATTAATTAGGACTGTTTTGTGTGGACTAAGTGTGTGGACTTCGGCTTAGGACATAGTTCGTTAACGTGACGTATCACGATGGTGCTGACGCGATCTCGTGCTGCGAGCCCAGCTGGGGCTGCGTCCTCTGACGCGCCTTCGCATTCTCTGGCGTCGGACGACCCCACGTCGTCTGGCGCTGGAACTCGCCGTGACCGCGCGGCCGCGCCGGTGACCGGCGCGCCGCCGTCGCTTTTCGCTGCCGTGCCGGTGGCGGGTGCGCCGCCAGCTGTTGGCGCGCCTGCTGCCGCCCCCGTCATGATGTCCAACGAGCAGCTGATGATCCTAATACAACGGCTAAGTAGAGAACCGTCGGTAAGCTCAACAAGTTCACACAATAATAATTTTTCAAAGTGCACATCCCGTTTTGACGGAGCAAAAACATCCGATGTCACGGCGTTTATCGATGCGGTAGAAACCTACAAGGAGTGTGCCGGCGTGGAAGACGAGATAGCACTTAGGGGGCTGTCTATGCTACTAACCAATTTGGCCGCAATTTGGTGGCAAGGGGTTAAGGCCACGACCAAAACTTGGTCAGAGGCAGTTTCCGCCCTTAAAAACACATTTGGTCCTCGTCTGCCGCCTCACCAAATTTATCGCAAATTGTTCGAGAAGGAGCAGCAACGTCTGGAGCCCACGGACCTGTTCGTCTGTAACCTGCGGGCCCTAATCGCGCAGCTACCGCCCTCGTCATTGTCAGAGGAAGTACAACTCGACATGGTTTATGGTCTTCTCCATGTTCAAATCCGAGAGAAAGTACCTCGCTCTGCCTTCACTACATTCGGAGAATTGTTGACGTGTGCTAGACGCGTGGAGGACATTATCAAGGAGAGTCGTCCGTCTCCCACCGCCACGTCACCGTATTCATCGTCACCTTCGGGGTCATCGGCACCGTCGTTAACAAATAAAAAACGACCTCACTGCGTGTACTGCAAGCAGTATGGCCATTTAAAGGAAGCTTGTCAACGGCTAAAAGATAAGAATCTTATGAATAACAGCGCCGTTGGTGAGAAGGAGAAACCTACGGTCACGTGTTTTGGGTGCGGGGCACCCGGGGTGATTCGTTCAAATTGCACTACGTGTAAAGCTAAGAAGGAAACTGTTACGTCCGCATTTCAATCAGTGTCCGCGAGTGCCGTTACGTTAAGTTCGCGAGTGCGACCGGTCATTAATGTGCGTATTTTCGGTAATGAGGGAAAATTGCTAGTGGACACTGGGGCTAAACATTCTATCGGGAGTGTTAGTTTAAGACGGCATTTACATAAAAATGGTCAGACGTTTGAAACGGTTTTTACGGAGTTAAAATACGCAGACGGGCGTTGTGTAGCCCAAAATGTAGAGGTAGCACAAGTTGATGTTAAGGTGAGAGGGGTAGAACTAAAGGTCAGTTTTATCATGTTGCCTGACGCGACGGAAAGTCTTTTAGGAATGAATTTTATACAAAGCGTTGGTATGGTTCTGAACTTTGACTTAGGCGTGTGGTATTTAAGGCACGATAGGACGCCTCAACCGCTTTGCTTTGAGGATGCGTTTGTTCAACCTTTGTGTTGCGCGTCAGTGGTTCTTCGCGGAGACGAGGGTCCCCACCTTGAACAGGGACAACGTGATAGACTATCTCGCCTCCTGAATGTCAATGAGGACATTTTCGCTCCAGGGGGAGGACCTACCCGGTTTGCCGTGCACCACATCGATACGGGAAATGCTGCACCAATTGCGGGACCGCCTTACCGCGTTTCTCCAATGAAAAAAGAAATCATTAGGAAAGAGATAGACAAAATGTTAGAAGAGGGGGTAGTCGAAGAAGCTGAATCTGAGTGGGCTGCTCCTGTAGTGCTCATCCCAAAGAAGAACGGAGAAGTAAGGTTCTGCGTCGATTATAGGAAATTGAACAACGTGACGCGGACTGACCAATACCCCATACCAGTGATTGACGAGCTGCTGAAAAGCACAAAGCCAAACTGTGTGATGTCAACTATAGATTTGAAGGCCGGATACTGGCAAACAGAAGTTGCGCCCGAAGACCGTCACAAGACTGCGTTCACGACACCGTTTGGGACGTTCCAATTTCGCCGCATGCCGTTCGGGTTAAAGAACGCACCGGCCACATTCCAGCGTCTGATGGATCGCATGAGGTCGGGACTCAAAGATGTATGCGTGCTGACTTACCTTGACGATATACTGATAATATCTGAAGACCTGGGTCGGCACCTGGAAGACCTGGAACAAGTCTTTGACCGGCTTCGCCTTTTTAACCTGAAAGCCAATAGAGAAAAGTGTGTTTTCGCTAGGGAAAGAGTCACTTACCTGGGACATGTGATATCCGCACAGGGAATCGAGCCGGATCCTACAAAAGTAGAAGCAGTGGTGAACATGAAGACTCCAAGGAATCTCAAAGAGCTGAAGACTTTTCTTCAGACGTGCTCATGGTTTAGAAAGTTCATTCCCCGATTTTCTGAGATTGCACGTCCTCTAACCGATTTAACCAAGAAAAACCGACGCTGGCAGTGGGGGGAGGAAGAGAATAAGGCATTCGAGGAGCTGAAGCAGCGACTTTCCTCCAGCCCAATCCTCCGCCAGCCCAACTTTGACGAGCCCTTTGTCTTACGAACCGATGCTAGTGCGTTTGCGCTGGGAGCTGTATTGTTGCAAGGCCCAAGTCCTACGGAAGAAAGGCCTATCGAATACGCCAGTAGGCTCCTGACCCCAGCGGAACGGAATTACCATACCACAGAGCGGGAGGCTTTGGCAGTGGTATGGGCTCTAGATAAATTTCGCGGTTACGTAGAAGGAACTCGAGTCCATGTGGCTACAGACCACCAGCCCTTGAAGTGGTTATTGACGTTAAAGACGCCCAGTGGCCGTCTAGCCCGATGGGCCATGAAAATACAGGCGTATGACCTGAACATTGAATATACTCCAGGCCGCGCTAATGTTATTGCTGACACTCTAAGTCGTCCCGTCGCTGACGAAACACAGGAGGCAAGCTCTGCGCCTTGTGCCATCTGCCCTGTGATTGTCGACTTGCCGAGGAGAAGCCCGACAGCGATACGCGAAGCACAACTGGACGATCCTGACGTGAAGGAGATAATTAAGGATTTTGAAGACAGTGAAGACTCTAAGGCCGCACTTCGATGGACAGACCGGGGCTACTACTTATCACAAGGTGTACTGTATCGGTGTGACCCAGATGGCGAGTCAGAGGAACCGCAGCTGGTTGTTCCAGTGTCTCTTCGTGAGGAACTTATGAAGGAGCTTCACGACGCCCCTACAGCTGGACACCTAGGCTTAGAGCGGACCTTGAAGAAAATTAAAGAGAGATACTATTTTAGGAACATGAGAACGTATGTGTCTAGTTATTTAAAGTCATGCGATGAATGTCAAAAGTACAAAGCTACTAACTTAAAGCCTGCAGGGTTGCTACAGACGCCAGTGCTGCATCAACGGTTTGAGGTCCTGGCAATGGACCTTTTTGGTCCTCTACCTGAAGGTCCTAAGGGAGAGAAGTGGATTCTTCTTGTAGAAGACACAGCAAGCCGTTGGGTAGAGCTTTTTGCCTTGTGTGATGCAACAGCAGAGACGTGCGCCAAGACTCTTATAGAAGAGGTCTTCCTCCGGTATGGGCTGCCTCGTCGCGTGATATCGGACAACGGAACCCAGTTCGTGTCGGCAGTGATGCAGAAGGCTATGCTCGTTTTGGGAATCCAGCAATCTCTGATACCCGTCTATCATCCTGAGGCCAACCCAGCTGAACGCAAGAATCGGGAATTAAAGCAACTCCTCGCCATATTGGTTGGATCGGAACACCGTAGATGGCCTGCAGCCCTACCAACGGTGCGATTTGCCCTAAACAGTGCGCACAATATGGGGACAGGGCATACAGCTGCTTATTTGACATTCGCTAGGGAGATGCGATCGCCTTGGGCCGTGCATACGGATTTACGTGCTATTGTCTCAGAGCAGAACTTCGTCCCGCAGATAACCCCTTACTTAAAGGAGTTTGCCCGCATTCTGGTTGATGTGAAACACCGCGTGGAGGAACAACAGGACCTTAGGAAGTCCGCAGGTGATAGGCAACGTAGGAATGTTCTACCCTACAAGGAGGGTGACCTCGTCTTAGTGGAGACGCACTTGGCGAGTAACGCTGCCAAGGGATTTACCAGCAAGTTTGCTCCGCGGCGTGAAGGACCCTATCGTGTCTCCAAAGCAATTTCACCAACTTCTTTCGAAATAGTAGATGCTACCGGGGAGATTAGAGGCAAGTACCATACTAGCGCTTTGTCTCCGTATGTAGGCGACCGTCCCGCCGTTAAGCACCCGCGCCGTCGCGGACGACCAGCCAAGTCACGTTCGAGCCGTCCTTGTGACTTGGAGGGGGAGGTTATAGCGAGCCATATAGAGGAAGACCCCTCTACCCCTCTCCCCTCGCCTTCGCCGGGGTGCCGACGCTCGAAGAGACTCGCGTCGCGTGCGCGACACCGCTCCCAGTAGAGAGTTCGGATTTTACCGCGGTCCAGAGCGCACGCGCTACGCTCGTGCGCCGACGCCTCCGCAACTCATTGTATATTATTTTTTATTTGTTTTGTTACCAAGCCTTACTTTTATTTTAAACGACATTGTGGCCCTCGTATAATAAAAAACTTTATAGTGAGTTGGGTGTATAATTATTCCTGCGCCTGCCGCTATACCTTACAATTATTCCCCTTTTTAACAGACTTCAAAAACGGAGGAGGTTCTATGTTCGACGGTATGTACGTATTTTTTTTAATGTATGTTCATCGATTTCTCCGTCAATTGTGGACCGATTTTGAAAATTATTTTTTCATTTGAAAGGGGGTATACTCTCGAAGTGGTCCCATATTAATTTGAAGTCGGTTGTTTTTTTTTGAAAAAGTTACTTGTTTGTTTGATATGTAACAAGTCATAATTCAATAATAAATTAATAAACACGGCTTACACGACTGCCCCACCAAAACATTTTTTTTTATTATGGCCGTTGTCACTCGGGATGAAAGGATTCTAACTCCCAAACAGCCAAATCTTTTTTTTATACAATCAAGTGACGAGACGAGCTAGACATTCGTCTGGTGGTAAGCGTCACGCTTGCCACTAACAGTACAGTGCTAGAATTGTGAACTTGCGAACAAAATCCTGCGGCACTGCATTGCGCTCGTCACCCTGAGATATTAGATTTTAAATCGCTTCATACCCAGTAATTTCTCTTGTAACATTGCCCTTCAAACCGAAACACAGTGATGCTTGCACACTACTGATTGGCGATTGAATAACTGGCAAAGGCGGCCCCCCTTCCCCAGGCGGCCACTGCAGTAGAGTCCTACCTCTACAAAAACCTATTCCTGCCCAGGAATTTAGAAGTTATAGTGGAATAAAGAAACTCGGATACAGTCACACATAGATGTAGATAGATACATGAACCATGGATACATGAACTCTGGAAACATTAGCACTTCTTTTTAGGACAGTCGTGTAAAAAGTGAAAAATGAAATACCTTAAAACAAATTAAAAAGCATTATGTTAAAGGACCTGGGTATGTCCTTAAACTGCAACCAGACCCACCGGAGGACGGGCAGCAGCGTCCTTTTAGTTAACGGTGGTGAGCATTCTGCGATCCCCAAGCCGCCTGCCAAGCGTGGGGATTATGGCAACACCCATCTATTGGGAGGCCTTCGTCCAGCAGTGGACGTCTTATGGCTGACGACGATGTTAAAGAAAAACTTAATGGAGTAGAGAAGAGTAGCTACATAAAACATGCCCCAATTATATAAGTCTAGCTTAAGTTTCTTTTCACAGTTCAGCTGATTCGACCTCCATCTTTAACTGAGAAAAGTTCAAGTCATGCTGCGGTACAAAACAGGACTTTTAGGCTATGATTAATTTTCTAGGACCTAGCGACATTCCGTATTTCATACATTTTGCGAGAGTGAATGAAATTGTAATATGTCTATGGAACAGCAGTTTTTTTTGCGAATTTGGGTTTGGCCCCGATGTAAAAAAAATACACAGTTCTTGATTTATTTGTTACGTAAATTGAGCTAATATCTAGATATTAGCTCATGTACATTAAGTCACTTGTCCTTGAACAAAATGTATGGAACATCTGTTTTTTTTTCGGGATTTCTGGGTTGGCCCCATAGTAAAAGTTGTTCATTATGATGAGTATATACATACCCTTTCTTATTGTTGAACCTTTTTGTTACACATCGTATGCATATAATCTCAAACTTCACGTGAACCAACTCAAATTAAGGCTTGTATTTACCAAATTTGCCCCTCGCAAAATCAAATTTTTTTAGTCAATTTACTATATTTAAAGCCCAAAAATACAAAATATTACAGAAGAACATCCGTCTTAGTAACTTTTGTGGATGAAAACACGATTGATTATACTTTCCTCGATAGAAAAAAATACCGAAACAGTGTCTATTTTTAAACCATTTTCAGTTTTATGTCCTAATTACAGCACATAGTCACATTAAAAAAAAATGTATTATAAGTTAATAATATTTTGGAGAGCATGCTGTGGTTCAAAAGTTATTAATTTCTATACTTTCAAGTAATCTGAGAAAATCTTCAAAAATCGAAGTTTGACACGTACGAATCTGCGTAACCGCCATATTTTTGATGATACTGCTAATTATTGATCTCATTAAAAAATGTGCTTGAAACGTGGAATACCCGGCCTTAAATTGATGAATTTGGTACCAGCCTAGATGATTGATTTAATTTCCGGTACCTCTCCATAGCGAGTCTTAAGTTACGTTTAATCGAATACGGTACGGTTATTCGTACCAGTACGATTTTGTGTAATAGGGTACGGTTAGTTATATGCTTATAATTGCTACCCCGAAGTTTAGCAACCGATCCCGGAGTTTTGGCGGGAACGCGAACAAACAATGTCGCCGCATTGTATTATTTTCCTAACTTTTGTTTTTTCGGGTGTCAATTTTATTTTTATTGACATACACAAATGGCATACAATATTGAATACAGTGCATACATGTTATAATGCCTAATTAATAATAGATACTTATTGAGATACATTATAAACACGTATATATTAAAATTAGTAGGTATTGCCGAAATTATTAAGATGGTAGTGTTAGCACCCGAACAAGAAAATTCGTGCTAACTTCTTCCTGCGGGTGGGTTATGTAACCTATAAGCACAAAAACTAGCGCTATATGTGAGGAGTGAGGTAGGTCTAGGTAAAGGTTTTTATTTTAAACTTCTTCTTAACTAAAGAACTATATCTAAATTAAACAATCAAAAGTAGGTACTTGTGACGTAGAAGATTAATACCCAACTAATGGAGAATAAATATTTTTGGAATCTAAACTGATTACTACTACAATATTATACGGAATACTAAAAAATATAAATTATTTGTAATAGTAGCTGCACAATATATAGGTAAAGGATAAGAAGAATTAATAAATAAATAATGAATAAAAAGACTAGATCTTAACCCAATCATGTAAACAATTTAAAATTATAGCTTTGGTATAAGATTATAATTATGTATCATCGCTATTTTGACATATGTGACTATAATATTTTTATGTTTTAATGCATAGAGAGTAAAAAAAAAATAAAAAAAATTGACCTCTGGCAGGAGGTAAACCTGCATACAAGCAATAAAATATCCAAAGTGTGTGAACACTTTATAAAATAGTGGCATTTTATTCATTAAGGGCCGACTCACGTTGAAGAAGCTTGTAGTAAAGTTGTCACGAGTTTACTAGGGCATGATTGGACTTGACCATGACTTACTGTGAGTGACTTGGACTGTGACTTCGACTCATTTAACTGGAGAAAGAAGGATCGATGAAGAAATATGTATTCGGCTGAAGGACTAGTATCCATGGCCATGAACAATTTTAAAACAAACAAGCATCTGATCCCGTTCCCGGAAAGTTTTTGGCGGGAACGCGAAAAAGATCATGTCGCCGCCTTGTATAATTTTCCAAAACTTGTGTGGTATTAGTAAATATTATTTACTAATACCACTCGAAAATATATTATAAGTAAATGGTGGTATTTAGTGTCGAGTTACGTGCATGAGTGTGGACAGATGATATAAAATGTGGTGAAACATGTTTGTCTTTTCGTGTTGCTTTCAAAACTTGGGAGTATGGCAAACGCCCCTATTAATGGGGAGGCCTTCGTCCAGCACTGGACGTATTTTAGCTGATGTGTGGTGTGTGTATCTTTAGAGTTTACACCCTTTTTCTAATGGAGTGAGTATTCTGTACGTAGTTTTATTAGTACGTAGCTTTCTGTGGTTGGTATGGGCTGTAATTAGCGCGTTTGTCGCAAGCGACGGCCACCAGCGATTCGTTAGCTGGCGGTGGGAGGACCGGGGCGCGAGGGATTGGCTGATAGCGGGTTGGAATTGGCAAGAACTTTTATAATTCTAAACCAAGCAAAGAATTAATGAAATTTTTGTTTTTTTTTACATACTTAAAAAAATTGCAGTAATAAAGATTACCGATCATTTCGACATTTATTCTTATCAACCCGTTTATGTGCGTTTCTTTAAACAACGTTAACATTATGTCCTGGAAACTATACATAGCATTTAGCAGACCGGACCACCAACCTGTGCGATAAAGGACGGAATAGAATACAGGTCGTACGAGTGTTGCTACTTTTTGGCAATATTTAAATATTGCCTGGGATAAAAAGATTAAGTTTGTTAACTTATATTAAGAAACTTAACCTTTTTATTAACGCAGTGGGCTCCACAGACCGATAGACGAACCGGCAGGGCCAGGCGGAGATGGCGGTATGAACTGGACTGTAAGACAGTCTTACCTAAAATAATCTCGATTCTCTTAGTCACTGCTTAAACTTCTCTGTCTTGTTCTTGCATGCGACACTTCACGTCAGAGAGAAGATGGCAGAGCATCTTATTGTCTTTGTAAAAGGTTGTACCTAGTTCCTGACTTATGTACGACTTCAATCTTAACTTTTAAGGTTATAAATCATGATGATGAAAATAATGTTACATTTACATGTAGCATTTTATAGAATAACTTTATAACACAATATGTTTTTCCTTTTCTACCTGTACTTCCTCTGGCAGCACTTTAAATGTGTAACGGCACTTAATAATTAGGTAGATATTCGATAATTCTTTTAAAAGATAAGAACTGAACTATATGCATCACCACGGTTTTCTAGCTGGCAGCATTATTTTGAAAAGTGACATTTCGATCTATCAGTTTAGTCCGTTTAATTATGAATCCGAGTATAGTATTAATTCAAGGTCATTTCAGTTGATGCGCAAGTACCATTAGTGGGAATAAATGAGAGAATCTTTCAACCAGTTGGACTCCTAGGCTGAAATAGTAGATTACTCACCTAGGGAGCAAAAGGAAAGAATGTCTCAGATCTCATGTATATTGTCTCCCTCGGCTTATGAGATCTTAAGACTTCTTTATTTGCTCCCGTGGTGTGTATACGATTTTACGTGCCGCTGCGGGGAGGAAGTGGTTCCTTTCGCTCCGCGTAGCGGCGCTAAAGTAGCCACTTTAATTCAATTCAATTTATTTATTTCAATTGGGTACACTTAACAGTACACTTATGAATGGTGACATTGATGATAACAATAAAAATTACAAAATGAATACATAATTTTTATTTTTTTTAAAACAACAATCAATAATGTTGCCAAGTCATCGAAATGGTATAAAATATAAAAGGTATAAACTTAGTTTGGTAGTTTAGTGAATAGGTAAACACAATAAAAAACTAGTCATACAGCAAAATAAAATAAAATATCTTAAAATAATGTCAATTAATGTCATACAAATGCTTCATAACATGTCAAACTAATAACTATAAATTAAAATCAAATTCAAGGAACTTAAAATTTAAAATTGTTTTTTTAGAAAATGATGCAAATATGAAAAAAAAAACAAATTCACGTTGCATATTATATTATATTTAATTTTATTTGACCAAAACATTGTTTGAGCCCCGCAGGCGCGTAAAAAATTATGAATTTAGCAATCCGCGGAAAGAGAATCTCGTTCTTTTTTTTCAAACACGCGTTAAGTTCTTAATTCACACCCTGATATAAGCTCTGCAATTCACACATATTTACGTAGCAGCGGCTTCGCCGACGGCGGGTTTCATCAAATATTTACCGGAACCCGCCGAAAACAGCCCTCAGAAATACACAAACGAACAGACAGATTTAGCAAGTACACATGGTGTTATTTAATGAGCAATTTTTTATGCAATGTTTTGACGAAACGAGCGAGAATAATTCAATGGCACCTATACAATCTGTAACAAAAAGGTTCAACAATACTGAAGGGTATGTATGTACTCATCATTGTGAACAACTTTGACTATGGGGCCAACCTTGAAATCACGAAAAAAATATCAGCTGTTCCATACAAAAAGTTCACTGACCTTAGACAAAATGTAAGGAAACAGCTGTTTTTTTTTCGCGATTTCGGGTTAGGCCCCATAGTAAAAGTTGTTCATAATGATGAGTACATACATGCCCTTCAGTATTGTTGAACCTTTTTGTTACACATTGTATACATATTATGCTCCAAACCACACCAGAGGCCTTCGGGCGGCACATTAACTCTGACACTAAGGCTGGCAACTCAGCCTACACGAACTCACTCTCACCAAACCGCAACTGGGCTAGCGTGGCTGGTGGATATGAATTACTCAATCGCCCTTCGAGGTTAGGTTTATTGTCCATTGTGGCTTACTTATAGCTCAGTTGGTAGCATGTCTGCCTTCATAGCTGTAGGGCGTGGGTTTGATCCTCACCCAGGACAAAAATTTCTGTTAAGAACATAGATGTTTGTTCTGTATCTGGGTGTAGTAAGTATTTACAAAAAAAAGTAATTATATAAGTATCCTATCAGGTATCTGGTTTCCTTATTACAAGCTTTGCTTAGTATGGGGCGAGATGAAATGGGATTCGCTGTGTGAAATGTCCCCCAATTAATTTATTTATTTAAAAAGGCTGATGCAAACAGCAGTATTGACTATCTTTTTTTTCTTGACAAATTGAGACAAATTAGGCTCTTAATTCTAAGAGCCTCGGCTAATGAAGCAAGTAATCGTCTCAAGAGGCATCGGTGTAAAAATATGTAAAAGAATGCAAATGTATGTAAATCCGACGGGGACACTTCAGGGGGCACTTTTCGCTAATTCGTCACAGATAAAGACTCGAGCGTTGAAAATTCATAATTATTATTCATGCGGATTATCCATGGAATCGTTAAGAAAAATAAAATTAAGAACAAGAAAATTTGGCGTAAAACAGTTTTCCAAAAACACCCAAGTCTAGTTTTTTTTTAGGGTCAGACCTGCGCGGCTATTCCAGAACCTTCGGCAGGTCTCTTTCTGCTTTCTGCCACACATCGTTAGGATTGTCAAAAAACAGATAGACAGTTTTTTTTAATACATTTAAGTGACGAGGCGAGCAAGACGTTCGCCTGGTGGTACGTCACGCCTGCCACTAACAGTAGCAGTGCCAGAATTATGAACACAATCCTGTGCGGCACTGCACTGCGCTCGCAAATCTCTTCATACCCTTTAATTTATCTGGTAACATTGCCCTTCAAACCGGAACACAGTAATGCTTGTGACTATTGCTTGGCGGTTGAAAACTGGCAAAGGCGAAAAGAAAAAGGCAAAAACTTCCTCAGGCGGACTGCAGTCGAGTCCTACCACTTCAAGTAAGTCTTTCTAGTAAAGTCGTGTCAACTTTACTGCAAGCTTTTTCGGAATTTTGAAGACACGAAAAGACATGTTTTACCACATTATATCACTTGCCTACACACACATGATTCACATGTCCTTTAATGTTGTCTTCATAACTCCGAAAAAGCTTGTAGTAAAGTTGTCTTACTAGGGCATGAAGAACGTAAGATAAGACATATGACCACGCAGTATGATGGCTTTAGCCTACCCTATGGGCAAAATAACAAAAAAGAAATAAAATACCTAGTCATTAAAATTCAAAACAAATCCTAAATATAAAATAAAATTGTAAAACTGTGAAAATTGTATATTCAGCTAGACAATTAAAACTTGAAAAAGTTTTTGTCTTTAAAAATGTCTTACTTCGGTATTCAAATTAGGCGCCGCGCCGTGAAGGGACAGAAAATTACCTGCAAAGAAATAATAATTTGAATAGAATATCATCACAAAATTACACTCATAAATATGCTATATGTACCTAATAAGAAAGTGTCTAATTGGATTTAAATCTCACAAAACCCAACGTTAAAAAACCCAGAATTAACGAGCAATATTATATATATATACTAAGATTATATTTTATACGCCTTTGACTCAATACACCTAGGTACGTCCGTAAGATTGGATCTTTTATTGTAATACCTTCTTCCTATTTTCCTATTAAAAGCCTATTACATTTTTCTTTCCTATATATTTTTTTCTTTGTTCTTTGGCCACAGCACGTTTGTGCATTGTGCCAGTTTTTAAGTTTACATTTTTATTTAACTAAATGCCAATAAAGTTATCAGTTTTGGCGGGAACGCGGAAAAATCATGTCGCTGCATTGTATTGCGGATCCAGTCGTCTAAAGACTCTTATTTTCCAAAACTTGTTATTTTCGCATAATTATTAATGTTTACCTGGGTATGTCGTAAAACTGCGTCCAGAACCACCGGAGGATGGGCAGCAGCGTCCTCTTAGTTAACGGTGGTAACACTCTGCGACTCCCAAGCCGCCTGCCAACGGCAACTCCTCCCTGTTCAGGGAGAGGCCTTCGTCCAGTAGTGGACGCCTTCTGGCAGATGAGTGATTAATGTTTAAAAATAGTGGTTTTTTATTAATTAATTGGTGAAATATTTATATGATTGTAAATGATCTTTCGTTTTGTTTTCAACACTCCGTAAAAGCTTCAAGTAAAGTCACCAAACTTTCTAGGGCATGACTTGGACTTGAACGTGAGTGACTGTGATTTTATTACTTATACGTAATAATTAATACAAACATCTTAAAAAAAATTAAACACTTGAGTCTTGCAGAACGCACAACGTGCGAAGCCAAAAATTAAGAAGAAATAAACGCTAGTAAGAAACATAAAATAGATAAGAGTTTTGGCGGGAACACGGAAAAATCATGTCGTTGCGTTCTATTATTTTCTTAAACTAGTGTTTTTTCGCGAATTAATGATTAAAAATGGTTGTGTTTTATTCATTGAGTGTTGAATTACATGCACGAGTGTGGGCAAGTGATATAATGTGGTGAAACATGTCTATTTGTGTTGTTTTCATAACTCCGTAGAAGCTCATAGTGAAGTCGCCACAACTTTACTAGGGCATGACTTGGACTCGACTATGACTAATTTTGTGTGACTGACTGTGATATCATGACATATTTGACTTGATTTTAATATAAATACTTGAAAAAATCATAAACTTGACACTGGCAGAATGCACAACGTGCGATACCAAGAACTAAGAAAGAAATAAAATATAGATAAAGCAAATACTTTTTTTGTTATTGTAATCATTATAGATCTAGTTAAAACTACATCTATGCTTTCTATGTTTTGATTTCAAAGTTCAAAGCTATCAAAATTATCAAACATTTTAACAACAACAGAGAAAACTATGTAACCAAAATGTTTAGCTTGACAAGGTGCCTGATTCGTGTTGGTACATCAGGAAGTACAGCTGCACAAAAAAAAAGGTAAAAAGGTTCCATTGCACAACAAGCTTCCAAGAATCGAACAACAAAGTAGCATCCTTATAACTAATTATATCCAAACATCATGATCGAAATCAAAAACAAGCAGACGTGTAAAAACAAGGCTAATACGTCACCCAGGTCACGTGTGTGCGAGCGAGGAAAACACATATGCAAGAGCGGGGTGGAGATACCGGCGCGCAAGGCACCGACTGGCACGGACTGGGTCCGCACACACACATATAACACTATATTTACCAGGTATCACTGTGCCCCGCGAACCAACCTACAATTTAACGAGTATTTTGAAAGAATATAAAGGCATGTGATATTTTGGCCTAGTTCATACAAGGAAGTATGGGTTTGTATCACTAGGCCCTGCGTATCGGAAATGTCCTAAGCCTTTTATTCGGCTAAACAATGTGTAACAAAAAGGTTCAACAATACTGAAGGGTATGTATGTACTCATCATTATGAACAACTTTTACTATGGGGCCAACCCTGAAATGGCGGAAAAAAACTCATCTGCTCCATACATTTTGTCCAAGGTCAATGAACTTTTTGTATGGAACAGCTGTTTTTTTTTCGCGCTTTCAAGGTTGGGCCCATAGCAAAAGTTGTTCATAATGATGAGTATCTACATACATACCCTTCAGTATTGTTGAACCTTTTTGTTGCATATTGTATAAGTCGTCTACCGATAACACCTAAGAAGTTGAGCTTTTGCTTTTGTGTGCCGATAACCGTTGGGATAGACGTGTTCTGGAGGCCACGAATTGGAAGCTCTGAGACTTGTTGTAGTGACGATATACGAATGACTGCCAGTGGTTGGAGGCGGACAGATCGTTTCCAGCTACTCGATCGTTCTGAGTAGCGTGTCTTGCTTGGGTTGAGAGAGACTTGTGTGCAGCTATGGACTATAAGCTGATGATGATAAAAAGGCGGCTTCTACCATTAAAGGTTGATCCGTGTGACGTTTTCCACAACAAAAAAATAATGGTTGATTGTTCAGTACGTCTGGTCTCTCGCAGTTTTCCTCAGGTGTAGTAATGCGTGAATACTTTTAGAAATATAAATTTTGAGTTAGGTCATTGTGTACGCAAAACCACTTTAGGCATAGGCTGATTCAAAATGGCGGCTGTGAAGTTAGGCGCGAGACGCTGCGCAGTAGCAAAAATTAGGCGTGCGGTGTGCGTACAATCGCAAAGTCTCGCTTGCAGCGCACTTCACAGCCGCCATTTAGTTTGAATCGGCCGGTATAATATAAAAAATAACATTTTTAAAGTCATTATAATTATGCTGCAAATACTACAATTGTTATTTGTAAGACGTTACGGTAACTATGGACGTTGCAATAAATATTAATATGAATGAATGAATACATTTCACACACAAACTTTTGCAATTGTGTGATCCAATGATACTCAAACAGGTTAGCAATTCCAGTCGTTGACGTAAGCTTCCATTTTGTTATTGAGTGCAGAGGATTTTCTCATCATTTCGTTTTCATGCAAGACTGCATTTTGGGTTGAGAGAAAGTACTTTTGAACGCAGCGGCTGCGTCACGTGATGTTTTGTGGCTGTTTCAGGCTAAACCGTTGCCAGAAATCGGTACAGCCAATTCTCATGTGATACGAAAAGGACCATTACAAAATGATGACGAAATCAACAACTATAATGTGTTTGAATATTTTTGTATGAAATGTTTCCACATTCTGATTTTTTCTTATCTTTAAAGCAACAGTAAGAAAAATTATGACCTCTGGCAGGACTCGAACCTGCATACGAGCAATCTCTGGGTTTCCGTCCCAACTGTTTTGCCAATTAAGCTACAGAAGTCTCTGCATTAGCTGTCAAAATTCTCAAACTGTTTTTAGACCTGCCAGAGTTCATCGTATTTCACACTGTTTTAGCTTTAAAAACATACCTATACTGTATTTGTTGTGTCGAAAATGTAACGGTCCTTTAAATTCAGTACGGAGAAATGCCCCATTTTTTTTAAATAATGCTGTAACACGGTTGCAAAGATTTTACTGCATTTTTTTTTGTTGTTTATCTGTTAGTGTTTGATAGCCTTTTTGCCTGACTTGCTTAAAAGAAAAACACTTGCGACTAATACTGTCATCGATAAAATAATTTAGAGTAACAACTTCTCGCAAGCAGCTTTCAGATAACTAACCAATTTTGTTCTATGACGTTTCTCAAACCACCATACAGTCATCAATAAAGCTTATTTTTATTTATTTAGGTTTGTTTTACGTAGGTGCAATAGTCGCGGGCAACCGGTGTATGCAAATGGCAGGTTGTCGTACAGTGCGGCGGTCTAAGGAGTCCTTCGTTCAGCAGTGGACGTCTCCGGGCTGATGATGATGATGAAGGTGCAATAGCCGGTCCCTAAACTTCGTCCGGACCTGCGTTCACTTTCATTGGAGAACGCATACAGTCATTGAATTTACGGTTCGAATGGAAAAGGTCACATATGGGTGAAGCCACAAAGAACCAAGTTAATAAAAATCTCAATTGAAAATAACCTTGTTGTTTCTCTAGCATCTTTATTGAGTCCTAAAAAAGACTTAGCTTAAAATCGTTTAGTAGACTCGAGGTAACTTAGCTAAGTTTGAGATACTTAACTTCAGTTTTAAGTAGATCAGCGAAGATAAACTGGAGCTAAGATAATTTACTCGAGTCGTCATCTTAATTAGACAAAGGAATCCTCTTAAACTTCCCATTACCGATTTACAATGAATCCGCGGATTCTAAGGAATAATAAATTAGATATAATAAGCGAACAGGTATATTACTGTGAAATATTGTAGCCGTTTCAGTTGCCAAGATATTACCAAAGAATTAAAGCGATTCAAGTACAAGAGGCTATAAGGTAGGTACTGGAAACAAAGATGTTATCTTTGCCAAAATCACGTCAATTCGTTGCTATTAGAGCTGCGTGAAATAGAAACAAAAAAAACAACAATTTCGTCTTCAACCAGTGTGTGTTGCCAGTGATGACATATGGTACTGAAACGTGGTCTTTAACTGCTAGCAGTTAAAGACTAGCTAGTAGTTAAAGACTAAAGGTTTCTCGTTTCTCTTTTCTTATTTCTCTAAAAGGCTAGCCTTTTGGAGAAACTCAAAGTCACACAACGGGCAATGGAGAGAGCTTAGCTCGGAGTTACTTTGCGCGATAAAATCCGGAACGAAGATATTCGCCAAAGAACCAAAGTCACCGACATAGCTCGCAGGGTTTGCAAGTTGAAGTGGTAATGGGCAGGCCACATCAAAGAAGAGAAGAGGAAGAAAGGTTCTTGAGTGACGACCACGAACCGGAAGACGCAGCGTAGGAAGGCCTCCCACTAGGTGGACCGACGAAATTGTAAAAGTCGCGGGCAACCGTTGTATGCAAATGGCAGGTTGTCGTATAGTGTGGCAGTCTAAGGCTTTCATTCAGCAGTGGACGTCTCCGGGCTGATGATGAAACCAACAAACACATTTTCGCATTTATAAAAGTAGTAAGTAATAACAAGGATAGCAAGGATAAAGATTAGGATAAGAAATAAGGATCATGCAAATGTACCTAACGTTAAGCGCACCTTTGATCTTAGTGTGACTTTGACGTGTGATGTGACTGCGATGTGATCTTTATTTTTGTGCCAGGCGATTCACGATCTTACCAGCTGACTAATATTCGAATAATTTGATGTTAACATCCTCATCACTGTTATTATAGTCACAGTAAAGAACATAATGCGCAGAGTCGAGTCTTCTTACAGATACAGTTTATGAAGAGGATTTTATGCAATTTTTCTAATTATAATAATTATTTGTCATGTGGAATAGCAATTATTATCGGAGTCGCGGACGTACAAAGGCTATCGCCGCGGGTAAGTATAAAGGACGGGGTTTAATGGAAACGTCACCGGCACTCCTTCTTCCTAAGGGAACCAGTTGAAGTGGATACCTGTGCGAGTAGGTGACTGCGAAGTGGAAGTGTCATACGTACGACTTTTTTGGCTGTTCATACACTAAGACTACCAAAGAATCTAATACCCAACGAATCAGATCGTGACCTTAGCACGAATCGAGTTTCAAACGAATTGAACAAATGTCTGCGACCAACCGACATATTATGTGCGCACCGACGCCTGCATTTGATCGATCAAAAACTTTTAACCACCGTCTGTTGAAAGCTTGACTTGTTAGATAAAATCATTGATAGCGAATAGCTATAGTCAATTAAAATCCCATAAAGTACCAATTATAATGCAATCAAGTAAAAAAATAATTATAATATTTTCTTCAGTCAACCGCAGTTATGTGGGTCGCTTAGGTTTGTAAGGTACTTAATACGGTAGCCCTTTACGGCTTTAGCAGATTTTCAATTCAACCTTTTAATAGATAAACCATTGAAATGGGGCATTTGAGAGGGACGTATTATATTATGCCTCGAAAGGAATTGTTCGGGGTCCGATTGGATTGTTTGGATATCTCAGAGGACGTTCTATTTATTGAATTTATAATAGAACCAAAACCAACTATTTAATTCGCGGCAGTTTATATGTAAAGAACGTTAATAGGCAACAGTCGGTAGCAAGTTTTGTTACCGTGATATAGATATAAGTATATTGAGACGTTTACAAACTAAGACTATGTTTTACAGAAAACACTGTTTTAAGCTATCACGGTTGTTAATTTACACATTTTTAACACGTATAAACATCATAAGGTAGGTAAATATCGCGTAAATATTCATAAAAATATAAGAACTTTTCTGTCATTGTAATATAAATAAGTTCTATTTAATCAATGGAAATCCACACTGCATTTTGTTCCGTTAGGTGGCGCATCGTCGATGCGGCCTTAGTCAACTGTCAATCTCGTACATTTTGTTGTTATTTTTTTACAATTTAATGATTTTACTCTTATTAGACTCTAATTACAAGAAACAAATCTATTTTCAGGCCGTCAACAGCTGCATAGATTTTTAAAACAAAGCACAGTACCCAGTATTTGTCCTTGAACAAGATTATCGAGAAGGTCCTCATCAAGAATTGATTGATAGACATACGAAACGATTAACAAGAAAACTTGATTTTGCCACATCCAGACCGCCGCTGGTGCCATCTGCGAAAAGCTTTGCCTGCGGAACCTCATTGCATGAGCCCGTCATCATTGAGATTAAAATATTAGCCCCTCTTTTAAAAACTACAAATTGGAAAACCGTTATAAACTATTACGGTTGCTCATTACAGTTTCATGATTATTAACTATTAAACATGGTGCATGGAACTTCGCCGAAATATCGGTAGCTCGATTCACAACATACCACAGTCAATATAAAAAATGTTCTTAATTTTAACTTTCTTCTTTCTTAATAAAAAGAACAGAGGTCTTAAAACAAATATGTTAAATAATTACAACTAGCAAAATTCCACACAATTTCTAACCAACTAAACGCCAACACTAACAAACTTTATTCAAACACAACAGTTAGTTGTGTATTCAGTGTTAGCGCACACGATGCAGCTGGGAATGGAGACATTTAGAGCAATGTAGATTTGGCGCCCAACGTGTGGCGGCCCATGGTGGGCGCCAAAATATCCGCCGCTTGCCAAATGTCCCGTGTTCATTGCTTAGATGCGCTTGTTATTTTCTAATGGGTTGTACTTGCAGATGTTGTTATGGCAGTGCTAGTGGACATACAATGAGATGCTATTTTGGCTGGCTTTGGACGTGTTGCAAGTACCTACATACACAGTTATAAAATTATGGGCTGGTAGTTACAGTACAACGGCCTAGTTTAAAATTTCCAAATGTTATGGAGACAAAGCTTTACATTTTTATTGGCAACTTCAAAGACAAGACTTTAAATCATTGCGTTAATTACTGATTCGTTGTATAATTTCCAGTTATGAAAAGTATTTTAGCTTTTACCTAGACTAGAGTATAGCAAATAATAGTACATTATGATACGAGTGTGCTATGTTGGTCATTACACTAGAGGCGGTATTATGCGCGCGAGCCGCAGGCGAGCGCGATAAGGAAGCCGAGAGCGTAATGATTAACATAGGACAAGAGTTCCATACGACTGTTTTCATCACACTTGCGAGGAAAAAACAAACTTTTTTTGATAATAATCAACCAAACATCGAAAACGTCAACAAACATTTGCGGAAAATGGCGCCCAAACCAGCAATGCGCGCGCAGGTTGACATTTACGTCAGCGGCATAAGAACTCTTTGTTGGTATTAGAAAAAAACTCTAAGTATTACCCGGGTATATTAAAGAGTGCTTCGTATACATACGTCTAATTGCAGTCACGTACAAACATGACTTTACCGGGTTATACCTATTATAGTACAAGTGCCGTAATGTAAAGTAAAAAGCACGCGTGTGTAATAGCTTGGATTAAGACCCTAAAAGCGATGTAATAAGATCTACTTTACGAGCAAGTGTGATGAAAAAGCATATTACAGTTTAAGTAAGTGTCTACTTATTATCTTTATATAAGTCATATCTTATGCATATCCCCAAAAGAAGTCATTTTTGATTATATTATAGTTTAAGTAAGGTGTCTACTTATCTTTAAATACGTCATACGCATCACTTATGCATATCCCCAAAAGAAGTATTTTTTTATTATATTATAGTTTAGGTAAGCGCCTACTTATCTTTATATAAGTCATACGTATCACTTAGGCATATTCCCAAAATAAGTCATTTCTGATTATATTACAGTTTAAGTAAGTGCCTATCTTTATCAAAGTCGCATCACTTAGGCATATTCCCAAAAGCCTCTTTTGGAGATAAATTATTCCAGCGTACTTTAAAACACTCGTAAACTTCCTTTGGCGTTTAAAATAACGACTACATACAAACTTTGATTTACGAGACACAACGTCTCCGGGGTGCGATTAGTAAACTTTGAAAACTGCTTGTTTGTCCTTTTTTATGTTCTTTATGTTGGCAGTAAACGGAAGCTGCACCGTTTGTTCCCTGGGGTTGGCGGGATTGCTGACAGGTATAAAAAGAGTTAACGGTTTGTTTTATAATGCTACGTGACAGCTGGGAAATGACCGCTTTGACAGTTGTTGCAAGGGCTGTTTTTCAACCGATTTCAAAAAAGGAGGTTCTCAATTCTACTGTTTTTTTAGTGTATTTTACGCTTTCGCGATTACTCCGCCAATAGGCATGATGACTACAATTTTTTTATTACCTCATAAAAAAGCTGATCATCAATAGAGCCTATCAACGAAAACAAGTTCTAAGTATTTTAATTTCAAGCTAGACAGAGAGCGCGCTATACTGAGCTATGACGTCAAGCCTCAGGCGCGGCATACAAATGCTATACTAACACGTGCTTTGCGAGAAAGGGATAGAGCATCCCCTCTCTATCCCCACTTAAAACTTTAAACGCTCATATCTCAGAGATTTGAAGGCCCTTCAAAACGTTTGAAGGGCGTTTTAAGGTTGTGAACAGCTTAGAAAATTACTTTAGCATTTTTTACCATAATCATTTAACAAAGACGTGGAATACATATAAACGAATTCGAAACAAGCAACATTTAACATTATTTCGAAAGAATAAATCAAGACCAATTTAAGCAATCCAAACGAAACCCGACCTCAAATTCATCAACAGAAACGCAATATATTTTATCTTCACAATAATAGAGGCACAATTCCATCCGAACACATCATTACCACAATCCATAGACAAATTGGGCAATGAAATAACCGCAATTTGCCCAACACTACATCAAACGCAACATCGGGCCGAACTCAAATATCTTTACACGGCCAAGACGAATAAAGCCCCGTTTTCAACAAAGCAGAGAAGAATATTTGTATTTTTATGATCTTTAGCACTGACTGAGCATTTTGGAAGACGGAGTTCCCTATACATCTCTTGTTTTAGCAACTGTCTGTGCAAAATTATAGCTCAGTGGGTAGTATGTTTTCCTTCAGAGCTGTAGGGCGTGGGTTCGATTCCCACCCAGGACAATTATTTTTGTGACGAACATAGATATTGTTTTTGTATCTGGGTACTTAAAATACATACTTTGTGTATTATAAGTATGTATTTAAAAAATAGTAGATTATGCACTAAGCGAATAAAGCAGTGTCTTACGTCACGGGCGGCATATTGAACCCTGAGCGTAGGGAGTCTAGAGTTATATAGAGTCCTGAGTAAAGCGAGAGGTTCAAGCTGCCCAAGCTGAAGACAGGCTTTATTCTAGAGGAGCATACCTCTACTTTTCACACCTTTTGCGAGACAATAATAAGCCAGGGCTCCATAAATTAAAATTCACTGACAATGACAGGACTAAACACTGTCTTTTGTTTCACATTCTTTGTAAACGCACCTTTTTTTGGGTTCTGGTTATGGTGACCAGTTTGATTTTCGAACAAACCTCCTTACAATGCCATATGGGCATTTTTTTACTTAGATTTTTCCACGAGTTTCCACACGAACTTGACGTTCCAAATTCGAATAAATTCCACTTTATTCCTTAGGGAGTTTCATACAACTTTATATCCCTTATATAAGAGATAATGCTTTACTTTACGTTGAGGTTGCATGATTATGTAATTGGACATTGTCGAGCAGGTGGTGTGAAAAGTATATAAAGTATTCTATCAGCTACCTGGTTCCTATAGTACAAGCTTTGCTTAGTTTGGGGCTAGAGGGCTAAATGTCCACCAATATTTGTGTAAAATTCCTTTAGATTCCTTGCCTTATTATACGTACAAGGATACTTTAGTCATCGTCATCACTGTGTGGAAATTTAGTGATAGTTTCAGTCCAATATCTCCGATCCAACTATACATGACATGTGTTCGGCAATAGTTATAATTATTATAGCAACAAACAACTGCAACTGCATGCAACTGCGCCGAAATATCGGTAGCTCATTTCACAACATAATCACGGTAAAAATCCCGTAGATAACCAGAGAACTGTCTAATTATAGCGAATGAGAGCAATAACGCTGTTAAATTCTGTAGAAGATGAAGCGCCAAAAATAAAGTGCGGCAAAAAAGCAGACGGTTTGTCTGATGGTAAGATCACCGTCGTCGCGCCGCACTACACCTGCAATATTAGCGTTGCAGGCTGTCTATGTGTTGCTAACTCATAGAAAGATAATCTTTAATCTTTCTATGAGTTAGCAACACATAATCACATATTACATAAGACACAAAATCAAAAATCTTCATAATGATTTTTGTAGGTTATATTTTCTTTAGCAATTAGTTGCTGAAAAAAAGGAAATGATAAGCCTAGACTTTATAAAAAATATATTGCTCTGGACTAAAGGCGTTACCTAGGAAGAAAATAGGAGAAAACGTCTTGCTTGCGTCGTCACTTCATTATACAAAAAAAAAACTTATAAACCTTTGTTTGGATAATCGCAGACCGGACTGTTAAGCGAAAAACGTAAACGTAGCGTCTTGTCACGTGAGCGAGAAAAAACGTTCCCCGCCTACTCCCACGTGGGTAAACCAGAAAATATGCTTGCAGGTAAAACCGCATGGCGCAGATACAGAGTAAATTACAAAATAAATCGTACAGAAGCTGTGTGGTAACCGCTCTTCTCATGACATTTAGCGAACCTCGGGGTTCAACGATCCCTTGTGCAACTGGACGCGAGCGATGAGACGACACAGAATACATCATACTACGAAAGTTTACCTACTGACTTGTTCGTGAACTGTGATCGCGATCCACTTTTACTTACTTTGGTCTAAGATATAAGATAAAATAACTCTATAGTACTTTGGTGTAGGTACTGCCTTTAAGACCTAGGTAACCAATCTGAGGTGGTATTATTCTGTTGTCTTTTGTTTTGTTGTCCTACCAAATGTCCCCCCAATAGTCAGCTGTCATTCTGATACATTTTGTTGTTTTTGCTACTCTTAATAGGCTTGGATTACCAGAATCTGCATATACTGGTTCGTACAGCAATCTTTTACATTGCTAATTAGAGCTCTGTCCAACATAAAATGTAAACAACTATTTAACCTATAAATAATTTTCAGGCCGTCAACGGCTGCATAGATCCTTAAAACAAGGCACAGCACCCAGAATTTTTCCTTGGGCTAGATTATAGAGAAGACCCTCATCAAGAGCAGACAGATATCAGCAACGATTAACGAGGAAACTTGCTTAATTTTAAAACGCTCCTGGCGCCACATGCGAAAAGTTTTTCCTGTGGAACTTCATTAATTTACTAAAGCTTGGTATGCAAAAGACTCATATTGTATAGTCATCATCAGCCCGGAGACGTCCACTGCTGAACGAAGGCTAACTAGGTCTAAGGGGGAGCCCTTAGACCGCCACACTGTACGACAACCTGCCATTTGCATCCACCGGTTGCCCGCGACTTTTACAAAGTCGTCGGCCACGCCTTCCTACGCTGCGTCTTCCGGTAAAGGTTCAGTTCTTCGAGCGATGTGGCCTGCCCATTGCCACTTCAACTTGCAAACCTTGCGAGCTATGTGACCTTGGTTCTTTGGCGAACATCCTCTGTCCGGATTTTGTCACGCAAAGTAACTCCGAGCATAGCTCTCCCATTGCCCCTTGTGTGAATATGGTATAGTAAAAGCCCTGGAATTATTAACTATTATAAAGTTCTTGTCATTTTTACAGATCTAATAAGGGAATGTAGTGTTTTCTCAATTCATTTTTCCCAACCTCTTTGGAGTTTATGTACGATTGTCATACCACTAGCTTTGCGGTGAAGGAAACCATTGTGAGGATACCTGCTTACATCCGGAGAAGACATTCAATGGCATAAATGTGAATATGTTACCGGCCAAACCCGATTTCAGGATAAACTGGTATAGCCTAGGCTAAACTAGTTCGTCCTAAGCCCGATAGGATAAACCAGTTTAGCCTTAATCAAATTGTATTTTATTCAAGTTACCTATTTATTATGTCGTTCTAGGTATTCTATAATGTTTATACTAGACCGTACCAGTTTATTCGAAGAGTATGTATTTCTATCAGGATAATCTAGTTTGGCCTAGGCTAAACTGGTTTATCCTATTGGGCTTAGGACGAACAGGTTTAGCCTAGGCCTAGGCAGTTTATCCTACTGCATGTAGGAAGAATTAGTTTAGCCTAGTCAAAACTAGTTTATCCTGAAATCGGGTTTGGCCGGTAACAAATACATCAACCCGTATTACCCGTAACTGGACCAGCGTGGTGGATATAGTTGACCCGTTGAGGGCAGGTTTAATCCAAGCAATGGACTATTAAAAATGCTGATTATAATGCTAAAGATATGTGAATATTTTATACTCTCACTCAATGAATAAAACACCACTATTTTTTATCTTTATTTCGCGAAAAAACACTAGTTTAAGAAAATAATAGAATGCAGTGACATGATTTTTTCGTGTTCCCGCCAAAACTCCTGTATATCTAGTTTTTGATTGTACATGTCTAGAATCGGTCATGTATACCGAGTTTTTAAGGGAAATTCTACCAATTTCTTATAACGACGTTCCAGGCCACTGATCTACGGTAGATCTACCTCGCTACTCGTCTCAGTGAAAGTGTTCCCACGGATGTTCCACATCGCTCTACCGGCTGTATGTAGAACGCACGATACCAGTTACATACTGGCTTTTTCGTGAGGAAATTATACAGACGTCATAGGAAAAATAAAACGTTAATAGCCGGAAAAAAACTCGAGTCTTTTTTTTTTTTTCTTATTTGTTGGCATCGCACGTTGTGCATTCTGCCAGTGTCAAGTTTGTGAATTTTCAAGTTTTCTTATTAAAATCAAGTCAAATATGTCATGAAATCACAGTCAGTCACACGAAATTGGTCATAGTCAAGTCCAAGTCATACCCTAGTAAAGTTGTGGCGACTTTACTATGAGCTTCTACGGAGTTTTGAAAACAACACGAAAAGACATGTTTCACCACATTATATCACTTGCCCACACTCATGCATGTAATTCAACACTCAACGAATAAAACACCACCATTTTTAATTCGCGAAAAAACACATGTTTAAGAAAATAATAGAATGCAACGACATGATTTTTCCGTGTTCCCGCCAAAACTCAACTCGAGTCTTGTGTGTCATGTATACGTATGATTGACATTTTGACATTTAAAAAGTATTAAACGAAAATTAGTAATAAACAAAACGTAATAGTCGTCAAAAAAAACTGAAGCAGGTAGCCGGACGAAGTAAATTCTGGCACTTCCTGACTTTCTGATCGGTATTGAATTATTTTATACGCATTCAGTGTTGACGAAATTAACATTTTGCGATAAACATAATTAAATCGAATGTTTTTTTCCTATGAAACAACTGTTTTTATTTTTTCGAGTTGAATACTCGTAAATTACATTATGTATTATTTATTTTTTAATCTTTTTTTTTTATTGGCCTCGTATACGCTGTTCAAAATGATGAGTTCTATGTTCTCTGTTCGACTTTGTAACCCTGTAACAAATAGACCATTCTATCATTTTTTGTCTTGTTTTATGTTCTTTCTTTTTATACGGTCAAGTGACGAGACAAGCAAGGCTTACACCTGGTGGTAAGCGTCACGCCTGCCACTAACAGTAGCAGTGCGAGAATTGTGAACTTGCGAATACAATCCTGCGCCGCACTGCACTGCGCTCGTCACCCTGAGATATTAGATGTGTAATCTCTTTATGCCCAGTAATTTATCTGGTAACATTGCCCTTCAAACCGGGACACAGTAATGCTTGCACACTACTGCTTGGCGGTTGAAGAACTGGTAAAGGTGTGGTACTTCCCCAGGCGTACTCTGCAGTAGAGTCCTACTACAACAAAAAAATATATTTATAAAAATGGCTTAGGCCTGTACATTCATTTGCTGCCCATAGAGACATACATTTTAACCTAAAGGCTTAGGACATTTCCCATAGGCAGCTGGCCTAGTGATACAAACTTCCCATACTTCCTTCTAGGCCAAAAGTCACATGTCTTTAATAATACACAACAAATAAGTACAGCACAAGTGTTACGACCCATTATTGTGCTCTGCTTTGTGTTACCCTTACCTACTTTAAACTACCCCCTCTCCCCCCTCTACTCCATTACACTAATGCACTCAAAGTGCCGCATCTAGTTGCAAGCATCACATTTCTATCTGGCTGAAGGATATATCTCTGGAGAACAACTTCTTAAGTTTTATTTTGTTCTAGATAGCAACAATATGTTCAATAGGCTAGATGACTGGCTTTTTTTTATTGTCCTATTAAAATGTGGCCCATAAATATAGCTGTTGAAAATGAAAATCTGATCACAAATAAGCAACTTATAAGCATTTTAATATCATGCTAGACAGAGAGGCGAAACAGCAAATCGTGACGTCACTTCTCTGTACGCCATATAAATTCTATTCTGACAAGTAAGGCGTGACGTCATTTTTTGTTTTGTGGGAAAGGGACAGAGTTGTCTCTAACAAAAAAATTAAACGCTCATATATCAGAATATTATTAACCGATTTAAATTATTTTTTCAATAAACATACTATAATTACTTAAATTCTTCATCAAAGCTATTAGTTTCAACGATATAAACATCAGTCATCTACCCTATTCAATTTAATTTATTGCGTATATGAATATAAAGTTTAGTATAGGTGGAAATAAAGAATAGTAGCCGCCACTACGTTTTAGCATGCAAAATATATTTAAAAAAGCAAGTGATGAAAACTACCAAAAATACAGATCAATCTCAGTAGATACAGGAGCCAGATCCACGATGGATCTAGTTAGCTCATCACAATAAAATATTGAAATGGAAAAATACCGTCGATTTAATTATCACATTACATAAGCCCTTAATCAACCTGATAAAAAAGAAAAAATAAAGAAAAATCAAAAAAAACATTTTTTTTTTGTTTTAGGTAGTTTAGTCTTCTATAAGAGTTTTGGCGGGAACATGGAAAAATCATGTCGTTGCATTCTATTATTTTATTAAACTTGTGTTTTTTCACGAATTAAAGATTAAAAATGGTGGTGTTTTATTCATTAAGTGTTGAATTACATGCACGAGTGTGGGCAAGTGATATAATGTGGTGAAACATGTCTAATTTTCGTGTTGTTTTCAAAACTCCGTAGAAGCTCATAGTAAAGTCACCACAACTTTACTAGGGCATGACTTGGACTCGACTATTACTGGTTTCATGTGACTGACTGTGATTTAATGACATATTTGACTTTATTTTAAATAAAAAAAACTTGAAAATTCATTAACTTGACATTGGTAGAATGCACAAAGAGCGATGCCGATAACTAAGAAAAAAAAACTTGATATATTAAAACTTGACACTGGCAGAATACCAAAAGAGCAATGCCAAAACATTAAAAAAATACGTTTTTCAAAGGACACTTCGGTTCGGACCGTCTAAAAATAACGGATCATGGTTTTACCGGTTTTAGAAAACGTATGATGGAGTGATGTCAGGCGATTTTTATGAGGCGCTATAAAATTATTTGTTTTATTGCCTTGCCACCAACTTGCTTGCTTGTACCAATCCTTATTTTTTATCTCAAAGGCTAGTTTGAGAGTAAATCTTGGTATTGAGACATTTTGCAGATGTTCTATAACACGTACACGTGGCGGATTTACCAGCAGGCTGAGTAGGCTGTAGCCGAGGGCGGCAGATTATAGGGGCGGCAAATTTGGATCCAAATTTTTTTTTGACTAGCAGAATTTAATAGATAATTTAATAGATAATACTTAGATACGTAAGTGTCGGTCCGAGTTTAAGTGATACTTTCAGGGTTAACTCATTTTTCGTCCCCATTGATAGACTCGTATCCGTATTAGGAAAACGGCAGGAGGTCTGCAAACAGGTTCTATGAAAGTATTCATTTCTGAACAAAATGAAAGAACTGTCATCATCAACCACTATGACGTGATTGTGAACTAGGGTCATATTAAGTTTTCTGTGATAGGATATCGAATTGCAGAGATCGGAAGGGGCGGCAAAATTTGAATAGCCTACTGGCGGCAAATGTGTAAATCCGCCGCTGTGGTACACGTATACATTGGCCGAACGGATATTACGGATGTTTGTTTCTATGAGTGTGTTCCATTTTCTATAGCATAAAGATCTTCTGCCGGATTATACCGGGTGCTAATTTGAACACCGTTATCCTTCTAGGATATCATTGTACTCATCATTATGAACAACTTTTACTATGAAACCAACCCTGAAATCACGAAAAAAAAAGAAAATTTGTTCATAATGATGAGCACAATGATATGCTAGCAGGATAACGGTGTTCAAACTAACATAACCTGTATATTATTAATAATATTTAATAATGACTAGTTTCGTGTGACTAACTGTGATTTCATGACATATTTGACTTGATTTTAATATAAAAACTTGAAAATTCGTTAACTTGAAAATGGCAGAATGCACAACGTGCGATGCCAATAACTAAAAAAAATCTTCTATGACAGCTAGGACTGCTTCATAAAAAAAATATTGAAACCAAAAAGCATGGCTATTGGTCTACGAAACACAAACAAATACTTGGGAACGTCTGCTCTATATAACCAAGTCTTACACTAACAGCCAGAAGATTTCGTCTACACAAATTTACTTGCAAGTTGCAAGTTCGTAGACTAAACGCCCGAACCCAGTCTTTGCATAATGCATCCGTCACCGCAAGTTTGCAAGTCTGCGCAACTTGCTTAGAACTAAAACTCTTCGGAGACCAAATAATTACATGGAAGTTGGAAAATGTTTTGCAGAACTTGGCGAATCTTTTACTTATGCATTGCTGGAGAGTTCGTGTAATTAGTAGACCTATTAGTGTTAAGTTTTAGTTACGTTTAACAAATAGGAAGCATAAAGTTTAACCTTTTTTCAATCAACTTTAAAAAAGGAGATCCTCAATTATTTTTTTTTATGTATGTATGTTATGCGATTACTCCGCCAATTATGAACTGATTTTGGTGATTCTATTTTGTTTTTCTTCAGAGGTGGACCCACATAAATTTTATCGAAATCTGTTCAGTAGATTGGTTTTTAAATCAAAATTACTAGAAATTATGAATATGTCATCCAGGTATTCGAATTCGAAGTCGGCTGTATTTTTTTTAAAGCGTTATGTTACTAGAATTCTTATAGTTTTCATATGAAAAAAATATATGGTGTAAATAAATTTTTAGTCAAAAAGTTTAGTTTTTTGGTTTTATCTTTCAATTCACGATTTGAATTATTTTAGTCAACAGAAAAAAAACTCAAAGAATCGCGTAACATACATACAAAAAAACAACGAATTCGTCGAATCGAGAACTCGTCGAATTGAGAACCTCCTTTTTTGAAGTCGGTTGAAACTAAATCTCTGTCAACTTCGATATACAGACATGTAGATGAAGAAGCTGGAGAGTGTTATTTTTAAAAGGAAACAATTCCGACTCGGTTACGAGTCGCGTAAAGAATTATGTTTTCACTTATGACCAATGTTTTATTTAACGTTTTTGTATGGTTTGTCTACTATTATCTCATCTTCATTGATTCTTGAGTTATAATAATCTATTATTTTATATTATGCATCAAAACAAATATTTGTTGACGTATAAAAAAATACAAATATTTGTTTTATTAAGTTGCTACTGTTTAACATTAACGTTATGTATGACGCAAAAAGCAGTGGACGTCTCCGGGCTGATGATGATGATGACGCAAAAAAAAAAAAAAAATTACAGGTAATGCTTGGTCTTAGTATTTTATCATCTGCTAGGTTTTTACAGACGTAGGTAAGTTTTTTTAATTTGCCGTTGCAATACCGGGTGTTAGTTTGAACACCGTTATCCTTCTAGGATATCATTATGAACAACTTTTACTATGGGGCCAACCCTGAAATCACGAAAAAAAAAACAGCTGTTCCATACATTTTGTCCAAGATCGATGAACTTTTTTGTATGGAACAGCTGTTTTTTTTCGTGATTTCAGGGTTGGCCACCTGATATATTTTCATATTTTCTAGTAATTTTGATTTAAAAACCAAACCACTGAACCGATTTCGATAAAATTTATATGGTACCAGCTCTAAAGTATTGCCTACCAAACCAAAATAATCATCAAAATCAGTACATAATTGGCGGAGTAATCACATAACATACATACAAAAAAAAAACATTCAGTGGAATTGAGTACCTCCTTTTTTGAAGTCGGTTGAAAACAAATCTTTCTCGAATTCATATAAGTATGCATCCATTTCAAAATGTACGAAAAGCAGTTTAGAGATGTTATATTAAAGCGATAATATCGCATTACGAATAACAAGCTATTAACTGTTACCCGAGACAGTCAAATAGTCGTTATGAACAACGTATTATAAACACTTATGCCCTTAGATTATGTTACGTGGAACAGCTAGAATATATTAGTCACTCCTCTAAATCAGCTGTTTTTACTAAACGTTCAGATTAAACTAAACAGGAAACTAAAATCAGAAAATCAAAGGTTTGAGGGCGCCATCTTTAATTCGAAATTCAAGTAATTTTATAACCACGTTTCTGCCGACTTGGATTTTATTGTACAATTACTAACAGAAACATTATTAAACCATTCACGCAAAGTAATAAAGTAATCTAGACACCAATCACGACTTGATCTAAAACAATATTTTATATAGAAGTAAATGATCGCTCGAAATACAGTTCTAACTGCCAATTTAGACGCAGCTATCGAATGAATTATTATCAATAAAAATGTTATAAACGCATCTCCCATCCATAGCAGTTTCAAATATGAACTTTCAATGTTAAATATGAATAATAAAGGTTAAAGTCAGAAATACTCTATGTATGCTCGATACCATTACCGTCTTTACCATGGGGCACACGGGGCCCGTGCCCAGGGGCCCAGGGGCCCGTATCTTCAGGGGCCCCGAAGGACCGACAATTTCTCTCACATTTATTCTCATAACACTTTTACGGCACAGTAAGAGAGAGCACGCGGTCGAAAATAACTTGTGGTGGTACTTTTGTATTAAAAATGTAAGTCAAAATTATGACGATTTTATTTAACCAAATTGAGACAAAATCAAATCAAACATTGTCTTTTTTTTTTAGATGTATTATATTTTCATACAAAAAAAATTTTTGTATAATTCACTTTCTTTACTTTCCAAAGGGACCCCAAATTCTTCATAAGGGGCCCCAAATTCTTGTGTGCCCAAGGGCCCCAGCATAGTTTAAGACGGCCTTGCTCGATACGCTTATTCAGCAATGCCATTAGAACCATCTTCATAATGAATTTATGAGAAAACTAAAGGTAAGGTCAAAAATACTATCACTACGCTCGATACGTTCATTTAGCAATGTCATGAATATTAATACGACCCATATTCATAATGAAGTTTGGAGGCCAATAGGCAAAACTCTTTGAACAAACCCATGCAATGGGGATCAAAACTCGATGTTTTTCCGCTAGGTGGCGCATCGTCGATGCGGCCATAGTGAACTACCAATCTCATATATTTTGTTGTTGTTTTTCTACAACTTAGTTCTACAACTTAGTTCTACTGTCCAACATAAAATGTAAACAACAATCTAACCTAAAAAAACTATTTTCAGGCCGTCAACAGCTGCATAGATTCTTAAGGCACTATACCCACTATTTTTCCTTGGTCTAGCTAGATGACCGTCAACGCCCTCATAAAGAGCAGATATGGTACAGGGTGTTAGTTTGAACACCGTTATCCTTCTACGATATCATTGTACTCATCATTATGAACAACTTTTACTGTTTGTCAGTGGGATGCACAGACACCTTTTGCGCAAGCCAGCTCGTTGCTCGAGTATCTGAGCAGGAAAGCAGACAGCACGCCCCGAGTGATAAGCGTGGATGCGATGATGGTTGAATACTCCAAAGCGGAAGTCGGAGACCGGCTGGGTTGCACCAATGCCTCTGAACACCATGAGGTTGTCGTGTATGAAGACAGAGGAGAAAATTTAAGTTTCCTAAAAGCTCCAACACACGACCCCACAAGTGCAACAGATAGCTGGGGACACCCCATTCCGAGTGCAAACATTCAATCTGGTTCAGAAAGAGCACAACAAAAAGCAGCCGCCGAAAAAGCCGCAGCCCATCCAAGTGACAGCCGGAAAGGGGCAGGCCACATAGCGGCTTTTGCAACGGCGTTTAGTGCTGCGGCGCAGAGCTTGTTCCGAATCACGCACAAGTCACCACCTCCTCCAACAGCAGTGTCCCTGAGAGCAGCTTCACAAGCTCAGGCAGTCCGGACGAGAGCCGACATGGGACAGGTCGACCCGCCCCGCTACATCTCGGCCAAGGAGCCACAGGGCCACGCGAGAAACGCCTTTCTTGAATTTCTAGCCACATTGAGAGCGACAAGACAAGTCAATCTTAGGAACTGCCAAAACATCCTGCAGTCCTTCAGGCTAGGAAGCGAAAGTCTTCTAAAAGAGGGACTCGAGGAGGCCGAAGCAGCCATATATAATAACGTCACTTCCCAGGTCATCAGAGGAACCATGAAAGGACAATATATGGCAGCTTACAGCGCAGAAAGTGGTTTTGTGGCTCTGAACGAGACTGAGACGGGGCGAACAGGCAGACCGAAATACGCGATATCATCGAATGACCCAATTGTAGTCACCGCCAAGTGCACCAAGATAATGCTGGACGACAAGATCCTCGAGATGGCTAAGCCTATCGAAGGGAACTCAGATGTCGAGGCAAAATGGGAGAACTGGGTGGTACCAAAGATACAATGGGTCAACGGAGTTCCAGGATGTGGCAAGACAACATGGGTGATCAGACACTTCGATGTGGACCGGGACGCTATTATCACCACAACAACAGAGGCAGCAAAAGGTCTGAGGGAAAAGCTATCGCACCGCATCGGAAACTTGGTGAAAACTAGGGTGCGGACCATGGCTTCTTCTCTTGTAAATGGTTTCGGAAGGGAGAGATTCAGTCGCCTTCTGGTAGACGAAGCTCTCATGAACCATTTTGGAGCCATAGTAATGGCCGTACGGTTGTCTGGTGCCAGCGAACTTGTCCTCATCGGAGACGTCAATCAGCTACCTTACATCGACAGAGAAAATCTCTTCGAAATGAGGTACTATCGCCCAAATTTGGTCACAAACATCAGCCAAGAGTTGCTTTGAACACATAGGAACCCAATGGACGTCGCGTATGCGCTGAGGGAAATATATTCCGGTATATATTCCTCGGCTACCCGTATTAGGTCTCTTGAGCAGAAACGGTACAAAGGAGCGAAAATACCTAGCACCCTCCCCAACACCCTTTTTCTAGTGCACACGCAGGAAGAAAAGGAGACCCTCATAAGCCAGGGATATGGGACAGGCACTGGGTCGCGAACCCTTACCATTCATGAAGCTCAAGGACTAACATACGAGTCGGTAATCGCCATCAAGACCAAGGCCAAAATGAAGCTGCACGAAAGCGTCCCGCACGCAGTTGTTGCGATATCACGGCACACCGGGACCTTCATTTATTACGCCGACGACATCGAAGACGATGCCATCAGTCGATTCGTGCGGCGAGCGTCGGCTACGTCACCGAAGACCATCAAGGAGTACAACCTCCAAATGGCCATAAAAGATCGGAACGTGGCGGTGATGGAGGCTCTGGGCCGGGAGGAGGCGACGAATCAGACGATATTAAAGTGACCACTGATAGAGTCAAGCAAAGACTGGATCTACTGGTGATTGCTTTAAATGACAAGAGGAAAAAAAAATATACTAGAGTAAAACAGTATAGTATAATTAATAAAGTAAGTAATCGTACTGTTGTAGGCATTGCGTGTATACCCGGAGCACTCACGCTCACTAAAAAGCTTCTTCTTGCGGCGGCGTCGTGTATCGGGTCGCCCTCTTCCCTCCAATATGGTTGAGGAGAGCGATGGCTGGCACATGCGTCAACTCGTGAACGGGTGCTGCTTGCGGGAGCTGGACTGCTCGGAGTATACACGCAATTCTAGCAATAATTAGTAATACTTAGTTAGGTTCCTTTGGTATATTCTTTTTGTAAAGCCTTCAGCTTTTAAGCTATTAAGTGTAAAATTAAGTTTATAAAAAAATGTAAAAGTTGACAAAAGGCACGGACCCACAGTCCGTGGAGCTAATAAATCATTAAAAAAAAAAAAAACAACTTTTACTATGGAGCCAACCCTGAAATCACGAAAAAAAAACAGCTGTTCCATACAAAAAGGTTCATCGATCTTGGACAAAGTGTATGGAACAGCAGATTTTTTTTTCGCGTTTTCAAGGTTGGCCCCATAGTAAAAGTTGTTCATAATGACGAGTACAATGAAATCCTAGAAGGATAACGGTGTTCAAACTAACACCCGGTATATAAGCAACGATTAACAAGAAAACTCGATTTTGTCACATCCGGACCGCCGCTGACGCCATCTGCGAAAAGTATTGCCTGTGGAACCTCATTGCATTTAGCAAAAATATTGTAAAAACTAAAGTTTATTATAAGCAAATATAAAAATAGTTTTTTTTTAATGAACTCACCCATAGCTTCGTCTCTTAGATAAATTATAATGTCGCATACCTGAAACGATATAAAATACAGAAATAAGAACCTACTTATAAAAAGTAAATGAGTAAAAAAAAACAACTATTTAGTAGGTACAGTCTGTGTTTTTCGCCTTCTTATATTATCGGTACCTACATAAATGATTCTTCTTCTTTCCTCCTAAGAGGATTATGGCATCGCACTTTGTGCATTTGCCAGTGTCAAGTATTTTGATTTTTCAGGTTTATAATTCCAGTTAAATTAAGTCTCGGTCACAATCGAAGTAAAACACACTGTAAGTCACAGTCGAAGTCCAGTCATGATTCTTAAAGTCGTGGCAATGTGGCAAGCTAGCTTCTTTGGAGTTTTGAAAACAACACGAAAAGACACGTTTCAACACATGTTATCGCCTGCACAGTCATGCGCGTAAATCCAAAACGCCACCATTTTTATACAATAGCACCCAAAAAAACAAAAGTTTTGGAAATTGATACAATGTGGCACACAAGATATGAGGGTACTTTAAAATAGATCATAGATAAGCTAACTTCTAGGATGTTGGTGCATCCGAAGTGTCTTCGCCTCGGGCAAGATTCAACTCGCATTACAAATGGCGAGGATGAAATATAATGTTCTCTGCTCTTTACCAGCTAGCGAGAAGTTAGAAGTTTTTCGCGTTAAAGATGAAATATTGAGTAAGGAACAAAAGCTTTGCTAACTAGCTCGATATACAAGTAATAATAGACTGTGGAAACCATAGGCGTTACTTAAAAACGGCTCTTAAAGTTAAATAAACGAATGTTCGTATTGCACACTTTGAATGTAGAGTCAGTATAGCCGAGTATGTAGTCTGTAGAGTCAGTAGAGCTGCGAATGTAGAGTTGGTAAAGCCGCGAATGTAGAGTAGATAAAGCTATAAATGTAGAGTCGGTAATGCTGTTCATAATCTTAATAAGAAGTGGCCATGTTCCTTTTAAATCCAAAGCGCAACGATGAACAAGACTTGTGAAAAGCTTATCGAAATTATTTGTCAGTGAAATTGCTCGGTATTATAAAGATTAGCCTACAAATGCTACATAAGTTTTATATTACTCGGAAGAAAAAGTTAGACGACTCTGTTAACTTAAGCAATGTTTTTAAGTAAGGCCCGAATTGTTTACAATGCTTAAGAAAGGATCGACAGTAATCAATTGCAAGTTTCAGCACCTACGTAACTTTGTACAATGTTATTTATACAGTCATGAATTATTTAAGTAACTGTCTGTCCCTTTGTCGTTACAGAATATATTAATATATTCGATCTCTATGAATTTTTTATACCGGCCTTCACTAGCGACGACTGTGATGAATAAATAAACATTTTAAAACCCTAAAAATAATACTTGTTACTATTTTTATCGCCTAACCTATTATTCTTTCAGCACCCATTTTTACCTTTGTTTCTCTACCACGCTTACTTTGTATTTCTTTTATATCCATTTAACAGTCCACTAGGGGCCATTTCGTCTCGGCGAATAGAGGCTAAAAGAAGGGTAGGATTGACGCAGTTTTCAATTAACTAGCTTATAGATCGGCAGCCGGACCGGTGGGTTCGTTACCGAAGTTTTGGAAAAGGTTTTTTTGCGGGTTTAAGGCCTTTGATTGAGTTTTTAGTGATTAGAGCTGATTCAAGCTTCCCAAGATTAAAGTTGAAGCTTACGTGGAAGACTTTTTGTTTAATTTGTTGACTTAAATGTGAAAACGAAAACTTAGGCTCATCAACAAGAAAAATAATCTTCAAGAATATTGCTAGGCTTGTTATGTGTTATAACCGAATGAAAAAGTTTGATTCCACTTTTACTGTGCGAACTGCTAAAACAGTGGAATGTGCTGCCCGAGTGGGTCTTTCCCGATAGTTGCAATCCGCCCTCTTAGCACGCGCCGAGGGCTAATTGGTATTTCCCTGGACTGGTAACGTGATAAAGCTAGAATTTGGATACGCCTGTCTCGTTTTCGCGGGGAAAAAAAGAGTGGATAGACTTTTATCACGGCTCGCGTGCTAGGCGGGCTGGGTGAATTTGTTAAATACTTCAATTTTTACTCATTACATCTTGAAAAAGAATTGGCGCCCAACGTGTTGCAGCCTAATTCTGGTGCCTTACAAGAGAATAACCAATTGGATTAATGACTTGGCGCCCAACGTGTTGCAGCCTAATTCTGGTGCCTTACAAGAGAATAACCAATTGGATTAATGACTAGGCGCCCAACGCGGTGCAGCCTAATTCTAGTGCCTCACAAGAGAATAGATAATTGGATAGAATGACCACTATTCACTATTCAATATCCCGAAGGTGCTGTTCAACCGAGCGGTAGTGGTATAAACAAACTTGGACTCCAGTTCGCTAAGGATGAAGTCTATTGCATAATGCAGGGAGTTGCGCGACAATACCTTGCAGATTGCCGACTTCGGAACTTTGTCTTTGAAATGCTTGGCGATGTTCTGAATACGAGAATGGTCGAGGGTGCAGTAATGTGAATTAGTGTTCTGTGGTACAAAGTTGAGTAGTGACTACTGGGTTAGCAATCTGCGATAGAGGTTATTGGACAAAATAAAAATAAATATTATTAATAATATACAGGATGTTAGTTTGAACACCGTTATCCTTCTAGCATATCATTGTACTCATCATTATGAACAACTTTTCTTTTTTTTCGTGATTTCAGGGTTGGCCCCATAGTAAAAGTTGTTCATAATGATGAGAACAAAGATATCCTAGAAGGATAACGGTGTTCAACCTAGCACCCGGTACAATCCGGCAGAATATCTTTATGCTATAGAAAATGGAACACACTCATAGAAACAAACATCCGTAATATCCGTTCGGCCAATGTATACGTGTACCTCAGCGGCGGATTTACACATTTGCTGCCAGTAGGCTATTTAAATTTTGCCGCCCCTTGCGATCTCTACAATTCGATACCCTAGGACAGAAAACTTAATATGACCCTAGTTCACAATCACGTCATAGTGGTTGATGATGACAGTTCTTTCATTTCGTTCAGAAATGAATACTTTTCATAGAACCTGTTTGCAGACCTCCTGCCGTTTTCCTAATACGGATACGAGTCTATCAATGGGGCCGAAAAATGAGTTAACCCTGAAAGTATCACTTAAACTCGAACCGACACTTACGTATCTAAGTATCTATTAAATTCAGCTAGCCAAAAAAAAATTTGGATCCAAATTTGCCGCCCCTATAATCTGCCGCCCTAGGCTACAGCCTACTCAGCCTGCTGGTAAATCCGCCACGTGTACGTGTTATAGAACATCTGCAAAATGTCTCAATACCAAGATTTACTCTCAAACTAGCCTTTGAGATAAAAATAAGGATTGGTACAATCTGGCAAGCCAATAAAACAAATAATTTTATAGCGCCTCATAAAAATCGCCTGACATCACTCCATCATACGTTTTCTAAAACCGGTAAAACCATGATCCGTTATTTTTAGATGGTCCGAACCGAAGTGTCCTTTGAAAAACGTATTTTTTTAATGTTTTGGCATTTCTCTTTTGGTATTCTGCCAGTGTCAAGTTTTAATATATCAAGTTTTTTTTCTTAGTTATCGGCATCGCTCGTTGTGCATTCTACCAATGTCAAGTTTATGAATTCTCAAGTTTTTTTAATTAAAATAAAGTCAAATATGTCATTAAATCACAGTCAGTCACATGAAACCAGTAATAGTCGAGTCCAAGTCATGCCCTAGTAAAGTTGTGGTGACTTTACTATGAGCTTCTACGGAGTTTTGAAAACAACACGAAAAGACATGTTTCACCACATTATATAACTTGCCCACACTCGTGTATGTATTTAAACACTCAATGAATAAAACACCACCATTTTTAATCATTAATTCGCGAAAAACCACAAGTTTAAGAATATAATAGAATGCAATGACATGATTTTTCCGTGTTCCCGCCAAAACTCCATATCAAGTTTTAGTTGAAAGTTTAATATGTCAAACAAGTTGTATCAAAGTCAAATACAGTCGCGAAGTTATGCCTCAGTAAAGTGGTGGCCACTTTATTGGTAGCTTCTATGGAGTTTTAGAGGCAGCACGGAAAGGCATATTGCACCGCTTTATACAATGTGTAACAAAAAGGTTCAACAATACTGAAGGGTATGTATGTACTCATCATTATTAACAACTTTTACTAGAGTGGCCTCGTAAAATCGCGTAAAAAAATAATACTGTTTCATACAAAAAGTTAATAGACCTTGGACAACATTTATAGTACAGCTGTTTATTTTTTCCCGCGATTTTAGCGTTGTCCCATAGTAAAAGTTGTTCATAATGATGAGTAACCCTACATACCCTTTTTATTGTTGAACCTTTTTGCTACACATTTTATATAAACAATTATGCACTTAAGTACATAAACAGGCAAGGACCGAAATTGCATCGTGTTGCATTTTAGTTGCTAACTGTACTAAAATGCAACCACCTTGACAAATACATTAATATTTTAAAAAACAAGTTTTGGATAATAAGAGTGATGCTTCAGTGAAGATTTTTTCACTTTCACGCTAAATCTTCTAAAATACCTTGCCACAGTGTAGAGTCCAGGCCCAAATGTTGGCTAAATCTGACAGGTGAAAGGATGACGTTATAGCTGAATTCTGGCAGCCTGGCAGATTAACTGAGTTAATTCTGTTGATTCAATTAACGCTGAATGTGGCTGTTCTACAGCGATGTAATTTTATTGTGTAGTTAGCAAAATGAAGGGGAATTTGCTATATTATATTAATCATGGAATTATTTTGTAAATATTTGAAGTTTGACTTTGTTCTGAATGCTAGTAGAGCCGAACGCCAGAACAAAAAATAATGATTAGTGTCAGACTAGGATGACATTTGCATTTCTTTTTCCTTTGTTATTGGCATCGCACTTAGTGCATTCTGCCAGTGTCAAGTATAAAAATGTATGTTTAAGTTTTTATACTAATAAGTCAAATAAGTCATAAAATCATAGTAAGTCACACACAACTAGTCACAGTCAAGTCCAGGTGATGCCCTAGTAAACTTGTGGCGGTTACTATAACATATATAACTATTACTATTTTGACAGCCTGATAGCTCTGTTGGTAGCATGTCTGCCTTCAGAGCTGTAGGGCGTGGATTCGATCCCCACCCAGGACAAAAATGTTTGTGACGGACATCGATGTTTGTTCTGTGTCTGGGTGTAGTATGTATTATAAGTATGTATTTACGAAAAAATAAAGTATATTAGTATTCTATCAGCTATCTGGTTTCCATAATACAAGCTTTGCTTAGTATGGGGCTAGATGGTGCTGTGTGTAATAAATGTCCCCCCAATATTTATTTATTTATTTAATATTTATAAGCTTTCATGGAGTTTTGAAAACAATATGGAAATACATGTTTCACCACTTTATATCACTTGCCCACACTCGTGCATGTAATTCGAAACTTAATGAATAAAATCCCAAAATTTTTTTATCATCAATTCGCAATAAAAAAACTCTAGTTTAAGAAAATAATACAATGCAGCGACATGTTTTTTTCCGAGTTCCCCGACATTTGCAAGAATTTCGTTATGAGAGCATTTTGGCACGATACTTTCTGCGTATTTGTCCTACAGTCAAGTATTAAATATTTTGATTATTAAGTTTTAGTAAATGTCATCGAACAAACTAATGGGAAGCGTTGTTTTTCTTTCAAAATAATTTAAAATTTTAATAAAAAGCAGTCCTTTCCCTATTACTTATGTCCTGGAACTTATTTGCAGTGAACATTTTCTTTCACACGGTAGGTATAAAATAAAGCGCCTATTCAAACAATAAATGTTCCAAGAAATTCCAAATTGTATGCCAATAACGTCTAAGTAAATGTATTCGTCCAACTTATTTCTGCAGCGAAGCAGTTTCTACTTAACTACATCGCTATTAAACCCGAGCGCTTCACTTGATTTTAAACTTAAAGTTAACTTAAGAAAGTTACGACCTCACACTTTCATTTGAAATGGTAAGAATATTTATTTTTAAAAGATTCGTCTGCTCATAGTAAATCGTGAAATTATATGGCCGTTTATTTAAAAGTTGATGCACAGTTTTAACTTCAATTTCAGGGTTTCGATTTCAGTCTTTATGTATTACGATCCTTTAGGACTGAATCAGTTAAGAGAGCAGTTAGCAAAGAAAAGAGAGAGTCGACTCCTAAAAAAAAAAGAAAAAAAAACGTAGTTCGTGCACAGAATAAATAGTAGTACCTTTATATTCTACTACTACTACTTTATATTTATATTGAGCCAAGCGCCAACTAAGCGCGTGAAAAAGTGACATTTAGAAACTGATTTTTATTAGTACTTATATTAATATTTAATTGTACCATTATTAAAACAATTCTACCAAAAAACCGCCCAGTTAATTATCGAATAATCTCTATCCTCGAACACTTATAACTCGAGAATCCCGGGATAGTTTCTCAGAAACTTGTTCCAAGTTAATTAACGCGAAATTCTCGGTTAAAAGTTCCAAGATAAAGCAAACTCTAACCAGCTAAAGAGATGCTGTAACAATTGTAAACAACAGTTTAAGACGGCCACTTTGTTAACTTTAAATTATACGCAAATAACGTTGCATGGTTTAAATTACACCCAAATAATGTTGGGGTAACTTGTTTGTGGGTTTGGGTAAATAACCCAGTAAATGTAAAAGGTTGGAAGCTATTATTTAGATAATTTTTGAATTATTTAAAATCGTACTAATGCCAGTATTAATTCGTACCTTATTTGCGGGAATTACGTAGTACTTAGTATAGTAATACAGAGCCACCCGACCAGAAACACCGGAGGACGGGCAGCAGCGTCCCCTCTGTTAACGGCAGTGAGCATTCTGCGATCCCCAAGCCGAGATGGGTGGGGAGCCGAGATTGTGACACCCCCTCCCTATTAAGGGGGTGGCCTTCATCCCGCACTGGAGGTCCGAGATGAGTAGTCGAGTAATTCTCTTAACTGTGCCAATGTTTAATGGAACAATACCTACATTAATAAAGGTAGTTGCAAGATCTTATTCCCCCCTGCCCATTCTTCTATCGGACGGCAGGACCTCGAAAATGCGAGACCGTTTCATGGTTTTTATACAAAAAAAAAACTCGTACGAAACCACACTAAATTGCCATACCCTCATTTGGGTCATTATGTTAGTAATGTTACTTACATAAGCAGCATAATGTGCTATAAAAAAAATGACTTTGACTTTGCAACGGTTTGATTCCACTTTCTTTATTCGAACTGCTGAACAGTGGAATGCGCTGCCCGAGTGGGTGTTTCCCGATAATTATAATCTGGGTGTCTTCAAGTCGCGAGTGAATCGGTTTCTTCTAGGCAAGCGTGCTCCATCGTAGACTGCATCTTCGTTTATCATCAGACGAGATGGCAGTCAAACGCAAGCTTGTAAATAATATAAAAATAGTCCAGGGCGATTGGATCATATCCACCACGCTGGCGCAGTTGCGGGTTCATAGATTCACATACATCATTTAATTTGCCCTCCGAACGTATCTCTACCTATGCAGATTCCTTCACTATTAGCACAGAATAAATAATAGTACTACATACAGAAAATTCACTCCGCAAAGGAATTGAAATAAATAAGGACTAGGCAATAAAGTAGCAATTCAACTCGCACAGCGCTGGATATAGCTCGCTATATTCACCTAGATATACCGCTCTCTTTCTATCTCGTATGCTTAGTTACGTGCGACGAGGCTAGCGTGCGGGCTGCCTCTGCAATGTCCTCCCGAACGGAGTACAATAAACTCCCTATTAGTTAGTCATCAGATATATACAATAGGCTAGATAACTGGTTTTTTTATTGTCCTATTTAAATGTGGCCCATAAATATAGCTGATTAATGAAAAGAAAATGAAAATCTGATCAAAATTAAGCAACTTATAAGCATTTTAATATCATCCTTGACAGAGAGAAGAAACAGCAAATCGTGACGTCACTTCTATGTACGCCATACAAATTCTATTCTGACAAGTACGGCGTGATGTCATTTTTGGTTTTGTGGGAAAGGGACAGAGTTGTCTCTAACAAAAACTTTAAGCGCTTATATATCAGTACATAATTAACCGATATAATATTTTTTTAAATATACATACTATATTTACTTAAATTCTTCATCAAAGCTATTGGTTTCCACGATATAAACATCAGTCATCTACTCTATTTAAATAAAGAAATTTAGATGCACGAGACGATGGTAAGAGATAACGCCTGCCCATGACCATTGCAGCCATACCCGCAGCTTTGTGCATCAAAAATACAATTGTATCAGTTGTCGCTCATTACTTTGCGACATACAATGGTAAGTATCATTCCCCATATAATTAATGACGTAATAATAATATTTATTAACTGAGTTTTATTACGGATTAGATACTCAGACCCACGGTTAATTAACCTGGATATTCCGAATAGTTTCTATCACATGCGGTGACCTTTATCAAGGAGTGATTAAAAGGCACACGCGCGGATTCAAACTGTCTTTTGTTTTTGTACCTGACTATCTAGCCAATATCAGAGCTTAACTATCAAAATCCAACAGTTTACAGGCAAATGAGTTTGTAATCGAAACGAGCTCTTTATTTGCCATAACTATCAACAATTTCAATTAAAAGCTACTACAATCGAATCATTTAACTTTAGGCAATGGTACGGCCATCATCGGTCTAAATGTTCCGATACAAAACTATCAGAAACTAATTCAGGTTCTTTTGGTATAAAATAATAGGATAAAGATTGACCACGACATTGAAAAGCTTTGAAAAGTAAGCATTGATATACAGGTGTTAGTTTGAACACCGTTATCCTTCTAGGATATCATTGTACTCATCATTATGAACAACTTTTATTATGGGGCCTACCTTGAAATCGCGAAAAAAATATGTGCTGTTCCATACATTTTGTCCAAGATCGATGAACCTTTTTGTAAGGAACAGCTGTTTTTTTTTCGTGATTTCAGGGTTGGCTCCATAGTAAAAGTTGTTCATACACTATGCACTACTTTTGACTGTTATTTCAGTCACTACTTTTGATCAACCTGCTCAGTCAAAACTACTTTATTACTGATTCTGGTAGATATAAGTACTTTTGACTGGTTAAGAGTTTTGACTGCAACATATACATGCTTTTCTAATTTCAACGTGTATTCGCTCAGTTATCGTTAGAAAGTCGGTTAGTAACCGTAATTGGTTACTAACCGGTCGACCAACCGGTGGTATTTTTGTGCGAAAACCTCAGGCGTATGATTCAAATCGAACCCCTGTATGAATCAAACTAAGGGCTTAGCCCGACCAAACCACTCAAACCACTGCCAGCTGCCCACTGTAACCAGCTAACTATATTACTTAAATTGCCACTTCATTTAGCCTAAGGACTTCTTAAGCTACGTTTTCGGAATTGTTCTCTCTGCTCTATACTCTGTTCGCTGAGAATGTCTAATATACGGCGCTCTCTCTTGCACAATTGTATGTAAGTGAAAAGGACGGTACTAGCTATTACGGTAATAACTATGTTCGTTATCTGCGACCAATAACCTGCAGAAACCTGATTTCTTTATTAGTCATTCTCAGCGAACAGAGTATAGAACACGTCTGCCCATCTATTGTCGATCTCCGCATGGTGGTGTGCATAAGTATATTTCTCTCCAGTATAACTCAGTCGCACGCCGGCTTTGTTGATGAGCGGTCGTCAAACTTGACAGCAAAGGTCAGTAGAGAACGATGCGTCTCAGCTAATCAACAGATAGCGCAAATTTTTAAGTAGCACACATGCCGGGCAAATATTCGTTATGGTTTTAGGCTACTCTACAAGAATAATAACAAATATTGCGGCGTAGTCGGTTTTCGCCCTTAAGGTCAACCCTCCCCAAAGTTATAGAAGTTAGCCGCCAAGTTTCAGCCACCTGGTGTCACGAATAGCCCTGATGTGGTTTTAATCTTCTCAGACGAGACCCCAACTTTCAAATTCATGCTCATTTGTCTTTAAGATAATTAGCATTGAGGTGTGACTGTTGAAGATACTTGTAAAGGCGATATTTATAGGTACTAGTAAAATTTGGGATCTCAACTCTCATGTAGTTTTCTTTTTAATTTATTTACTTAGATACTTTCTTACTTATTTACTAGATATAAAGTAAGTATTCCAATCTAAAGAAGAAAAGAAAGTACTTCTAAGTAGGCGTTAGGAATAATTTATTATAAAAATAAATGGATACTCTTTATTTTTCATACTAGAGATTACCTATACTTACGGATCGACCAGACAGAATAAAAAGGTCGTTTGAGCGCCAAACTCCATCCGTAAGCGATGATAGGTAAGTCTAATAAAAGCTGAATTAATGGCAAGCAAAAAATTCTACATCCCCAAAATATTCACCAAAATCCTATTAGCAAAGTTGTCAAACCACCTAGCGATTCCAACCTCTAAGTTCCATTCTCTCAAACTTGGTCACTCGACGTGACCACTGCCGACCGCTACTTAAAACTCTCAAAGACGGATCCTGAGGAGTTTCGCTCTCGGAAATCTGGCAAAAACTTAGCTGAGATGCTACCCCTGACTTACTGAATTGGGTTTTTAAAGTTGCTCTTTATTGAAGTGTAATTAATGGATACAGCAAGAATGACCAATTAAGTTTATTATTTTGGAACCAAAATCTACATCTGAAACAAAGATAATATAATAATCTGAATTTTCTTTTCTTTGTTCCTTAAGGATACCTACTTTATGTTGTTGATTAGATCTTCGTAAAAAGTTGTAGAAAAGTATTTCAGTCCAATACCATTTTTAATTTTGAATACGTACAAATAGAATGACTGGTGATTGGTGAAATTTCGGCCCCTACGACGCTCGAAGGTTTGCTTACCAGTTACCAGTACCTTACCAATAGGACCAGCATTTTGGGAACTCTTTAGGACTAATGAGACTACCATATCTCAAAGTAAAGAGAACCAATGAAGTAATTCCATGGGCATTATTTTGTTACATTATCGTTCTGGGTACCTGGGTATATCCTAAAACTGCATCCAGAACCACCGGAGGACGGGCAGCAGCGTCGTCTGTTTACGGTGGTAAACATTCTGCGATCCCCAAGCCTCCTGCCAAACGTGTGGATTATGACAACCACTCCCTATTAAGGTGGGAGGCCTTCGTCCAGCATTGGACGCGTTCTGGCTGTTGAATGTTCTAGCTACCGCTACAATGGTAATGGGCAGACCGTTTTTCTTACCAGAGAGCTTTCTTACGTGGGCGTCTAGGTCTCATAATCTCATGACTTGACCATATTAAAAGTTTAAGATTCGTAGAGACCAAAAACGCCAACTAAGAAGTTTGAAGTTGCGAGTTCTTTGTAAAGCAATGCTAGAGTCAAATGATAAAACATACTATAGAACTGCAGGATTTAGCCCCTTTGACTGAACCCGCTTAATAAACCACTAACTAAAGATTCTAAGGTTTCAAAGGAGACAAAGCGCAAAACATAGTAGTGGGGCCTCGCAGTGCAGAGATTTAGTGCGGCCAACTTATTTCTAGACTCGAATGAGGGAACTACCGTAGCATCTTCGGAACAAAACTCTAGAACACTTTAGTTCCGTGATTTGACGGAGTCTGCTGTTAGGTTGGCTTTTCTGGAGTTTTAATTCGGTCTGGCGAGCACGTCGGATCTCTTGACAAATGGAGAGCGAACCACAACGCCCCGGCTGCCCTCGGCTGTGTTGCCAACAGAGAAAATAGTCAAAACGGGTAGCAAATAGTCACTATATTTTGAAATAAATGGGAATAATAGGTATACATGATTAGGATAGGCAATATAAGCACTGAAAGTATTACTAGGATTTAAATTGTCATATATTTTTATAAGAGCCTTATCAATATTTTAACTTGCGCAAAACCAATATTTTGCATGTCATGTGTTCGAGGATGGAGTAAGTCGACTTAGGAGAAATATATACTTTCATCATCATCATCATCAGCCCGGAGCATCCACTGATGGACGAAGGCCTCCCCCTTATCAGTGTTTCCACTTTTAGGGATTTCTCCCTTTTTTGGGAAAAATTAGCAATATTAGGGACATTTTCATTTCGACAGGGATTTAGGGAGTTTTGGGGAAAAATCGAACTTAATGTGGTAATCCTTTTGTTTGTGTTTTTTTGGTCTCTAACTGACCTATTAATTGTGCTATGACCGTAGTTACAGGCGACCAAAGTCGTATTATACCAACAGTTGTTTTTTTTCATTCTGCACTGCAGAAAAATAGCGAAAAAATATTATATTATTTGTCTGAGTGAGATTGGTGATTACCTATCCAATGTTAAGTGCAGCGAAAAACTGTAAAAGCAGAGCTTCGGCTTCAAATTAGGGTTTTTTTTTCTTGATTATGGTCATTCTCCCTCAACCAAGGAATTTAAATATTTGTTTGGGGAATTTTAGGGATCATTTGAAAAGAAACAAGGGAAAAACCAAAATTAAAAGTGGAAACACTGCCCCTTATATATACTTTACAGCTTTGAAAATATTTCTATTGTATCATTTTATTATCTAATTACAGGGGAATTACGGGGGAAGCCTTCGTTCAGCAGTGGAGGTCTCCGGGCTGATGATGGTTATCTAATTACATGATTTCAATAAATAATTAATAGTAACTTTGGATACCTTTTGAAATAAAACTCATAGCTAAACAGCAAATATACAAACTCACAAACTCTACCGCTTTATAATATTCTTAGGTCAGAAATACAGATAAAAAAGCAACACTAACTCTAGATAATATAACCCGAATAAAGCTAGATGAAAGTCGTACAGCGTGGCAAAACTAAAGCCCGTCTGCGGTCATCCCCGCAGCTACAAACCGCCATGTTTAAAACTCCAGATTCTAGAGGCACTACCAAGAGGAGATTGAAGGGGTTGAAGAAGGTTGCGGTCAAATTAGTGTTATTTGCAATATGTAGAAATACTATTCTATATATATGTGCTATATGTGGTGATGTTGATGACGCCGAGAGCAAAAATAGGCAAAGAAGAGAGAATTGCGGGAAAGAGATCATTTAAAATGATTGCACCTGTCAATTCATTTATCTTACAAAAGTAAACAAAATTAGGTTTTATTATTACGGATTAATCTTCAAAACGTTGAATATTGTTTTAGACAATTTAAGCTATTGCGATTTCCAAAACTATATTTAGGTAGGGTTTTTTTTTATCGTCAAAGATGTTGAAATCTGTAAGCTACATTATGGCGCGCTATTTTATTTTATAATAGGCCTCAAGTTGACTTCACAAAAAGAAACCAAAGAAACTAAAAAAAAAAACAATCAATCAAATCAATGCGATGAGTTTTGGCGGGAACGCGAAAAAATCATATGGCCGCATTGTGTTATCTTACAAAAAAAAGTGTTTTTTCGAGTGTTAATGTATAAAAATGGTGGCAATTTATTCATTAAGTGCCGATTTACTCGAATGGAACGCGAACGGTGACGCAAATGACTGGATCTCATCAAAACCTTGGAACATTAAAATAATTGACACTGGCAAATACAAAAAGTGCGACGCCATAATTCGCTTTGGAGGAAAGAAAAAAGTTTTAATATTAAAGGCATTTTTTTTATCTTAAAAAAATTATACTAATCAATAAAGTTATCTCCGTATTTTCAAAAACCTAATACAAGCGATAATAAAAATAAACACAGTTATACTTGAATATATCTGTTTCCAATCGCATATTCCAAACGCACAGTCCAACTAGAATTTTGATGGAACAAAGCGCCAATATACCAACAGCGAAATTTATTGCAACGCTAAAAAAAGAGCAAAATGGCATAGTAGATGGACAGAAAGCTTTTACCATAAAAACTTTTTACAAAGGTCTTTGTCATAGAATTGGACAAAGTTAATTATATGCAGTTACACTGCGAATGGTACTATAGTGCTAGTTTGACCCAGCGACGGTGATAATGGAATGGACGGGCCCAGAGCATGCAAATCGATCAAAATTAACAAGACAACACAATCAACCATACCTAGCTAAAAGTATGCATATTACATTTGCCGGAAAATAGAGATAGCGAATCTAATTACTGCATGCCAAAACGAAAACACATGTACAATTGTACATGTATTAGAAGTTTGTATTGTCGTATCATACGGCTCGCATGTCGCATAGGCAAAGTATGACTGAAGCGAGTGGAGAGCCGGCGCTCGTCCATCTTATCATTGTCGCTGGTTTGACCTAGGATTGACCACTCATAAATAGGTTTTGGCAAGGTAGGAAAACTAAAGCCCGAGCGACTACTTCCTATAGTCACCGCGTTACCAACTGAGTCGTGCGGCCATAAATCATTTTACTGTGTCTATCTCGCTCGCACTTGTGGGTCTTGCTTGTGGTCGCTCTTGTGGGTCTTGTGCATTCTGCCAGTGTCAAGTTTATGAATTTGCAAGTTTCTTTTATTAAAATCAAGTCAAATATGTCATTAAATCACAGTCAGTCACACGAAATCAGTCATAGTCGAGTCCAAGTCATGCCCTAGTAAAGTTGTGGCGACTTTACTATGAGCTTCTACGGAGTTTTGAAAACAACACGAAAAGACATGTTTCACCACATTATATCACTTGCCCACACTCGTGCCTGTAATTCAACACTCAATGAATAAAACACCACCATTTTTTATCATTAATTCGCGAAATAACACAAGTTTAAGAAAATAATAGAATGCAACGACATGATTTTTCCGTGTGCTTGCACTTGTGGGTCGTGCGACTATGAATTATGGCCGCACGACTCAGTTGGTAACGCGGTGACTATAGCGCCACGCCTTAAAATATGTGGGAGGCATAGCTGGCAAAAAAAGTTGAAATTAATAAGAACGCCACTATCGCAAATAGTTCTAAATACTAGCAATCCTGTAGTCGTTCTGGGGAAGATGATTGGATGAAATCATTGATTGATGAAATTCTCGTACTGGATTCTTTTCCGCAGTGTAAGTGTGCAAAGGAGAAAAAAAATCGTTTCAAAACCTTTTGCCAAGCTGTAAACAGGCTTTTATTTTATTATGAAAACTGGCGTGTTTTTACACATATTGGTCACAATAATATATGAATAAGACATGGTCAGGTATGAACATACTTGACTGGCAAGTACAAAGCGATCCTCTATGCGCCTAAAACACTTTAATGGTTTATGGTTGTCGAATTCGGTTTAGGTTTACATCACAAAATAAAAACATTTTCCAACTGTAATTTTTCTGTGTAAAGAGCGTTTAATTTGGTCACTTTGGTAAGGGTTGTTTAATGTTTACTCGCCCGAGGGCTGAAATTAGTTAATTGTACCACTCTTTATTTATTTTTTACCTTTCTGTATGCAAGTTTATAATTAAGTATTTAAACTTGTTTTATTGTTTATTATGATGTTTTAGTGAAATGGCTTGGGTTTTTTCTTTGCTTTAAGGCAAAGATAATAATTATAATAATAATACTATACTATACTGAGATACAATTATTTTATTTAAGCTAAAGCTTATACACTACACTATGTACAAGCAGTTGTTTTGCATTCCCGCCAAATCACAGGTAGATTTACTATGGGGTCGACCCAGAAATCGCAAAAAAAACTGCTGTTCCATACAAAATCTTTATTGACCTTGGACAAAATGTATGGAACAGATAGATAGATGGATTAACTCTTTATTGTACACACCAAAATAAATTAAGAACAGGTGTTTTTTTCGCGTTTTCAGTTGTTCATAAGTTCATAACGATGAGTACTTATATCAACCCCTGTAAATTCGGCGGGAATGCAAAACAACAGCTTGTATGTTAAAATGTTAGATCGGATATTTTTTATACCGTTGACTGCAACTTATCATGGCTGACAGCTGGAATAAAAGCATAAATTCATTTACTTCTATACAATTTTATTATCAGAGCTGGCGAAGTATTCCGGTCCGATCCCATGAAGAGATACGTGGGATTTTTTATTTTATTTATAATTATTATTATATTCCGGTCTGATCCCACATGTTACTGGCAACGATCGTCCGATCACAAGGAAACTATAAATGAAACACAAACTCGGTTGGTGTACAATACATTTTGTATTGTATTGTAAACTTCACCATTGTAAAGGAGACTTCATTAATATCTTCAACTTCATATAACTTTAAACTAAACATAACAACAATAGGGAGCAAGTATAAAGTTGTTTTGAAGCTCTAAACGTCAAATTCAGGATTTGGCAAGTTGTGCCCAAGTTGCGCCTACTTGTGCAAGTTAGGCAAGTTACAATGCGATCGACTGTTTACTTAGCGTTAGAGTATTTGGTTAACTTAGCGAGATTATAATGTTGAATACAGGACTAGATCCTGACCGCGAATTTGTCCGCGTCGTATATAAAAAAACTCAAACATTTATGTGACGAACATAGATGTTTGTCCTGTCTGGGTGTTGTATGTAATTATGTGTTATAAGTATGTATTTGGTACCTGGGTATCTCCTAAAACAGCATCCAGAACCACAGGAGGACGGGCAGCAGCGCGAGCGTCCTCGTTCATGATCATTTTGCGATCCCAAAGCAAAGCATGGGCAATTATGACAACCCCTCCCTATTAAGGGGGGCCTTCGTCCAGCAGTGGACGTCTTCGGGCTGATGATGAAGTAATTATTAAAAAAAAATCGTACTCTGTTTCCCCTTTTTCATTGTAGTGTCCATGGTAGGCGCTTTGTAAAATTTCCACGTATATTTTTATTAGAGCTTGGCTGTAAACAGGCATCAAATATTTCATTATTTAACTATTCATTTTAAATAAGTAGCAAACATAGTAGATTTACCTACATATCAAATGTTTTTGTTGGGGCCAAAGATTACGAAAGATGCGCCATTGCTTAATAAAACAACGTTTGAAAATCAACCCCGTGCCGTCATGTTAACGACTTGCGCCGGAAAATCATATAACGATATTAAAATCTAAATTAGCCGAACAAGAAGCAAAAATAATTGATGTATCGGCAGAAAAAATAAAACTGAAAGATATCACAGAAAACAATTTAAAAGATTTAAATGAATATGAGAAAGCCTTGAAAATAATTCATATGCATGAAACAAATGCAGCCCTCTTCGAAAAATTACAAAAAACTACAGAATTAGAATACAATGAAAAAATAGATTGTCTGAACGACCAGATTGAAGCTTTACAAGCTCAGGTAATAAGTTTACAAGCTGAAAATGTACAACTGAAAAGTACAAACATTAGTGTTGTCGCAAAAAAACTGGCGTTGACTAACACAAAGAGGAGTCTTGATAATATACAAACACAGAACACAAATAAAAATAATATAATACAAGTAAATAATAGAAAGGAAACGGGAAAAAAAAGCTACTCTACAGTCGTTAAAGATACAGATACAGGTAGGAAGAAGAAAGTAGAAGATGGAAATAAAGACAGTCTAGAGAAAGACACTGTGATAATATCTTGTACAAACGAAAGAAATACATCGACGCCTCCATTACAAAGAGAAGGCCATGATGCAATACTGAAACGTAAAAAAGTTATCATTTTGTGCGACGAATTTGGAAAATCCTTAGCAAAACATGTGATGAACGAAATACCTGACCAAGATACTGTAACATCAATATGTAAACCAAATGCCACTCTAGGAGAGATGGTCAAAAATATAGGCTGTTGGACAAAAAACATGAAAGAAAATGACGAGATAATTATCGTGGCTTCTCGACTATTAGACTATAAGCTAGGATATATCATTAAAGTTATAGACTTGTGTGCATTAAGGAAATTTAAACTACAAATTACCACGTTGCCATACAGCTATTTGAATATATCAGATACAGTAAACAATAACAAAAAATATAACATAAATGAACATATGTATAGATTAGCTTCTCGTTCTGCAAGTGTGTCAATTATTGATATTAATTGCTTTAATGAGTCTTACTTTACTAAAGAGAAAACTTTGACGAGGAATTTTATAAAATTTATGTGTCACACAATTGTAAACAATTTAATTGTAAAAACTCCAAGTAGAATGTTGTCAAATTTGATTTTTTTAACAGGAGATATAGAGCAGGGTGAATATAAGAAACCAGATGTAAACTTTGATATTGTATCAAAAACAAACGAAGTAGAGAAGATACATGTAAATTCTTTAAACTTATAGACTCGACAAGGGGTAGGCATAAAAATGTCATACTCTGCCAATCTTTAGGTATAAAACACAAAAATACTTCTAATACAAGGTTAATTACGCTAATGCATCAAAACATAAACAGAATAACCAGTGATAAATTATTAGAGATAGAACTATTTTTAGGTACCTATGTCCTTGATATTATTTGTTTTACTGAGACATGGTATAACTGTAATTCAGTTATGCCTACATTTGATGGTTTTAATGTGGTAAGTGCCTTCAACAGAAAGTCTGCTGCCGGTGGCGGTACTTTGATAGCAATAAAAAATTACATAAAAGCAAAAGAACGTAAAGACATAACAGGTCTTTCTGTTGAACGCACGTGTGAAATAGCGTGTGTAGAGTTAGATAACCATATAGTCTTGTGCATATATACACCTCCAGATTCACATTACAAGTCTTTTCTTAAGATTACGGAGGAAGCACTCAAACGAGCTTCCAAAGAAAATAAGTTTATAATAATGTGTGGCGATTTCAATGCCAACTTACTAAAGGAATCTCCAAAAAAGCAACATTTGTTGCTATTATGCCATTCGTTTAACCTGACTGAAGTTTTCATTACCCCTACAAGAATAGCTGCTACATCAGCAACATGCTTAGACAATATATTTCTTAATTGTGAATATGAAGAAAAATGCCTCACTCATCACTTAACGTCAGACCACAAAGGTCAAGTTATTAAATTCAATTCCGGCACCAATAGGGTTATAGACAGTAAAGTTACACATAGACCAATTACGAAAAATCGTATCGATCGTTTTAGCTGTATTCTGCATGAAAAATTTAATGATTTAAACATTGATTACAGTAACCCCGAAAAAGACTTTGAAAAGGGGTTCAATATTATTAACAATGCTTTTCAAGAAAGCTTTTTAACTAAAGAAATTACATTAAAAAGTAAACCCACTTTTGCTGAATGGGCTACTCCTGGTATATATAAAAGTCGACAAAATTTATATGACCTATATGAAAAGAAGAATAGTTACAGCGTCCTGACAACTTCAGAATTAGAACACGTTAGAGTTTATTCGAAAGTTTTTAAAAAAGTTTGTAGAAAAGCTAAGTCATTATTTATTAAAGACCAAATTGTTAAATCTAACGACAAAATTAAGACTACTTGGAAAGTTATAAAAAAAGAAACCGGCAAGTCAAAAATGATAGAAAAGCCAAACATGCTTAAACTTAATGATAAAACTATAACAGAAAATTTAGATATGGCTAATACTTTTAACGCCTTTTTTAGTAATATTCCTTTTGAAATAACTAGGTCTCTTAAAGTTTCACCTGTAACTGCTGAAACTTATCTCTTAAATAATATTGAACAAATGCCCGCAGATTTTACTTTTCACCATGTTACACCAATTACAATCATTAAAACTTTTAAATCATTAAAAATTAAAAACACGGAGGACTTATGGGGTATCTCGGTCAAAGTATTACAGAGAGTAATATATATAATAGCTCCATATTTAGCTAATTTGTTTAATAGCTGTATTGATGAAGGTGTATTTCCAACCCTAATGAAGCTTAGTAAAATAGTTCCTTTATATAAATCAGGTTGTAAGAATGATCCTTCAAATTATAGACCAATATCTGTGTTGCCGTCACTGAGCAAAGTATTCGAAAAAATGATGCTTAACCAACTGTTGTCTCACTTTAGTGTTAAAAAATTGCTACATGACCGTCAATATGGTTTTACTCGAGGCAAATCAACAATAGACGCAGGCTCTAAATTAATATCGTACATTCTGGAAGCATGGGAAGAGTCGTCTGATGCCATCGGAATATTCTGCGACCTTTCTAAGGCATTTGATTGCGTACACCATGAAACATTGATAAAAAAATTGAAACATTACGGAATTGGAGATAAAGCACTTGAACTAATTAGTTCGTATTTATCTTACAGAGAGCAAAGGGTCTCAGTTAATGGAGCTCAGTCTGGAGGTACCTCTATTAGAATGGGAGTGCCCCAAGGTTCAATATTAGGACCATTTCTGTTCCTAGTGTACATGAACGATTTACCTAGTGTAATCCAAAAAAAATCTGTTAATGATATAGTATTATTTGCCGACGATACTTCTCTCATATTTAAAATAAATAGAAAAAATACTGAGCTACAATATATTAATGAAATCCTAGAGTTAGTATGTAACTGGTTTTCAGCCAACAACATGGTACTTAATCCGAATAAGACCAAATGTATTAAATTTTCGTTATGTAATGCTAAAAATGCAGTTAAACCTGAACTGTACTTAATGGACCAAAAATTACAACTAGTACAAACTACTGTATTTTTGGGTATTGCACTAGACCCAAAATTACAATGGGGACCCCATATTGAAAAGCTCAGTAAAAGATTGAGCTCAGCTGCTTATGCTATTAGGGAAGTTAGGAAACTGACAGATATCGCTACTGCAAGGCTAGTATACTATGCATACTTTCACAGCATTATGAGCTACGGTATACTGCTATGGGGTGCAGCTGCTGATAATAAAAAAATATTTATCTTACAAAAAAGAGCAATTCGTGCTATTTATAATCTGAAAGCTAGAGAATCTCTAAGAGAAATATTTAAAGATATAAATATAATAACTGTACCTTCATTGTATATTTATGAGGTGATTATGTACACAAGAAAATATATTCGTAATTTTAAAAAGATAAGTGATGTTGATACTCATAACGTACGCAATAGAAATAGATTGATGGTACCCTACTTTAGACTGCAAAAAAGCAACAAATCATTCCTTGGTAACTCTGTAAGGTTCTACAACAAAATCCCAAAAGATGTGTTAGATCTAGGCGAGCATCAATTTAAAAAACATATTAAGAAGAGACTGACACAAAAAGCTTATTACGAGTATGATCACTATATTAATGATAAACAGGCTTGGGTATAATCTGGCTCTGCGCATTCTGTTTATGTTTTTATGTAGCATAATACCATTATACAATCTAGTCTGACAAAGCCTCTATACAGCTGCAAATCACCCGTTATTATTTATAGCTTAAGATTATTTTGGCAAAAACCCTGTCTGTTTTTATTATACTTATCTAACTAAAGACGTATCTAAGAGCATTGTGATGATGTCAAAAGATAAAAAAATAAAGAATTGAATTGAAAAGAAAGAAGATAGCAATTTTATGAGAGCAAAAGGGATAGCGCGCGTCTCGCTTAGTGAGCGCAGACAGGCGAGACAGTCCCTGGGGTCGTTTACTCGGGGCCATTTGAGGGCGCTATTTGACATATCTCCCTCCTTATATATATAATATCAATGGTTGGGACAAAGTTATTGAAACCTAAACCTTTGCTAGGTTAAGTCCTCGCATAGTTGACGTTATTTTAAGTGATCCATGTCAGTTTACCATAAATCTATTTAACCAAAGTATCAAAAACCGCAAGCCCTGTGACGAACTATTATTTAACCTGTGCCTGCGGCTGTGGGCGCCCAAAAGTTTTAGGTTCTCAACCGATAGCTTCTGAAATCGACTATACCCATTAGGATTATCTGTTAGGTACACACTAAAGGTGCGCGCCAACTGGCGCGGCGGCGTGGCGCACGCCGCCGCAGAATAAATAATAGTACTACGTACGCCGCCGTCGATTTTAACCACGCTTCTGCCGCCGGTCATTACATCGGCGTAGAATCGGCGCCAAATATTATAAAATAATAGTTTTTCAAACCGTGCGTGTTTCTTTCTGCGACCTGCGAGCGCTTGTTTCGGATTTACTAACACATCGGGCCATCCTCATGGAAAGTCGATCTCCAAAAAGGGTTATCGTGCAGACTCATCAAAAATATCGCCCTATTGCCATCAACTTTTTTCTCACCAAAATTAAAGAATGTTTGGTCTTGAATTATTTTAAATTTAAATAATGTCCTTATTCGTCGTCAGCCATAAGACGTCCACTGCAGGACGAAGGCCTCCCCCTTAATAGAGGGGTTCCCTTACCATTACCTTTGGGGGCCTTATTATATTAAAGTAAATATAAGAGGTTTCATTTAATTATCTCTTCTATTTACACCAACCACGCCGATCACACCGATGACGCCGCCGCCGCCGGCCAATTAAAGAACGGTCGCCGCCGCCGGTAGGAAAGCTATCGGCGCACACTTCTAGTACAGACTACAGAAAAAAAAGTTATTTGTAATACATTTCGGTCTAAAAGTTAGACCGAAATTTATTTCAAATAACTTTTTTTTTATAATTTTTATTATCATCATTATTATCATTAGCCAGAAGATGTCCACCGCTGGATAAGGGCCACCCCATTATAGGGAGAGGTTGCCGTTAGCCCTACGCTTGGCAGGCGGCTTGGGGATCGCAGAATGCTCACCACCGTTAACCGAGAGGACGCTGCTGCCCGTCCTCCGATGGTTCTGGATGCAGTTTTAGTATTGACCCAGGTCCAAGGGTAGGGTTTGCTATGGTTTACGTAAAAATATAGAAACTGCTTTTTCTCATATAATTTGCTATGGTATGTAGCGTTGCTACACATCACGCTCAAATACAAATGGCACACAGCACTTGCGATTTAGTTTCCTTATAATACAAATCATAATTATCAAGTTTATATCTTTAAATACTTATTTCCAAAAATATAAACAGCTGTTAAGTGCTTACCATAGAGTAAGTAAATATGGTGCTTACATTTTGATTTGACATTACTTCTGTCACCTTGTCGACACAGACAGTGACACCCGTGACACCGACATACATAAATCACGTCCGGCAGCGATTAGCACTGTAATTAAATCGACAGATTTTTAGCTATGGTTCTCATTAAAGGTTTTTTATCTGTGATTTTTTATGTCAGGATTTTAGTAAAACGAAACGTATTTAATAATGTTTATATTTTCTTGTAAACAATTCGTGTTTGTTGACATAAATAATCAGTGTGATTTAGTGTAGACAGGTTTATTCATTTTTACAAACGTAATTATAAAATTTCAACGTAAATAAACATTTAGTGAGTTTATTGACATTTTTTATCATCTGCGTGAGTTGATTCGTGACAAATAAATAGTAGAATTTTAGGACAGGAGTAGGGGCAAATTGCCACGACTTGAAATTTGTATTGAAGCAGGATGAACGGACGACGAATTTTAACTTCTTTTTCGGAAGACGTTGGCGCAGAACGATGGGACGGCGCTTTTCTGAACGCCATCTCCACATTTTATAAAACCAGTAAAAAGGTGAGCAATCATTAGATTTACCACTTCACCGGCATCTTTTTATCTTCTGAAGCGTATGTTAGGCGCATGTTCCAAAGATGACCAGCAACTTTATCTGACCCTGTGATTTGTATTTCACAGCGGGTTTTACCCTCTGGGTTAAAACTGCAATCCACACCGACCTGAAGATGGCGATTGGCTTCTCCACGATTGCAAAGCGACTTGTCGCTTTCGCCACGCACGCCATAAATGTATGGTAACTTTTTTTACCTACATTATAACTGCGACCGTAGCTTCTTAATACCGGCGTAGTATCATTCTCGCCAATATCAGAAATTCCTTGCTGTTTAGCACTTCAGAATTCTGAAGACTGAGTGAAAACTTCTAGAACTTTCTTCGAGTCTTTTTGTTCGAGCCTTATGTGTAAAAGCATCGAACGATGCTAGATTAGAATATAGTTTTGTTATTATTGTAGGACAGATTGTCTAGCTAGCAATCTGCTCCTTTCTTTATATAGTATGACGTTGATATTTTTTATTCAAACAAGAATGTACTGCTTCAAAATAGTATTTGCTATTTTGGCGATATAATTTGAAAATTGTTTTCTAGTCCTGTACCTATTATGTTAAATTTACTTAAAAATGTTTTGGTCTAAGAACTGTAAATTTTTGAGTGGTTGAAAAATAAATAAATATGTAATTCGCAAAATTGGTTTAACGTCAATAGATTAATATGGTAAGGTCACTCGCTACGGTGACACAATATGTGAAACTCTAACTGGAGTCCGCTATTACCTTAGGCTTACTTTTAGTTTTTTTTTAATATAAGATACGAGTACTCGCAGAGTACTTCTTGCTAAAACTATAGCAGTATTTAGGATTTAAGAAAATTGATTTGGTTTGCATTCTGCAAATTCTGTTGGAATGTTGTAATTATTTTTAGGATGTCATTTTCTCTAAATACATCATTAATATTATAGTACCTACTTTTAGTGTTTCTTTTTGCCCTCCTGAAGCAACTCACATCATACAATCACAACGGTACGGTCCTTGAACTAAAAATCTATACTTTGCTGATTGAAACTTATCCGAGTAAACTTTATTTATTCTTTAATGTGAAATATATGTAACAGGTGTTAGGTATACCTTCAAAGGTAGGTTTAGGGTCGATGCGACGCGGACTACACGTCGGAACCGTCAGGGGCGATTCGCACCACATGGGGAGATTCGCACCACAATTGGTGATTCGCACCAAGCTTCACCCTTGACCGCCTTTTTATTTAGATTCAACTACAATTAAATATATTTTTTTTCATTCCACCACGTTACAGGTATATGTGAAAATAAATAAACTAATTTTTTTGCTAGGACGAAACTGAATGGCTGCATTCCTGCTTGCACGTTTTTTAAAGATATAAACCTTGTCAGTGGATGACTATACTTAACATAAAAACTAACGACTACAAGAAGAATATACCGAAGGCAAGAATAACATTAGAAAGGTTCTGGTATTACGAAGATAATTGTAAAAGGTCGAGGTGATCCGTTCGCGCCACTCGCGCCAGTATACTCAGTGTTGCCAACTCAGCACTTTTGGTGCTAGATCTAGCACTTTTTTCATGTTAAATACACAGAAATTTAATACAAATACCTAACACTCAATCTATAGCACTAAATAGCATTAGCAACAATAACGCATCTCTTAAGTTTGAATGAGTGAATTTAGAAATATTTTCAATATAGCACTATTTTTGAACAATCATAGCAATCTAACCAAGCCAAGTCGCCTGCCAAGCGTGGGGATTATGGCAACCCCTCCCTATAAAGGGAGAGGCCTTCGTCCAGCACAGGACGTATTCCGGCTGTTGATGTATAGCAATCTAGCACTTTTTAGATTCCATGTAGCACCAGTTCGTGGTATGGGATTGGCAGCCTCGGATTTACCTAATGCAACGGAGTTCGTCGCTTCGTTCAGTCTTCAAAGATTTGCCTCCTCTTGCCTTTGCCTCTACATGGCTTTAATTCCTACCCGATTAAGATGTTTACATTTTACAGTATCGACGTAAACTTAAGTTTACATTCTGATAACCACATCACTTAGCTATCCTTTGCCATAAGCCTTATGACTCACGATATAAGGATCACTTTTGTCTAGATTCGGAGTCTTGTGAACAATAGGTGATAAAACTTAGAAACAGTGTAAACTATTCATAAGTTAAGAATGTTCCGGTAAATTGAGATTTCATTTACCGAACAATAATTGAAAACTTTAAGGCTTAAGCATTTTTTTCGGAATGAAGAAATGTAAGTAAATAGAAACTTATTATCTATTAAAACGAGTACCTATGTTATCCAAGTGTATGTTAGGTGTGTTAACAGAATCATTAAGGGTCGGCAACGCATTTGTGTTGTCCCTGGTAATGAAGATATTCATAAGCAAGGAGGTTAGAAGCTACGCTTGCGCTATATTCCCGATTCAGAGTTCATAGGCGACGATGATTGATAGGTATGTAGTACCCTTCAGTTTAGTATTGTAGAACCTTTTTGTTCGACGTTGTAGAAACTTTTAGCTTTGGGTCCAGCTTCGCACTAAAACTAGTTTTCGTCCGAGACTTCACGCCATGAATAAGCTTGTTCACTAACTTCTAATAAGGAAATAGGCATGATGACTACAAATTTTTTATTACCTCATAAAAAAAAGCTGATCATCAATAGAGCCTATCAACGGAAACAAAATTTAAAAGAATTCTAAAATAAAGTAGTAGTATATTTCTATAGTAGAGTAAGTAGTGAAAGTAAAGTAGAGTATGTATGAGAGTAGTCAAGTTCTAACTATTTTAATTTCAAGCTAGACAGAGAGCGCGCTATACTGAGCTATGACGTCAAGCCTCAGGCGCGGCATACAAATGCTATACTAACACGTGCTTTGCGAGAAAGGGATCTCTATCCCCACCTAAAACTTGAAACGCTCATATCTCAGAGATTTATCAGCCAATACTATTTATTTTTTCAGTATGTGTAATGTATTTAGTTATATTCATCACTACGCCTGTTATTTGTCATAAATTAAACATTAGGCCACTCGCCTATTATAGATAAAACACAATTAATTTATTACTGTGGCAACCTTTATTATAGTATTGTAATCTTTTTTCAGTCAAGAAAAAACATCACACTTACAAAGAGCGAATCTTGAAAAAAACTTGAAACTTTCTGCTCGAAGCTCTCCGAAAGTCTGCACATGAACTTGATAAATTCAGTGAGTTTACCTCAAAGAAAGCCTCAGTTAGAAAAGCCTAACAAAATGTTCGAACAGAGATTAACAAAGTGAGCGGCGAGGTGTTAAATCGAAACAAAATTAATTGAAAACCTGTAATCAAAGCCAAGTAATTGAAGCAGAACATTTTTACACACCTTTTTTGAGTTAGAATAAATACTGTAGTCACAAAAGTGTGACTAGGTGTACTACGCATAAAGCTTTGACGCTCCATAAATCATTTCTTGTAGATGGAAACGGACCAATGATAATGATGATACGAATCGAAAGAACTTAAAAAATAAAGAAACAAAAAAAAATTGAGTAGACAGTAGGTAAAAAACTTGTTAAAGCGTCACCATAATTCACAGATCATAATATAGTCTTTTTTTATATGAAAGAGTGGCAAACAAGCATGCGGCTTGCCTGATGGTACACCGCCGCCTATGGACACCTGTAACATTAGCAATGTTGTCGATGCGTTGCCAACCCAGAGAGGTGTGAGTAGATGCCCTTTTTAAAACGCTTTATGTTGTAACTCCTCGGAATGATTTTCGCGGGGTAGTCTGTAGTGTTTGCCATAACCCCATGGCGTTTAGTTATAATTATCATCACCATCAGCCCGGAGACGCCCACTGCTGAACGAAGGCCTCCCCCTTAGACCGACACACTGTAGGACAACCTGCCATTTGCATCCACCGGTTGCCCGCGACTTTTACAATGTAGTCGGTCCACCTAGTGGGAGGCCTTCCTACGCTGCGTCTTCCGATTCGCGGTCGCCACTCAAGAACCTTTCTACCCCCATGGGTTATCAGTCCGTCGAGAGATGTGGCCTGCCCATTGCCACTTCAACTTGCAAACCCTGCGAGCTATGTCGGTGACTTTGGTTCTTTGGCGAATATCCTCGTTCCGGGTTTTATCGCGCAAAGTAACTCCGAGCATAGATCTCTCCATTGCCCGTTGTGTGACTCTGAGTTTCTCCAATAGGCCAACAGTTAAAGACCACGTTTCAGTTCCATATGTCATCACTGGTTGACCCTTCTCTTCAGACACTGCGGAATTTTGGACGTGATTAATAATAGTTATTGCTATATGTCGCGTCATGTAAAAAGAACGCTGGAAGAAAGTAGAGGGGGTGCGTTTGCGTATGTGTACACTTGCGCACAAAAGTACTAGGCCTATTGTTTTAAATAATTATTAATTAGCCTTTTGTGTTAAGTTTGAGAGATTAAAGCTCGAGTTCAATATTTGATCATCATTTATCACGCCGGCCAATATATCACAGGAATCCGCCGAACATGCCCCGTTTTGGGGTGACAATTAATATCGGCAAACTCCACACGCGTCCCATGTTTTAATATACATAGACACTTAGACACAAGGATGCGAGTCGTGGAACTAAAGATGTTTACCGCTTATTGCTTACTAAAATTGTATAAATAGAAGATATGCTCTTTTCTTTATTTATTATTATTAAGATCATTGATTATTATTTTATGCTATTTTGTTTGCATGCCGAAAGGTTATATATGGCGCTCTTTTTATGACTGTACTCTTCCACTTACATGTACCCATATATGCAATAAACGAATTATGAATTAAACATGGTAATACATAAAAGAGCATGTCCAAATGAATTCGCAAAAATGAATTTCTATCATTACTATATTGTTATCTATATCAGTTATATTTGTTTTTTTTTTATTAACACGACAGATTTTGTTATACGGAACCCTCGTTGCGTGAGTTCGCCTCGCACTTGAATAGCTATCAATACAGCGCATCGAAGATGTACTTCTAAAAAAAGTTGACAAAGGGCTTGATGCGAGGATTCTCAAATTCGTATTGTAGGCATATATAAAGTAGTACCTATTATAAATTATATACGTAGGTAATTAGGTAAAGCTTGACAAAAAAGCAAAAATTTTTCTCTCCTGACTTTACTGCGGACATGTCAGTGGGTGAAATTCAACTGATCGCATTCCTATAAAGCCTTAGGACATTTCCCATATGCAGGTGGTCTAGAGGTACAATTTCCCATACCTCCTTGTATGAACTAGGCCAAAATGTCATATGCCTTTACTATAGGGTTGCTCATATTTAGAATCACCCAGAAGACTACTGCTGGATGAAGGCCTCCCCCTTAATAGGGAGGTAGGAAAAGGTTGCCACAATCCCACCTTGGCAACTTTTCGCGTTTATTCATTTAATATTAATTTCTCCTTTTTTGCCAAGCTCTGTTAGGTACCAAGCTTTATAAACAGATAGACAAAGGGTAAAAACCTTCTTATTGAGTGCTGCAATCCAATTTCAATCATTATTCTAGCAAAACAATGTAAAACAATCTGCAGACGAATACAGATCCGCCAGACATCGCGTTCAGCTAAATCACATCGTTCGCTTCAATAACTCGCGAAGCACAGACCTGTGCACTCACTGAACCCGATCGGTTCCGCTAACGCCACCCAGAATATAAATACTTATACATGTTACATGTACGTATTGAATAGGTTTTTTATTAGGAATAGGTATATATAATTTATTCAAAAATATAAAAAGGTCTGACAAAAATACAAAACGTAAGTAAACTTAATTAGGTCTATAAAACACGTGAGCCTGAACTAGGTAATCCTGTGTTTCAGGCGAAAAGAGCTTAATAATAACTGATAAATAATACTACGAATATTATATTATAATCTAATTTAAAAATAAAACAAATTAAAACAAATTAATCAATTGCCTCGTTAACACAATGTAACTATATTTATTTAACTATATATATGATCAATATTTAAAAATCAACTCGCCTAAAATTGACATCATCATCAGCCAGAAGACGTTCACTGCTGGATGAAGGCCAAGAGGGTTGGCAACCCTATTATTAATAGGGTTGCCATTATTCCCACGTTTGGCAGGCGGCTTGGGGATCGCAGAATGTTTACCACCAGCGAGAGGACGCTGCTGCCCGTCCTCCGGTGGTTCTGGGTGCAGTTTTAGGACATACCCTGGTCTAAACTAAATGTAACTTCTGCCAAGGTTGCCATATTTGCGGCTCTTATCTTATGCTCTTATTCTTAATCTGCATCTCAGGTAGAAGTGAGGATTTGACAGCGCGGCACCGGCCAAAGTATCAAGGCAAGCCGCCCTGGCTTCCACATCACTCACGGCGTACTATCTGGTCTTTCTTGCTTTCTTTTATCATCGTAAGCGCAACATTGCTCGGTTCAAGAACAGCTGCAACATTGAGGGTGGAAAATTCGGACTTATGATTATTCTTTCATGTGCCTAGATTGTAGTTCTAATAACCAGGTCGACGCAACTATATGGCATCATTGTGTGGCTGTATAGGTACGTACGATGAACTTGACATTATATCGTAGGTGATATTTTAGTCTCAATTAAAACTAAGTACTTCACTTGGTTTACTGGTCTTTTCGCAAATCAACCTACGCTCGTAAACGTCTTCACAGAATGTCCCACTCTCAAAATGTCCCATTCTCAAAACATAGGACGCGATCTCTTTTTATGTCTCTCTCTGAGGGACTCGATGTATCCCATAGGAAAACTTTAAAACTGCTGGCAAACAAACGTGCAGGAAACAGTGAGTATGCCCTTACGAAAAGCAATGTAGCTGATCCGAGATACAATGTTTATTATGCCTACAGATGTTTCAACGGGTCGCCTGACGTACGGATGGAAATGTCAAAAATGGGACACCATGTCGAAGTTACGGGGCATAGTGATTCATGGCAAGGGTAGGGAAATGATTATGGTGGTCCAGGGTGGTAGTTGAGGCATTCCTTTTAATCAATAATCAATTTATTGGCAACATCTGTTACAGGTCAAATAATTAAGTAATATATAATTTTAACACAAATCTATTAATTGGTATTGTACAGTATTGTATCAATTACAATGACAATATAATCTCTGCACGTTACTTTATTATAATAATAATAATAAATACAACTCAGGAGAAATTAATTAAAATAAATCAATTTATATGTCAAACTTAAGTATAGAGTCAATAAAAAAATTAAATTAGTCACAAAAACTAAATAGTATCAATTATTACTACAATAACTCATGTCAAATAATAGGTACTGTTTTCTATACAGTAATTACAGCAATACATTTATTTATTTAAGCCATCAGATGACAGGATACTTCAAACGACGGCATAGGTTACTGTATTGCTTTTAATAAATACACTGTAGGACAGGGTCATGGGTTATCTTAGTAATCTGTACTCGCAGTTTTGATGTTGATGAAGTAGCTTTGGTACATCACGTTGTTACACACTGTTGTTACAGGTAAGGCGCTTCACAGAACTTTCAAAGTTCTTTGCTTATTTTAAGGTAGGGCATTGGTATTTTAAGTTAGCCCAATGCCCCCCTCCCCCTCTGGTTACGGCATGACATGACTTGTAAATAAGATGTCCGATAAGGAATATACGTAAAAAATATGCGACTGCTGTTTGTACATTAAACGCAAAGAACTGTTAAAAAAAAGTGAAAACTGTTATGAAACGCAAAATGAAATAATCAATTACTAGCAGTGCCTCGCGGTTTCTTGCGATTCCTGAGATAAAAAGTAGAAGTGTTATTCCAAGTAACAAGCTACCTCTACACCAAATTTTATCCAAATCCGTTTAGCTTAGTTTAGTTTGGGTTACATAACCATTCTGTGAATATTAACGGTATATTTACCATAATTATTTATGTTGTGAAACGAGCTCCAATATTAAACATTTAAACTTGGCAAAAATTATAAAAAATAAATTTACATTATTAGTTGGATTATTTGACTTCGAAAACGTCCAATAACTCATGACTTTGCAAACTTTTTTTATTAAACAATAAATGTAACGAATTCAAGATTTTTCGTGTACGCATTCGTATAATTTTGTACTGTTATCGACCTAACGTCAGATAAAAGGTACACACCTCTAAAAAGGTAAAGTAAAAAGCTTTGTTATACCTTTCCTATCGCACTCTGAACTTATACAAGACTAAGTAAGGAAACAATGACCCTAACTAACCCTTTAACCTATTGTCCTCCGGTGTCACCTATCACGGTAACAAAGCACCGGACTATACCGGTTTCCTGAAATTACTGGTATTTACCGATATTCTGGTATACTTGTAAATAGCATCTGATTTGGAGGCAAGGCTCTTTTAACCTATTTCCCTCTGGTGTCACCTATCACGTAACAAAGCACCGGACTATACCGGTTTCCCGAAATTACCGGTATTTACCGATATTCTGGTACACTTGTAAATAGCATCTGATTTGAATCAAGGTAAGGCTCACCGGTTTATAAAATTGTGATAAGCATGGATCTAACCTAAACAGTGTACTTAATTATTTAAATTCAGCAGACTACAAATTTCGGGGAACTATACAGCCATCTGTTATTCAGAGTGACTGGATTTGCGTATTTAGTCTCCTACAATAAATGTATGAATATTAGTGTCTAAATTACAAAAATACTACTTTTTACTTTTCTTACAAATTCACATACAGTTATGTATATACAACAGTTTAAATAAAAAAATATTTTATTAGTAATCATAATCTAGTATGTACTTATTTTATTGTTAAACTTTGGGCATTGGTATTGCAGGTACTACTGGAAGACGCTGTCTTTTGCAAGAAGTTAATTACTAACGGAAAAGACCAGAGATACATACTTGATATTAGCACCATTGAGTTCTTTGGAATTTATGTACGGATTTTCTGACCACTGGTTTTTCGGTGAAGGAATACATCGTGAAGAAACCTGAATACATCCCGAGAAGAAGTTCAAAGACGTATGTGAATAAACGAACCCGCAACTAGACCATCATAGTAGACATGACCCAATCGCTCTTCAATATTAGGCCTTATCCAAAAGTGAACTATTAAAAGACTGATTAAGTTATACCGGTTTCTACAAATACCGATGTTCAGTCCCAGGCACCTTGTGTATTTATGTTGGTGTGCCCGATCTATTGTTAGTAGTTAGTAGTGTGTATGTAGTACGGATGTTTATGGTGAGGCTCTTATCCGGCGCTTTGTTTTATTAAATAGAGGGATTAGCAAAATAGTTTCCGGTTTGCGGCTGTTAAAAATACAGTTTGGAAACTGTCTGCTTACGATCTGTTTGGGTAACTTCACGATAAATATCAAGATAAGATAGATACAATTTAATTTATTACCTACTGTAAGTGTTATTTTTCCGCTTGATACCGATTACCTACTGCATGTTGACAAGTAATGAGCTGTGTATACATTTTAAGGAATATAGTTTGGCTCGAAATTGTATAATGTGTAAATTTTCTAAATTATTGACTATATTCTATTTTGTGTACCAATAAACTAAATAAAATAAAATAAACTACGTATGTTGATTGTTGAAACACATTTTAATTTAACCATGTATAATGGGCCTTATTTAAAAACGTCGCTAAAGCTTAGTTAGTGCTGCACACTTTACCAGTTTTGTATACCGCGGAATTTGAGTGACTTTGCAAGAATATAATTCATTATTTTGATATTTTTTTGACACGCAGTTTGGATCACGGTTCCTTTCCCATTACTGTGGTACCACTAGCAACTGGTCAATAGTATCATAGTTTTACGTTGATGCTGCTTGTTAAATAGTAATCAACCAACGTAATATTTAGCAGTGATGCTACTTGCCCGGCAGTTGTATTTAAGGTGGTATATTATTATCATTCTATGGTTAGAGCAAAGTATTCGTGGTGTCACCGAGGTACCTGCTCAACCAAGTACCATAATTTCATCCGTTACAAGTACAAGAAAAAAGAATCTAAGAGGTTGTAGTTACACGCAAGTGCCATTGATTATTTGCAATGCACTTGCGTTTTTATCCTACATGCTTCTAATTGACAGTACAGCCAGTCTTCTCGCTCTCTGTAATTTATTCCAGACACGCCACTATAATTTTTCCGTACGGCGTTCTATGTTAATTTTTCAAATTACCAGTCGCCGTCTTAGTAATTAAGTCTGTTCAAAGTCTAGAATAAAGATCTAGTGTATGAATTTTCAGGTTTTACAGTTATTAATTTCAGTTAATAAACAGGTAGGATTACTAACTATGTAGTTATTTAAATACAAGCTACTTTTAATGTGAATCTTTCTCTAATTACTCAGTATTTATTATTCTTTGGCACACTTACTTACCACTTACTTTGCTTGGCTTATATAAGTTTTTAAAAAGAAAAGTTCTACTTACAGAAACATAATATAAGGATTCCGCGGATTTTCTTTAAATAATTAGTAAACTGAATAGTTTATATAAGTTTTCTCTTGGCCCAGAAAAATTACGCAAAAACAATGTTCAAAATACCTACATATTAGCAAAAAGATTTAATCTTCATACAAAATGTAACACTTATCATGCAACTTAAAATGCACGTTATAAAATCCAGTGGCCACGTGGCCATCCCTCACAATAGGATAGCGCAATATTCCGTTACAATTCTAAAGGCAACATTTTCTCGTCGAGAAATTAAAATTTTAACAATACACGCTCTCCAAAAGTTTCACTTTCCACATAAAATATTGTACGAAAATCGGGTGCATCATTACCGGTATGGTTTCGCGGTATAAATATAAATTACTTAAGGCTTAATGCACAAGAAGGATTTTTACAGGCTCAGCACTTTAAAAAAGTTCAAGATCACGTAACACGGATAACATTAAAAAGGCGAATTTCTATGAAAATTTATACTACGCATTTAAATGCAAAACAAAAAGTATGTCAAGTGTAATACGTAATACGTTAATAACTAATAGACATAAAGAGTTATTTTCAATATAATTGAACAGAAGATAATAATTTATTATTGTAGAAAACATCTTCACAAGTAAAAATAAGAAGGAGAGACGTACTGCTGACTGAAAGTCCACCGTGTGCGTTCGTCCTTAGCGGTATTTGGGGGTAAAGTGAGGATCGTTACGGAAATCACCGGTATTTCAGCAGAATATGACGAGACTCGCATTAAGCCCGATACGTGGAATGGCTGCAATTTAGTGCTTTGTTACCAGAGTTATTACCTGGGAAACCTATTTGAAATTGTTTTCCATCAGTTGGCCAGTTAGAAATCGCATACCTGTAACAAAAGGGAATATTCAATTAATTATTATCATTTTAAGTGTACCTAAATTTATATTAATTTTATGAAATGATATTATACAAACTTAAACGAAGTAACACAGTGTCTCCCTGTTAACTTAACCTTTTCAAGACTAAATTAATTATTAAACTTAATTATTGCATTCTGTTTTGTATGTTTATTAAATAAATAAATAAATGGCTGAACGAGATTTGGAAAGGCGATATCGCCACGATGACGCATATAGGAGACTTTTGCCCCGAAGCAAAACCAGAAAATCACGGGAAAAACCAAAATACAGTTAGTTTATTATAATTATGTAGAGATAGACATCTCGACCGACGATTTTAAATAAAACAGTAACAACAAGTTTTTCAAACTATTGAGTAAGGTGCCCTCAGAAATCATTATTTGGTTCTAATGAACGCTAGATTCATATGGCCAATTCATTGTGCTAATATCTATAGTCACAAACGTGCAAAAAAAATGTCCGCGCCAAAACTCGACGCACGCTATGCAGTGCGCCGACTTTTTGAACGACTTGAACTACGATAAGCGCTCAAGCATACATTGAACACTAAACAAGCGACATAACGTCTAAATGAGAACAATTGTGAACTATATAATGCACGTATAGGTATGTACAAAGGCACTCGGACGTTTTTTGACTGTTTTCACTTAGAGATTGTGACTCTTTAGATATTAGCTCAATTGGCAAATTATATTAAATCAGTCCTACCCAGACCCAGGTATTTTTATTTCATAAAATTACGTACTACTGTACAAACCAATTAGATTTGAGCCTAAACCGATCCCGTAAGTTTATATAGACCAGTGCAATAACTCTCGTTCGATTTACCGATCGATGTCGATAAATCCGACCGGTTCGATTAGCCGGCAAGTGGGCGTGAATGAGCGCCGATTAGTGCACTATACCGGTAATACGGGGAATATCGCTATTATATTGGTAAACGGTAATATACCCACAATGCACAGGATTATGAAGTGATTGGTGGATGGGTTAGTGACACTTCGTTGTGTGTTAAATAATAAATAAGTCAATTTTATAAGATGACTTAAGAATAGTATTACACAATCTGTGATCACAATACAATTTAAAGAGAAAGAGATAAGAGGGATTTGATTGTAAGCGAGTTTCATCTAGTATAGACATTACTTTGGTTTCATGTTTGTTTGTTACTTCTTAGCTTCTTAGACTTGTTTATTTTCACAGATTTGAATTTTATCCCCAGTGATGTTTTCCTTTATCGAAAAGTCAGTGGCATATTTTTTAAATCCTTATATTCAGAGGACTCGATAAACAATTGGTACGGGCCCACGATTATGAGGCGCCTTTTCCCCAATGGGCTATCACGACTTCCCATACATTCCTAATCACTGACTGAATCTTCATTCTTGTATGGGACTAAACAATAATAAGACATTCATATAATTATGATTTACTATGACATTTTTATTTTATATCAAATTATCCGTTATCTGCCTACTTTATGTATTTGACCAGCGACAATGATAAGATGAATGGACGGGGAATAAGCGCACGGAATTTGAAGACTATATGTTGAGCGCCGGCTCTCCACTCGCTTCAGTTATACTCTGCCTTTGCGACGTGCGAGCCGTACGATACGACAATACAAACTTCTAATACATGTACATGTGTTCTCTTTTTGCCATACAGGAATTAGAATCGCTATCTCTATTTTCCGGCAAATGTAATATGCATACTTTTAGCTAGGTATGCTTTATTGTGTTGTCTTGTTAATTTTGATCGATTTGCAAGCGCTGGGCCCGTCGATTCCGTTATCACCGTTGATGTATTTGACAATTTATTTATCTCATCATCAATCATCAACAGCCGGAAGACATCCACTGCTGGACGAAGGCCTCCCCCTAATAGGGAGGGGTTGCCATAATCCCCACGCTTGGCAGGCGGCTTGGGGATCGCAGTGTTACCACCGTTAACTAAGAGGACGTTGCTGCCCGTCCTCCGGCGGTTCTGGATGCAGTTTTAGGACATACCCACTACCCAGGTCCATTTATCTAATTTTTAAATTTATTTATCTAATTGTAGCAATTTTAATCATGTCGTACTTTTTTTTTAAAGTGATATTGTAATTTGACTCGACTTGTAAAATTTGTAGTAATAAGGCCAATAAAAATATTCTATTCTATTCTATTAGTGCTAATATAATTGTTACCATCAACCGGAAGCGGAAAACAATACATAACTTCAAACATTCGCTAATAACTTATCGCGAACTTGGCTCGTCATCGCGTAACTTAATGGGCTTAGTTGAATTAAGCCCATTACCGCCTTGCGGGCTTTATTATCATCACCTAATTGCTTGTTAAGACAATAACTTAATCGTATGAATGCTTCGTAAGCTTTGCTAGGTGTATGCTCTACCTTTAAATACTCATTATGTGTATACGGCTGCTAGCATATGTGTGCTACTATAATAGATTACTCACCTAGGAAGCGCAAGCAAAGAATGGCTCATGTATATTGTATACCTACCTATTGACTCCAGAGGCGAAGCCGAGGGTGACAAACATGATTTCTGAGGCTTCTTTACTTGCTCCTGTGGTGTGTATACGATTTTACGTGCCGCTGTGGGGAGGAAGTGGTTCCTTTCGCTCCGTGTAGCGGGGCTAAAGTAGCCTACTTTAGCCCCGCAGGCACATAAAAAAAAGACTCTTAAGTGATTAATAAGACAGAGGGCGGCAGAGAGACGGCGTGGTTTAGAAAATCAAAAAATGTGTTCCGTATAAGTCGCTTTGTTTTCGAGTCATAGAGTTTCATAGTGGATCGTATTTTCGTACGTTTCGATAAGGTCAACTTTAAAGGAAGGGTTTTTTTTTAAATTGGATTTAGTATAAATCCCAATAAACCTCAGGTCCGCTATGAACATTTTTTTTTATGCTATAGTGTGACGAGACAAGCGAGACGGTTTCCTGGTGCTAAGCATCACGCCTGCCCATAACAGTAGCAGTGCTAGAATTGTGAACTCGCAAACATATTCCTGCATATTCTTATATATTGTCGCACTGCACTGCGCACACCCTGTGATATTAGATGTGAAATCTCTTTATGCTCTTACTGGGCACACAACACTAATACATTTAACCAAAAATTACGAAAGATGCGCCATTGCGTAATAAAACAACGTTTGAAAATGACCCCCTTGCCGTCATGTTTACGAGTTGCGTCGGAGTGTGAAAGAAGATAGCACTTTTATGACAGCAAAAGGGATAGCGCGCGTCTCGCTTAGCGAGCGCAGACAGGCGAGACAGTCCTTAGGGGTGTCTTCACGGGGCCATTTTAGGGCGCGATCTAACATATCTCCCTCCTTATATAATATATATAATATCATTGCATTTCATGGTTTTTTTCTGCTGAGCCCATAATTGAACCGAATATTTTCCAAGTAACTAAAGGGTCTTTCAAATAGAGCGGGTCGATGTTAATAATCTGTGGCGGCCATTTTGTTTTGGCGGCATCTGTTAAATCTGTTTTTTCTTATTCAGTAACTGATGCCAAATCACCATGGCAAGTTACACGGTTGAGCAGCATGTGCAAATGATAAAACTTTATTATCAAAATGAGTGTTCGTTAGTGCTTACGTTGCGCGCATTGCGCCCATTTTACGGCAGACGCGGTGGCCCTTCAAAGTCTACTCTCTAACGATTGGTGACCAAAATTGAGACGACCGGTTCGGTAAACAACCAACCAACACCTTTACGTCAAAGGAACGACAGATCGGTCGAGAACATCGCCGCTGTACGTGAGAGTGTTCAGGAGAGGTTACGTGAGAGTTCAGGTAGGGTTATCTCTCGCAGAGGTGACGTGAATTGGCCACCAAGATAGTGTGATTTAACTCCGCTTGCCCTGAAAGCCAACATAACGCAGGCCATCGCTCAGATTCAGCCGGATCTATGCAGCAGAGTCATTAAAAATTGGACCTCTCGGATTCGTGCCACCATACGAAGCCGCGGCGGACATATGAACGATGTCATATTCCATCCATAATGGCATAAATGGACCTTTCAAATAAAAAATAAATTTCGTTAATATCTCACACACATCTTCTTTTATTCAATTTTAACATCGACCCGTCCTTGTTGAAAGACCCTTTAAAAGACACTGAAAATACATCATCGAAGTTAACAACCAAAACTGTCACCAAAATGATTAAATCAAAACAAGTTAAAACAGCGAAACCCAAGACGAGCAAGACAAGGAACTAAAATGCACATCAGCCGCCCTCCGTACAAACTGGCTACATTCTGTGTTACAGGGACGTAACTAGGGGTGCAGAAATATAACACATATGACACACGTCCACGAGCGCTACTTACATGGGGGCAATTTTTATTCGAGCAGATCTTCAATTGCAAGTAAATTGTAAACAACAAAATTCTTGAATATTTTATATGAAGAGTTTCCACACAGTGGGTATTTCTATGTTTCTAAAGAATAAATAGATTGAAAATTATGACAACTAAGGCAGAGATTGTAGCTTAATTGCCAAAGCAGTTGGGACGGAAAATCAGCGATTACTCGTATGCAGGTTCAAATCCTGCCACTCTATTAGGTAATCATTTTGCTTTAAAAATAACAAAATGTTTATCTAATAGCCTTAAATTCAAATTTTTTGTTCGAAATTAAGCTATTACACCAATGTATAATATGGTGGGTACAGTTGAAATCAGGAATATAACGTTTTACGTTACTTTTAGTCAGCCTGTTCTTTAGAAAAAAAAAGAATGCGTATGACACGCACTTTAGATATAGTTTTAAACTTTAATTTGATCGCTTTGCTCGAAAGTTTTGTTAGTTTTATTTAGTTTAATGTTATTATTGAAATATAATATATTATAGATTGAATCTATTCTATTATATATAATATTGAATAGAAATTAAGGCTAGTGAATGTAAGATAAGGCTAGTCTTTTCTACCGTTTGTCAGCAACTACCTACAAACAAAGAGGACAAAGAGGTCGCCCGAAGAATCCAACTCGGATGGGCAGCATTCGGGAAATTGCGTAATATCTTCTCGTCCAAAATCCCGCAGTGTCTGAAGACAAGGGTAAACGACCAGTGTGTGTTGCCAGTGATGAAACTGAAACGAGGTCCTTAACTGCTGACCTTTTGGAGAAACTCAAAGTCACGCAACGGGTAATGGAGAGAGCTATGCTCGGAGTTACTTTGCGCGATAGAATCCGGAAAGAGGATATTCGCCAAAGAACCAAAGTTACCGACATAGCTCGCAAGGTTTGCAAGTTGAAATGGCAATGGGCAGGCCACATCGCTCGAAGAACTGACAACCGATGGGGAAGAAAGGTTCTTGAGTGGCGACCACGAACCGGAAGACGCAGCGTAGGAAGGCCGCCCACCAGGTGGACCGACGACATTGTAAAAGTCGCGGGCAACCGGTGGTTGCAAATGGCAGGTTGTCGTACAGTGTGGCGGTGTAAGGGGGAGGCCTTCGTTCAGCAGTGGACGTCTCCGGGCTGATGATGATTATGAGATGATAGAGCTACATACTGTAGCATTTATTTCGAACGCTGAATATGTTCCTCTTCATCAGTGCCGTAAATAGCTTTTTATGCGCCCGGTGCGAGTTTCTATAATTGCGCCCTTGAAAAGAAAGCCACCCTTTAAAAGAAAGATATTCAAAATTTGGTCTTGGTGTGGTCATTTTGCGCCTCTCCAGGACAAGCGCCCGGTGCCTGGGCACCGCTGGCACTGCCCTATTTACGACACTGCTCTTCTTAGAACATCATTCTATGCATTTCCGACGCTTGGTACTGGGACGCAAGTTCCCTAGATACACCCCTGTATACTTGGCAACTTTCCAGATACCAGAGACGTGCATTATACAAATGAACATAAGCACGTACCTATGCCATCAAAACACATGCCTTCGTTACATTTGTCATGTTCTTCGATAGACTATACTATCGACTTATGTGGAGTTGAACGAGGGAGCCACTGCAGTATTACAAGAACAAAAGCGAAGAATTTTTTTAGTTCTATCATTTGGCTAACTCTACACAAGTCGGTTTATACTTCTGAAGAAACTGAAGATGAATAAATATGAATGAAATAAGGATCAAACTCAATTTATTGTTTCACTAGCTATGCATTGAATTATCCTTTATGTTTGGTTTATTTTTTCCGAGATGTAAATATTCTGTATCTTTCCTTATAGAGAACTTCTTACACAAAATTAAATATTAAAATCGGCCCATTGATTTAGTCGTGAAAATTTAACAAACACGTAACAACAGAAAGTTATAGGTACGGATTTACAATACCTATCAGTATAAATAAATAAATAATATAAACAAATAATTACAAATGGTATTACAGTTACAGTACAGGTATTAAAAATGGAGGAGCCGTAGGACCCCGTTTGATTTTAAAGGAGGCCAAATGCCTCCTCTAAAATCTCCCCGCTGCCCCCCACATCCGCAGCCGCTGAGCTTGCCACAAATAGATAAACCTTCTTGACCAAATGCCCCCTCTAAAATCACCCCCCCCCCCCACTGCCCCCCACTTCCGCAGCCGCTGAGTTTGCCCCCCCCCCCCCTGGGCTATTTGCTGGCGACGCTCTTGGAAGGTACTACTGTACATCCAACAATGCCAAGGGTGACATCCGCAGTGGCTTTAAATTTAGTACAATGCTTTTTGAGGTTCTACCTGATACGAACAAACCTACTACGTTACGATTACGATTACGATATCATGTTTTTATCGTACTTACAGTAATTAGTCACGTTCGTTACGTGTTGTTACGTTTAGTGTTTTGATAGTAACAGTATTAAAAAAAAGTTTTTTTCTTGATTTCTGCGGCGTTCCCATAGTAAACGTTGTTCATAATGGTGAGTACTATTATATCCTAGAATATGTCCGTCGTTCAAATTAACACCTGTATAGTTGGATCGAACCATCTTGATAGTTTCATGGCGTTTTTGTAGTGGTAGGACTCCACTGCAGAGTCCGACTGGGGAAGTACCACACCTTTGCCAGTTATTCAACCTCCAAGCAGTAGTATGCAAGCATTACTGTGTTCCGCTTTGCAGGGCAATGTTACCAGAGAAATGACTGAGTATGATGAGATTTAACATCTAATATCTCAGGGTGACGAGCGCAGTGCAGTGCGGCGCAGGATTGTGTTCGCAACTTCATAATTCTAGAACTGCTACTGTTAGTGGCAGGCGTGACGCTTACCACCAGGCGAACGTCTTGTTCGCCTCGTCACTAGAATGTATAAAAAAAAATGGCGTAGGTACGTAGTTATTTACCAAAAGCTATTTGGTAGTAGGTGTGTAGCAAACGTACTTATTAAATCCTACGAACGTATCCATTGTACGAATGAATGCAGTCACAATCCAAATAACATAGCCTAAAAAAATCTCTAAGCCTAAAGGTATCATTCAATAAAATTAATCATACGCTGTACGCACAATCAACATAATAATCCCCATGTCATTACTGTCAGACCGACTGTCTCCCACAGAATTCAATGGCAATTGTTCTTCCGTCTCGTTCGCACGTGTTTACACATATAGGAATGAAAGAGAAAGGCTCATTGCAATGGTTCTCGTCTGCGCGTGCGCTGCGAACCGTTAACTGTGCTTTTTGTGTGGTGTAAGTCAAAAGATCCATTCAGAAGAAAAGCTTTTTTAATTTAGATTTTTAAACCTTAGACCAGAAATAGGCTCGAACTATAAACCCTGTTGACTGATCGTCCAATTTCCCCTTATACGAAAATTAGTAGTTTAAAAACCACTGCTAGCCACTGCGAGTACGTCAGAATGTCATTGAAATTTATAACTCAGATTGCGTCATCCCAGTGATTGGCCAATCGCAAGCATAGAACGTTACCTCGCTCCCTGCTCGCAACGATGAGTCGCGTTTGTATTTGTAGGAGAAAAATTATGTTCACGAGCCATCAACAGGCTAATGATCTGTAGCTCGGACAGACATAACCTAAAAGGTTATAAATAATAACAAAACTCAGGGATAACGTAGCTTCGTATCTTATTCTAGTGAAATGATTTCGAAATCAGAAGTATAATTAATTAATCCTGTTTTCAACCACAGGAGTTACTAAGTTTTTTTTTTTTTTTTATATATTAATGGGTTAATGGGTGGGTATTCGTTACTAAGATGGATGTTTGTCTGTAACATAATATATATTATTATATTATACGTTGGCATTATATATAGTGATATGACATATACTAGATTTTAACTAATTTTAAATATCTTCAATATATAAAACTAACATCTAATTATAATTATAAACAGTTAAACTACAACCTAAATTAAAACTAAACTAAAATTAAAAATTAAATAATCGATGTAGGAGACCGTTTAAAGTATCTATAGGTAGCAAACCTATAGATAGTTTAAACGGTCTCTAATTTCGGGTAATATGTCCAAAATGCTGCCCACGTTGCCCCGCTGGATTGCGAGGCAAATTTTCTGGCCCAAACAAATGCCAGCATTTTGGTCACGTGTGGATTCTTTAAGTCTCCCCGACAAATCCTTAAAGATACGCAAAGCACCTGGCCCCCACGGCTCAAGTGTCTCTACCCCAAACGGTACAAACATATAACCTTTATCGAGCCTAATATTACTAAATAACATTGATTTTTCGAGGGGCAACTTTGGAATATAGAATCCTTACGGTCACTAATGCTATTGCCCTCGGGTAGCTTATGACTTGTCCACGAAGCAAAACTCGCGGTCCCGTTACCGAGTCGCTGCGAGACTCGGTTTTGGTTTTATTCGTCACAATCGGGTCGATTTCGTGGTCCCAATGCCTAATGTGGGTTACTAGTGTTGTCAGCCGGTGCTGTTTGTGGGGTTGAGCCTTTTTTGAAAGCGAAGGGCGTTGGGAGGATGATTATTTTAAAGCATGTAGGTAAAAGATGATGTGATTGGTTCGTTCTCACTATGAAAGTACCAAAGTATGAACGTAACGAGAGGTAGATTACCTTTCATAGGCTAGTTTTTTTTGTTTCCCTTTTTAGGTTTGAATAGCAAAGTAAGCTTTATTACGTCAGTTTAAGTTTATTATCTACTAGAGGTCCCGCGACTTCGTCCGCATACGGAAAAAATCGGCCCGCTCCCAAAATTCATCACTTTAAATCACCCCGAGCAAATTTTTGTACCCCTCTTTTTAAACTTTTTGATGCCAGTTACTAATGTTACTATAGACCAGGGTATGTCGTAACTCTGCACCCAGAAGCACCGGAGGACAGGCAGCAGCGTCCTCTCTGTTAACGGTGGAGAGCATTCTGCGATCTCCAAGCCGCCTGCCAAGAGTCTTACCATCTACCAAAGAAAGGCTAGACTTCAAGAGCCGATCAAAATGCTCTCGCCTACTACCAGTCGGCAGCGTAGACATTCTGGTAGCATTGCCATGTCGAATAGAAATGCTAATGCTTTAAGCCAAATATACGCTTGCATTACTCACAAAACAATTGTTTTTGAATTTCTAACAAATAAAAATAAAGTATCTTAATTGTTATTTTTTTGCATCCATTAGGTACGTCTTTTGTTCAAATGCCAACCTAGGATTATTCAGATAGTTAATTTAGTTTTAAAACCGGTTAATTCAGGTCGATGAACTGAGATAGGACATGACTAGAGATTATCCTAATAAAAAGGCTTTAGAAGGCTTGATGTATGGCTTCCATATAAACAGATTAGCTTTTAGCGGATATGGCCACTGGTCCATTCAAATGATTTATGAATACTGTACCTTGGGAAAAATTGAAAATACTCTAGTAGCTAGGTATTTAGTAGGAAAAGTATTTAAAATAAAAACTGCTATCGCCCGCCAGAGGGCACTATTCTGTTTGTCATAATTTTTTATCGAATAATACAACAAGTTAGAAACGCATCCGTTTAGTCCTGGACTGTTGAATTATAATACTATGATTGTATTATTGTTGTTTCAAATAAGTAAATAACCTACTTGTTTTTAAAAGTTGTACGTGTAAGTGTATACTAATTTTAAAAAGAAGAATTTTCTGTGCCCATAACCATAACTTCTGAGTTTTCATAACTTTTACAATACGCGTGGCAAAAATAAATATCTAACGTATCTATCTCAACAGATATCTCTCAGATAAAAGTAAGCTTAACCTTAAAGTAGCCACTACCTAAAATAAAAAGTAAATGGCCGAACTAAATTTTTTAAAAGTAATAACAAAAGAACTCCGTTTTGCCAAGCTCAGCGCACTAGCCCCAAGCCCTAGGACAATAAAATTAATACCAAATGGACAAAGAAGCTACCCGTGAACGGTTTTCCAAGATTAAGATCTAGATCGAGAGAATGGTCTCCGTTTTCTCGGCTTTCTATACCTAACAATGTCTTTAACGCTTCACTGACAACTGGATTTTGGGACGACTTCGCTGTTTTACACAAATTTTGATACCTAATACCGGATTATATTTTATTTATTGGTCAACAAGAACGGCTAGCGCCAGTTACACTTATTGTACATACATACATACAATTATTTCATTAATTCTAAAATACATGATAGTCGTTAGTCGATAGTCGTTTTGTAGTGGTAGGACTCGACTGCAGAGTCCGCCTGGGGAAGTACCACACCTTTGCCAGTTATTCGACCGCCAAGCCGTAGTGTGCAAGCATTACTGTGTTCCGGTTTGAAGGGCAATGTTACCAGAGAAACTACTGGGTATGAAGGGATTTAATGGCCGATATCTCAGGGTGACGAGCGCAGTACAGTGCGGCGCAGGATTGTGTTCGCAAGTTCACAATTCTGGCACTGCTACTGTTAGTGGCAGCTGTGACGCTTACCACCAGGCGAACGTCTTGCTCGTCTCGTCACTATAATGTACAAAAAAAAAGTCGATTTGAAGGAAGATATAATATTATTATTAATAATACCAATATAATATAAAATAATATACTATTTTGAGTAACCGCTATATAATTAATAAATAAAATTAGCACGTAATATTATTAATATTTAATAATATTATTAAATATTGTTTATATTAATTTTATTTAATATTATAGAATATTCGAGGCCTTTGCCCGCATCAGTGCATGGGATCCAACAGAGTACCTAATGAACTAGAAATAACTAATAGGTCATTAATCTAAGGGGTACTGTTTATCCCAAGAATCGCGGGTGAAACCACGGGCCGCAGCTAGTAATTATATAACTGTAATGGAAAATCAATCTTTGCGTATCGGTTTCTCCGTCGCCGTCGTAGATTCTAGATTATTTTATCTTCAATCTTGCAGGATTCGTATATTTTACTGGGAGAAAAATACGTACAAGCTTCCTTCGTGGTAAAAAGCCGTTTAGTCTGTTTATACTTTTTGCATTGATCCTTTTTCTTCGATCGAAGACTCTCTTTCCAAAATCTTTGCACAATATTTTCGTGTTGTGTTCTCATCATACTAGATGGCGCTTCAATCGAGTTAGCACGCGGTGGCGTTAGGTTTACAAGCCGCATCGAAATCAACACGCGACATCTCGGCTCTAAATCTTGATTACATGCCCTGTAATTTCACTAGGTGTTTTTGAAGTCTTAAACCGATTAATCGGGTAAAGACCTAAAGACGTATACAAAGTACACTATCGAATGGATGTACTCGTAGAGTACTTAGACTAGACCTACATGATTAGATTATTGAGAGAGGGAGCTAGATCCTCCAAGTATCGGTATGTTATTTATTTACCAGGCTTTAAAAAAAGAAGGTGCTATGTTCGACTCGTTTGTATGTTTTTGTACGTTCACCAATTTCTCCGTCTATTTATTCTCGGCTGATTTTGTAAAATCTTTCAAGTTTGAAAGGGTATATTCTCGAGGTGGTCCTATAAACATTTTAAGTCGGATTTTTTTACAGTTACTTGTATTTATACAAAAAAAAATATTCGAATGAAAAATTCAACCGCGTGTTAACTATTAACCCAAAAATGCAATGCTAAACCACTTTAGTGTTGGCGAACATGCACAGTCATCAAATCGAGTTACGACTCGCGGAATATGTTTACAATACTCGAGAATGTTTCAGCGGGATTAAATTTTAAAATGTGAATTTAAGATAACATTCCAATGTTCGGTAATAAAATTTTATTGCCCGTTATACAAAATGTATACTTACTATTCGTAAAGTCAATATTGTTACGATACATAGAGAAGCTTACTCGTATAAACTGAAAAGGTGTTCTAATTATTTTATTAAGAAAACTGACGTGGTTTTGACACATTTTTGTTTTATTTATACGGGAATACCCACGTTTAAATCAATCGGATACTCTGACTATAGTTTCGATGGCCTGATACACCCTACCAAGGTATCCCTACCGGTAGGGATAGGTGGAAAGCATGCATTAGGTATAATTTATTTATTCAAAACAAATGTTACAAAACTAGGTATGATTGACAAAAATGTAAAAAAAAAACATTGTTTTTTTATGTAACCTGTGTTGTGTTGTCCCATTGCTGGGCAAAGGTCTAATGGTGGTGTTGTATTCATTTCGTCATCAGCCATAAAACGCCCACTGCTGGACGAAGGCCTCCCCTTTAAATAGAGGGATTTTATTCATTGAATTGATTTTTATTTATGAGGGATAAGTGGGCTAAAGAGTTCAAGCTTTCACATTGTTTTTTGTGTTGTCAACTTGTCTGTTCTTTCTATGTATGTGTATATATCCTTTTGTTGTGAATAAATAATTTTGTATTGTTTGGTGTATTGTATCGGTACCGGTAGATGTAGTATAGCGCTCGTGGCGTAGCTTGTTTAGGTGATTCTAACGATCACCGATGTTAAGCAACGGACGGTCCGGTCAGTCTTCGGATAGGTGACCATGAGTGGCATTTATTTCTGAGCGTAACCATGGATCGGATGACACGTTAAATTGTTGGTTCCGGTTGTTTGTTCTAGTTTCTATAACAATAACAGCGTCAACAACGTCAGCCATGTCAGAGGCCTTCGGGCGGCACATTAACTCTGACTCTAGGGCTGGCCACTCAGCCTATACGAACTTACTTACCGGTAGATCTAAGTGGTTTTTTTTTCCACCTATCCCTACCGGAAGGGATACCTTGGTAGGGATAGGTTTACCAAACCCCCTCAGCGAAGCAGGACGCGGCAGGACTCTCCAGTTGGTCTCAGCATAAAAATCAAAAGACCACAAAAAAAAAGGTCGTGTGTGTGTGACTGTCCCATTTTAGCTCTGTCTAGTCTAGCCGATTTTCATTAACCAAGGCAATGTCACGATTATCGCCACTGATACCCACCCCCGGATGCGAACCGGCCCCACGCTCCCTAAGGGCCACTTAATAATCGTTTAGCGCAGACATCGGCTGCGTTTTACTAGCTTCTCACCAACTTAAATACACAGATGGCAAAATAATGGAACTAAAATATTTCTACGTATGACTGTTAGATTTGTTCAGAAAATGCGATGGTGACTCCCCACGAACTCTCTACGTAAATTGGTTGACTAGCGAAGTAGCGACTGACCGTACTAGTGGCTCCCTCTCAGCGACGAAGTTTACGACTCACTACAGTACTAAGTAGTGCCGTTAAAACGCCTATTCTGTCCGCTATACATACCACAAACATGACATACCTATTAAAAGCCTACTAGACGGTTCTTGAGCTTTATGTCCAAGTGGTAAAGCTCAAAAACGCGCTTTGATTTCAATTATTAAGATGTGATGTTGGAATCTTTATACATCCATCATGCATCCATTTTTATTTTTGAATGGTTTTTTTATTTTTTTTGCTTTATATTAATATTTTTTATATCTAAGTAATTTAATTTAGTTACTGTTTAGTTTCCTGTTGTTACTGGACCTGGGTATGTCCTTAAACTGCAACCAGACCCACCGGAGGATGGGCAGCTGCGTCCTCTTGATTAACGTTGGTGACCATTCTGCGATCCCCAAGCCGCCTGCCAAGTGTGGGGATTATGGCAACACCCCTCTATAAAGGGGGAGGCCTTCGTCCAGCAGTGGACGTGTTATGGCTGACGACGACTGTTTATTTTAACTTAATATAAAACTACACATAATTTGCGATCCAGGTCTCTCTTTACTCTTTATGTTGTCATCATATTTATTAATGATGTTGATTTGTATTGTGTGCTTATAAAGTTAAATAATCGTTTCGTTTTGTGCGAAAACTCATACGAACAATCCAAAAACTTTGCCGCTAAAACCTAATATACATCCATTAGTCCCGAATGCCCAAATAGGAAGTGTCTTAATAAGATCGTTTAACAACCCAATACTTTATTAGGGACCAAAAATACATAATAGCACACAAAAATAAGTAGTTTTTTTTTTTAATTTAGACGACTATATCATCACAATTTTTCATCGCGAGTGAGCCCGCGGAGCATAGCTATAGCTAGTAAGCTATAAGTATGTAGGCCGGTGCACACTGAGTGGATTGGACCCCGGCCGGTGTCAGCGAGACAACAGTGGATTACTGGCCTTATCTGATGGATGGCCCTCTCTGGCACACGGATTTAAGGTTTCCGAAGCTTCAGTGCTGAATTTCAAGAAGTATATAAAACATTACAGGGTTTTTCGGGTGCATTCACTATCATAGAAAACGCGTCTTAACGTGATATATCTAGATATTCATATTCATATTTATTGATAAAGTGTATTTTACAAGTCAAGCGTATTTTTCAAATTAATTACAATTTATGTAATTACACAGAAAAAAATATATATTAAATTGTACATCTTGATTTCAATACTATGATATAACTACAAATGATATAACTACAACAATGTCATATTCAGTGCAAGCTAATTTGTTCTTTATTTGTACGACATGACTGTATCGATTTTACTCTGTAGCCATGTACTTGATGGATAAATTAAATTTTTAAAAAAATATTAAGGGGGAATAGGGTGAGCGCTTCTCCATACAAACGTATTCCCCTATATTCTTCCTGGATAATGCCTCTAGAGCAATCATTGTTTTTTATAAAATCTAAATCTAAGTAATCTAAGTAATAATGTAACGCTTTAAATATCTTCATAGTAACTTTTGGAGGGCTACATATTCTTTAGCAATAAGTTTCTGAAAAAAAGGAAAACACAGAGACACGTCTACAGTAGACCTAGATTTTATTTAAAAAAAATTGCTCTAGAGGCATTATCCAGGAAGAAAATAGGGGAATACGTTTGTATGTAGAAGCGCTCACCCTATTCCCCCTTAATATTTATTTCAATACAGTGATTAAGTAATTAAGTAGTTATTAAGTTATTATTATGTCTTTGGTGTTATCAATAAACTATTTGTATTTGTAATTGTATTTGTCTTTTTTTTGTATTCTTTGACACTGGCAGATTGCTCAAAGAGCGATGCCAAAACGAAATCAAGAACAAACACGTTGAAATCCTCGAGTGAAAGCCCAAAATGTAAGAAAAAAAGTGCCTAACACTGTTTAAAATTGGAAAATAATGGAAAGGATTTTTTTTCTTTGTTATTGGCATCGCACGTTGTGCATTCTGCCAGAGTCAAGTATATATATATGAATGTTCAAGTTTATGTAGTATTATCAAGTCAAATATGTCACGAAGTCACAGTTAGTCTCACGAAATTAGTCAAAGCCGAGTCCAAGTCATGCCATAGTAAAGTTGTGGCGACTTTACTATGAGCTTTTACGGAGTTTTGAAAACAACACGAAAAGACATGTTTCACCACATTATATCACTTGCATCACTCGTGCATGTAATTCAACACTCAATGAATAAAACAATCATTCATTCGCGAAAAAACCCCAGGTTTAAGAAAATAATTGAATGCAACGCCATGATTTTTCCGTGTTCCCGCCAAAACTCAATGGAAAGTTTAACCGTGAGAGAAAGTGAAACAATTAACTATTTCAAAATAGTACCACAAACAATAGACGGAGAATAGAGCTTATCTACGTCTTTATCGTCTCAAGTTATTACCAGCCAGTCCCTTCGTCATAAAAAAACCAAGCCGGGTCATCGGCCTCTCTATGCAAATACTGAAGCCGCATTGTTTTGGGTCAATCACTTCACTCGTCGGATGAATGCTAATAAAATACATACACTTACATTTCGCGTCGTCGTATTGACAACTATATTTACTTATACAGGCTGTCCAGAATTCGCTGTAACTTTGGATAGGGCACATAATTGCAGATCTATAACTCATCATCATCATCAGCCCGGAGACGTCCACTGCTGAACGAAGGCCTCCCCCTTAGACCGCCACACTGTACGACAACCTGCCATTTGCATCCACCGGTAGCCCGCGACTTTTACAATGTCGTCGGTCCACCTAGTAGGAGGCCTTCCTACGCTGCGTCTTCCGGTTCGCGGTCGCCACTCAAGAACCTTTCTTCCCCATCGGTTGTCAGTTCTTCGAGCGATGTGTCCTGCCCATTGCCACTTCCACTTGCAAACCTTGCGAGCTATGTCGGTAACTTTGGTTCTTTGACGAATATCCTCGTGCCGGATTCTATCGCGCAAAGTAACTCCGAGCATAGCTCTCTCCATTGCCCGTTGCGTGACTCTCAAGTTTCTCCAAAAGCCCAGCAGTTAAAGACCACGAGATCTATGACTAAATAGTGTTAAATAAGGTTATTTTTATATGTATGTTAGTCTGTAGGTATTTATAATATGGGCCCGTGTTTTTTAAGTAATTCCTGTTGACTGAAATAAAGGTTTTTTTTATTTATTTAAGGTTAGAGTCAGTGTGAATAGGTATCTTTAAAGTATGCGTGCTACATCTTCGACCGCATCGTTGCTTACTAATATGGCGAGTTGGTGGTCAAAAGCAGACTTATCTGTGTTAACAACAAAAATGTGTCAAAACCACTTGTCAGTTTTCATAATAAAATCTGTGTTAAAATACCGTGATTAATTGATTATATTGTAAAAAAAAACAGCTCCCGATATTTCAGCGCAGTTGTAAAACATCCCGAAAAATGTATGGGATTTTATAATTATTTACAGCGTAAGTTTAAACAACCACGATAGTTAAAACAGTATTTTATTACACATCATGTCCTATACGACAAATTTTATTTTAGTAAAAGTCTCACCATTTTTCCATAAATAAGAATATTATATGACGTTATTATATTATCATTAAAAAAAACTTGAGAAGAATCGTGACATTTACTAAAATAAAATTCTGGCATATAGTAGGACATGGTTATGGTATCCAAAGTTACAGGGATATCCGCCATTTTCAGGACACGCTGTATACATAATATGTATACACGTCAGAATGGTTGGAAAATTCTCTTCCATTGTTGGTACAGTGGAAAGGATTTTACAATATATTGACAATAGACAATATTTGTTTATAAAGATAAGATAAGGTCGATGTCTATCGCAGATAAAATTACAATTACCTACACAGTGATACTAGAGCTAGGACAGAGTTTCCTTTGATATCCATTTTGACAGCCTTATAGCTCAGTAGGTAGCATGTCTGCCTTCATAGCTGTAGGGCGTGGGTTCGATCCCCACCCAGGACAAACATTTATGTGACGAATATAGATGTTTGTTCTGTGTCTGGGTGTATATTATAAGTATGTATTTACAACAAAAAAAAGTATATAAGTATTCTATCAGCTATCTGGTTTCCATAATACAAGCTTTGCTTAGTATGGGGCTAGATGGCGCTGTGTGTAAAATGTCCCTCAATATTTATTTATTATATTTTAGTGTAGACGACAAAGACTTAGATCCTTTTTAACAAACTTCAAAAGGAGGAGATTCTCAATTTGGTTGTATTTTTTTATGTTTGTTACCTGCGACAATGATAACATGAATGGACGGGAAATAAGCGCACCGATTTTGAAGACTGTATATTGAGCGCCAGCTCTCCACTTGCGTCAGTCATACTCTGTCTTTGCGACATGCGAGCCGTACTAATACAACAGTACAAATAAATCCAAAGACTTCATGTGCATTCCCCAAGTGTGAGGACCAATATTTGCAATAAACATTCACATTCCACAAATAAATACACATTAATCACCGTATTTTGTAACAACTGCAATTAATTTCAATAAATATGCTTAGGTAATCTCCATTTTGAGGCGATCGTAATGTTTACGATACAGAGAGACTTCGAGAATCTCGTCAATGCTCGTGAATGTTCGAGATTCGTGAGCAATAGACAAATACATGTGTTCTCTTTTTGTCATGCAGTAAGTAGATTTGCTATCTCTATTTTGCGGCGAATGTAATATGCATACTTTTAGCTAGGTATGCTTGATTGTGTTAACTTTTTAATTTTGTACGATTTGCAAGCGCTGGGTCCGTCCATTCCATTATCACCGTCGTTGTTTGTTACCTCAGAATTCCATCATTAAATAAAATAAATGTATTAAAAAAGAAATACCATTGGTATTAAAATGTGGTACCTATTCGTTAGGAATAGATCAATTAGAAAAAATCATTTTATTTTGTAATCAATTTTGAATTTTATTATTATATTTAAAAAAAAACATTTTTTTTTATTATGTCCCATAGAAACATTTATCAAAACAGACTTTTAAAGATTCGGACCTTGAAAACACCTAAATATCATCACTACTAAAAAATATGCGCACTTTATTATAAATTATTTTACCCATAGATTAAAAATAAAGAAGCAGACGAGACAGTTTTCTACGAAAATCGTCTCAAAGCCTCCGAGATATGAGATGTAAATAACCTTTCAAAGAAATCCCTAGTCAAACTTTGCTCAGTTCACTCAATTTCCTTTTATGTCATTATAGTAATTTTTTTTTAGTTTATGAGTGCGACTAATGCCAGAAAAATAACAGATTTCACCCGCGCGTCTTGCATTAGTTTAGAGTCGAAAATCGCATGATACAATTGATGAAGATGATGGGTTTGAGCAATTTAGGTGCGATTGTATTTAATAGGCTAGATGACTGGTTTTTTTAATTGTCCTATTAAAATGTAGTCCATAAATGTACCAGATTAATGAAAAGAAAATGAAAATCTGAACAAAAATAAGCAACTTATAAGCATTTTAATATCATGCTAGACAGAGAGGCGAAACAGCAAATCGTGACGTCACTTCTCGGTACGCCATATAAATTATATTCTGACAAGTAAGGCGAGACGTCATTTTTTGTTTTGTGGGAAAGGTATCTATTTTGTGGTTTTTGTGTAAACTTGGTATCTTGTTTAAGGTGAGACAGTTCTTTACTCCCAAACAACTGATGAACCTCTACCAAGCGCAAGTGCGGTCTTGCATGGAGTATTGTTGCCACCTATGGGATGGTTCTGCAAAGTACCAGCTAAAAGCTTTGGACTCGATAGAGAGGCGCGCCATTAAACTAATTAACGACAAGGCGCTGGTTGGTAGGAGATTGCAAAGCCTCGAGCACAGAAGACAGGTTTCGTGCCTTTCTGTATTTTATCGACTGCACTTTGGCGAGTGCGCGCAGGAGTTACACGAGCTAATTCCGCCCTCTCCTTTCCGCTACAGGACTTCCAAGATAGGGAAGTCGCTTCACCCCTTTGCAGTGGACGTGCCTCGTTTACGTACAAAGCGCCTCGAAAGCACATTTATAATCCGTACTGCAAAGGTTTGGAACTCTCTACCAGCAACAATATTTCCAAGCTCATATAATCTGGGGATCTTCAAACGAAGAGTGAATAGGTATCTTCTGGGCAAGCGTGCTCCAACTTAGACCTTGTCTACGCCTCGCCGGGGCAAGGTCAAACGCGAACCCATTAATATAAAAAAAAAAAAAAAAAAGGGACAGAGTCGTCTCTAACAAAAACTTAAACATACTGCAATGCAATAAAGCAACTGCAATAAACATACTATATTTACTTAAATTCTTCATCAAAGCTATTGGTTTCAATGATATAAACATCAGTCATCTACCCTATTATTCAAAATGTAGGCATGAAATAAAAAAACAATAAACGGCTACTATGCTAAAATATTAGTTTGGCTGTGTAATTCGTATAAAATAATGTGGTGCTGTCGCTGATAATTTAGAGCATTTGAATTAAAACAGTTTTTTTTTGTTAGTAGTTTGTATTTTTGTTTTAAATAAACCAGATTATTTTCCAATATTCTATTCGGTTACTCGGCTTTTTTAGGGTTTTTCCCCTACCTGTAGTATTTTTTTAATCTGAATATTTACGTTCTTTATCAAAAAACTATGGGTTTAAAAATACACCTTTTACTTACTTTTGGCATTAGTCGCCCCCTTAATGCCCGGTTGTAGCGAGGTACGTCCAGGCGAGTAAGCGATAGGCACTAAACGGTAGGTGCGAGCGAGAACGAGAAGGCGCGAGCGCTTGAATTGCTAAATTTTGTAGGTTTTTCTTTGTTTGGAAAAATATAACAAAGTAATACTGTAATCTTAAAAATCACAAAACTTAATAATACTGTGGTAATACGTGGTTTCATAATGTTGTTTCTTAGTTCTAGCTAACACATTAAAAAAATATACAAAATTGCTAAGCAAGTTCGTATAGACTGAGTGGCCAGCCCTAGTGTCAGAGTTAATGTGCCGCCCGAAGGCCTCTGACATGGCTGACGGTTGTTGTTATAGAAACTAGAACAAACAACCTGGAACCAACAATTTAACGTGTCCGACCCACGGTAGCGCTCAGTAATAAATGCCACTCACGGTCACCCATCCGAAGACTGACCGGACCGTCCGTTGCTTAACATCGGTGATCGTTTAGAATCACCTAGACAAGCTACGCCACGAGCGCCAAAATCTAACCATAGTTCTTTGACTTTTTTACACAAGCGCCGGATAATATAGAAGCATCCAAGTTACTAAAGATGCAATCTAAACTTCATCTATGAAGCGGAGACTACTAGATTAGTGAAACACGGAGAAAATACAAAAAGAAGATGGCATATGCAACTGAAGCCGAAGAAACCGTGGTAGCTTAATCGGGACACCCAACTATCTGGTGCCCATACACAAACATAAAAATATGGTCCTATTCTCTGGGCTTTGCTTAGTTTGTGGCTAAAGGGGGTAGTCTAAAATGTCCACCCAATATTTATTAATTTATTTATTGAAACGCCATCTCCTCTCCATGTCTGCTCTATGGAAGACATTGCCGATCGTTGCGCTCCTGGTTATTTTTATTATATTTGTTAACAAGAAAACAATATTTCTTTTCAGACAAAATGTACCCAGCCAATTTAACTTAACAGTTGACCAAAAAGGGAAATATAAATTTCCACATGAGAGACTACAGTTTGTTTAGAAATTACAATAGTGGCTCCCTCACTCTAGACTAGAGGTAATTGGTCGAACTCTACGCGAATCGATTGTCTCTTGTTTCAATTACGCTTAGCTTTATAACTGACAGGATTGTGTAGAAGGCGTGACATGGCATGTGTCGAGAAACTTAGTCGATAATTTATCCAGGGTTGCTAACTTAATACTCCGGACTAGTACTACATGGCTTCTAAAAAGTGCTAAAATGCCAAATATTTTAAAAAAATACTGCTGTTTAAACTAACGATTAAAAACCAACATATTTGGAATCATCGATCGACGTGGGAATAACGGTAACTCTATAGTGGGCAGACTCCTTTATTCTTAACAATTAATTGTATACTTTGTCAGCGCAGAAAACTTAATACGTATAGGTGCTGAACATTCACACCAATAGAAAACGCATCTAAACATAGTTGAACCACGATGTTTTATCTATTTGTATATTTCAGTGTCGATATTCCACTTATGCGCGGGCGCAGCCGGCGGATGCCACGTGACTTAATCACCTTTCGAGGGTATGCCTTTGTCCAGCAGTGGAGTAGTACAAGAACTTTAAAAAAAACTATTAACGAGACATCTTTTTTCTAGTTATTTTGATTTTGAAAACCAAACTACTGAACTGATTTCGATAAAAATTATATGGGACTACCTCTGAAGTAAGACCTACCAAACAAAAAAATATATTCATAATTGGCGGAGTAATAGCGAAACAAACACACACAAAAAAAAAGTCGAATTGAGAACCTCCTTTTGTGAAGTTGAAAATCAAAAGGCTGATTGATTTTACATATACATAACCTAAACCACTAACTAATAAAAGCACTAACGTCTTAAGTCGTTAACAAACTATATTGGTTTTAAAATATAGTCGTTGTTTATAACACAGATCGGTATCAGTCAAAAACTACCTAGTACAAAAACCTTTAACTTCTTTCCTTTACGACTCATATGCAACCTTTTCAAGTCCATATTCTCAGAACGTTGACTGTAGTAAGTTGCAATAAGTGTCTCTAGTGTCCAATGTCCATAACGAGTTTTGGCGGGAACACGGAAAAAACTTGTCATTGCATTCTATTATTTTCTTAAACATGTGTTTTTTCGCGAATTCATGATTAAAAATGGTGGTGTTTTATTCGTTGAGTGTTGAATTACATGCACGAGTGTGGGCAAGTGATATAATGTGGTGAAATATGTAATTTCGTGTTGTTTTCAAAACTCCGTAGAAGCTCATAGTAAAGTCGCCACAACTTTACTAGGGCATGACTTGGACTCGACTATGACTAATTTCGTGTGACTAACTGTGATTTCATGACATATTTGACTTGATTGTAGTATTAAAACTAGAAAAATCATATAAACCTGACACTGGCAGAATGCACAACATGGGATGCCAAAAACAAAGGAAAAAAAATGTCCATAACTTTAGGCATAACTCTTACCTTAGATACAACGGTTTCTTTCCTCGACAGAATCAAAAACGTACCTGTAACAGAAAACAAACTCTATTAGTTTTAAAATAAAGTTGTTGTTTATAAAACAGATCGGTACCAGTCAGTGCCAGGCAAAGGACTTGTGACGTATGTTGAGACGAATAATTTTATTCTCGGTTTGACCATCGAATCACGTCATTCGTCATTATCTTTGCGAGATGAGTGTTTTTTACTTATGTTAGATTATTCTTACATAGTTTCATGATTGTTTATATTCAAATGCATGTTTTAATGATAAAAAATTAACATAGTCGCTGCTTACCTATTGCTATGCAGCTACAGGTATTGAAATAGACTGACACATTTTAGTAGTGGTAGGATTCTACTGCAGTCCGCCTGGGGAAGTACCACACCTTTGCCAGTGTATCAACCGCCAAGCAGTAGAGTGCAAGCATTACTGTGTTTCGTTATGAAGGCCAATGTTACCAGAGAAATTACTGGGTATGAAGAGATTTAACATCTGATATCTCAGGATGACGAGCGCAGTGCGGTGCGGCGCAGGATTGTGTTTGCAAGTTCACAATAGGCTATTTGACTGTATTGAAAATATGCTACAAATTGATATAATCCTAATAAATTGCAGCGTAAATAAGCATATCTATTTATTTTTAGACTAAAATAAGTTTATTTTCAGCAAAAAAACGAAAATAAAATTTATTTATTATGATGTTTGGTCACGTGATGCGAAACACAGTGATTGGTAGCAACTTTTGTGACGTCACACCGAATTAAACAACGAGATCTAACGTGAGGACTTGGGTATGTCCTAAAACTGCACCCAGAACCGCCGGAGGACGGGCAGCGTCCTCTTAGTTAACGGTGGTAGCACACTGCGATCCCCAAGCCGCCTGCCAAGCGTGGGGATTATGGCACCCCTCCCTATTAGTTGGCTTCGTCCAGCAGTGGATGTGATGTACAGTGAAATAAAGCATTTACTTTGCGATCAAGGCATAGGCCTCGATCGCTTTCTTTAGCTTGTTGTTTACTTTGGTGTGACGTCAGATATGTCACGTGATCCAAATCGCGTTATTACGGGTATTTTTGACCAACAATTTTATGTGTCATCCGTCTCACGGTAGCACTCAGATGTAAATGCCTAACGGTCACCCATCCAAAGATTGACCGGATCGTCCGATGATAAAGGTTGCCTGGAAGACATCACTTTTAGCGATAAAGCCGCCTACTATAACTAGTGTTTAAGTTATAAACTTATAGAGTTATATTTTTGCATATATATTTACGTTGGACATTAATCCGGGGTATTCGCGATTGAGCACCAATTTTGGACGTTTTACTAGTAAGTCGTTTTGCCACTCAAGACATTGTCACCATGTAGACGTTTTCACGTGGCGACGTTCTGCAAACATCGTCATTTACCCTGATAGTCCTTTCGATACGGAGCCAATTTTTTGAGCACCCATGAAAAGAGCACCTAGCATATTCCCAAGATAGCACCAATCTAAATTTTGGCTTGGTGCTATTATGGGAACAAAAACATAAATCTGATGTTATTCCCCTTTGAGCACCTACATCAGTTTATTCTAGGTGGACGATGATTTTCAATTACATTTAAAAAGCAGATTCATTGTCTTTTTCATAAACAAGAAATTGGGGTAAATTGCGTCACTGATATTTCCGTAAAGCCTTTGATATATCCAAATGTATCTCCCAATACAAATACATGTAGGTAACGAAATAAAGTAATAAAGCTTTGTAACAAAACAAGAAGGGTTGAAAGTGATGCGGAAGTCTTTCTGCGAATTTAAGTGATTTTCCAATTCAAACAAAACCTCCGTAATTGAATGGAACCACGCACCCGCCACCCTTCTCACACGAACAGAGTAGAAAAGCAGATTACTAACTAAAAAAAAGCATTTATAATTATTGTCTCAAATATTTTTTTTAAGTACCTACTTAAAATCAGTGAGTTGTAATAAATAGAGTAGTTATAGTCGAACAAAACTGCTTTAAAAACTTACTAGACGTTGCCTGTATAAATATACTTACGCATATTACTATGCACTTTGTGAAGAAAAGGAAAGAATATGACCGACTTTATACGCCACACCTGTTGTTAGAAAGAGACAAATATCTAATTTCTCTTACGGCGTAATAAGCTACACAAGTTGATTGGCCAGAGCGAGCGCCCTCGCCTCGCCGGTGTGGGTCTCTTTCACTCTCTCACACAAGACGATCTATCTATCTCGGCCATCCATTTCAAAGTGACATCAGTCGCCTTAGATAAAATAAATTTCATTTTTTCCCATTGCAATAAAAATACAGTACTTACGCGTGAAATGATTTTTTTTTGTCTCTCACAGTGCCTGTGTAGATTGTGCAGTGTCTAAATACACAGAAAGGCATTATATCACCATCTTTTTGCTAGAAAACATACGATTAGCGGCAGCGTATTACCGGACATTCGGAAGTGAAAGACTGGTAGCGATCACGGCAATTACCTTTATTTCGTCTAGTAAATATGGCGGAGGGGACAACTCATCTACAGGTAAAAACATCTTAGCTTAAAATAGAATTAAAACTATTTAAAACAAACCCTATACAATAAAAATACAAAACGTAAACTAAAAGCCCCGTAGATGATGGAAATGCTATGCTAAGATGGATGGCAATGCTAAGTTTTGAAATGCTTTAAAATTTTGTAGCCCTATTTTTTTAATAATTTTAAAATATATAATAAGTACTGATAACTTGGGTATGTCCTGTTGATTTATATCGTTGTCTAATGTAGTAGAATCGGCATGCCAGTCTTATACTCGTAGTGTTGATTTGAAAGAATTATCTATGTATATAATCAAAGTTAGTCATCTGTTTGCCTAATCTGTGCAACATATTAGTAGGACATAGTAAGAGTAATCAGAAGCCACGGATGGTAGGATTTTCCAAGAGCCATTGCTACTCGCAAATAGTCGTAATTAGTGGCGTATGGCTGCGACACGTGGCGTGGCGTGGGTGTCGATCTCATGAGGAAATGCTTACGATTTACCCACAGAGTAATAGAACACACACAATTACCATTACCCACAATGTTGATTGTTGAAGGAGGAATCTTAGTTTGGGCTTTGGGCCGACATTTTCAATACCGTGAGTAAATAAAGGAATCGTAAACCACAGATTACAAAACACTTTACTTTCATGCAAGCAGACAAGCATTGTATACTGAAAAACAAATCAGCAAATAAGTGAAAATAACTAGTATCAACATCCTGTTTATATACCTACAAACCCAGTAGTTACGCCAGGAAAAAACAGAAACTTAAAATTTTACATATTATATAGGCTTCATACTTTCGATTGCTATTAAATTTATTCGTTTAACTCATGTGTGCAATATTATATAATAAGTTATTTTTTAAATTTTTTATTCATCATAACCTTGCCAGATCTCTTGATGACTGTACTTCACATTTTGGACGTTTTTACATTAAAAAAAACACATCACACACGACACACACACACACATCACACATTACAGATGTCATTTTCACATTATAGACGTTTTACTAGTAAGTAGTTTTGCCACTCATGACGTTCTTACCACTAGACGTTTTAACATGCCAACTGCAATCATAGTCATTTACCCTGATAGTCCTGATACGGAGTCGTTTTTTTAGCCAACCCACTCCCGATGTGTTTTCTAACATTCTTAATTAATTTGATAACAAACAATTTTCATCGACTAAACAGATGGGTGAAGGGCGTTGTTCATCGGATCCTCTACAACTACTCTAAACAAAATGTTTTTAAAGCGGTATCTAATAAATCTGCCAGTTCTTTGTTATATTTAAACCGTTTTGGGGCACGATGTATGTGAATCTACCAATCAGCAACTGAGCCATGCATCGTGGTGGAGATCGCCCTTCGAGGCAATGGAGAGAGCTATGCTCGGAGTAACTTTGCGCGATAAAATCCAGAACGAGGATATTCGCCAAAGAACCAAAATCACCTACATAGCTCGCAGGGTTTGCAAGTTGTAGTGGCAATCGGCAGGCCACATCGCTCGAAGAACTGACAACCGATGGGGAAGAAAGGTTCTTGAGTGGCGCGAACCGGAAGACGCAGCTTAGGAAGGCCTCCCATTAGGGGGACCGACGACATTGTAAAAGTCGCGGGCAACCGGTGGATGCAGATGGCAGGTTGTCGTACAGTGTGTCGTACAGTGGCGGTCTAAGGGCTTCGTTCAGCAGTAGACGTCTGCGGGCTGATGATGATGATGCCCTTCGAGAGTAGGCCTAATTCCAGCTATGCACTATAAAAAAAAGGCTGATTATGCTTTATGCTTAATTTTCTAACAAAGACCTAGAGATGCAGGTCTAAGATTCAGCAGCATAGCAGCAAACAACACACTATATTGTATTCCCCCGGCATTGCCTGTTTACTGCGACACTAAGCGAGGCGGGCAAACAGAACAGCCGTATTGTTAGACTAGAATGCTTGGCAGTTTGTTTGTCAGGAAGATTGCGTTTTCGAGATCTGTTGTAAACAAAGAGTTCTCAAGAGCGTTACAAGCTCTAGCTGTTCTGTTTCGGTTCAGTGTCTTTGCAGCGAGTAAACGAAAAAACAATTGGACAAAATTCTAAGACTGGAAACGCTAAGCACTTACCATCAGGTATCTCGACTGCTTGTTTGTCAGTCTATTATACGGGATTACGCAGAGCAGTGCAAAGCCGAAAGGAGCTCAATGTACTCATCACTGTGTACAGTACAACAACTTTTACTATGGAGCTCTAAAAAAGTTATCAATAAAGTTCCACAGGCAAAACTTTTTGCAGATGGCGCCAGCTGCGGTCCGGACAAAATCAAGTTTGCTTATAATCTGCTCTTGATGAGGGTGTTGTCGATAAAGTAGTCCATTAAAAATACTGGGTAAATGCCTTGTTTTAAGAGTCTATGCAGCTGTTGACGGCCTGAAAATAGATTTGTAGGTTAGACATTTTATTTTAGACAGAGCTTTAATTAACTCCCTGGTAATCCAAGTCTTATAAGAGTAAAACCATTAAATTGTAGAAAAAAAGACAAATGTATGTGATTGACAGTTGACTATGGCCACGTCGACGATGCGCCACCTAGCGGAAAAAACGCAGTGTGGATACCAATTGTGTCCTTATGTTTAAGAAAACATAAGGACACAATGAAAAAAAGAGGGTGCAAAGGTAAAAATCTCACTCGTATCGCGCTGCCACTCCGTGTCGCCATGTAAGTACTCGAATCCATGCTTCACCTAGGTGGAGGAGCTAGGTGAAGCGCGGGTCCGTACCGAATGAAATGTTTGTATGCTATAGCTGTTTTTTTGGCTAGGCGTTTTACCACAGCATAGTACCTGATGTAAAGTATGGTCGAAGATGGTAGAATCACGTAGCTTTAAAACTAAATGACTGCAGTTACGTTAAACTCTACGTTTACGTTAAGCTCTATTATATTAACTATTTTGTTTTGAAAAGCATTTTTTTAGTAATAATAATCCTTTGAAAAGAAATAGCTCAAAGAAATTCGGGGCAATTAAATTGAAGCGATATAAAAACCTAATCTAGAGGTTTCATTTACAAAGGTAAAGTTCAGCCAACTGATTCAGGCGTGCTCCTTTTGTGAGCGGAGTTTGCAGGAGCACCTCGTAGCGAATTTCCCTGGTAATTTTTCTAGTACTCGTAAGCATATTTTTTGAGCTGCTTGCTCAGCGTGGGAATTATGGCAACCCCTCCCCCTATTAAAGGCGAGGCCTACGTCCAACAGTGGACATCTGGCTGATTTGTATATACCTGTGTTCCTCTCTGCAACTTTTATTCCATGTCAAAAATCATGTAAATCCGTTATCGTATGAAACAAACCAAAGGCCACTTGAAAGGGCACGATAAAAAAAGTTTCCCATGTGACTACTGGGTCAAATAATGGCAGTTGCCCCATCACGGGACAACTCGATGGGACTAGTAAATAGAGACTAGAGAAGAGTTGAAGGCGGATAAATCTGATCCTTCGCTCGCTATAACTTGGTCCCCACCTGAACCTTGTCTGACCACCGATGCATGCTTTGTACAGAAGACTCGATATTAATTCGAGATACAATAGCCTTCTAATCCGCCCTCTGAGGCCTCTTTTAAATGAAATGCTTTGTGTTCTCAAATATCTTTAAGGGTTGGATAAAGGGTGGGATATCTTGATAGGTGTTATTTAATGAACTCATGGGCTTTGCTCTGAATCAGAATTTGCGTTACGTAACGTATATGGTTTCAGTGTAGGTTTGAAAATGCGTATAGATAAATATTTTGACTGCCTTATAGCTCAGTTACTCAGTTGGTAGCATGTTTGCTTTCAGAGATCTTAGTAGAGCGTGGGTTCGAACCCCACCCAAGGCAAATATTTATATGACGAACATAGATGTTTGTTCTGTGTGTACGTATTATAAGAATGTATTTACAACAAAAAATATATAAATATTCTATCAGCTATCTAGTTTCCATATTACAAGCTTTGCTTAGTTCGGGGTTAGATGGCGCTGTGTGAAAAATTTCCACCGATATTTATTTATTTATTAAAACCTATAGATAATGTATTTATATTTGGGGGATTTGGATATCTAGCAAAATAATAATTGGACGAAATGATCTCTTTAGATCCATTCTTCAAAACACTACGTGTAGTGGTAGGGCTCTACTGCAGAGTCCGCCTGTTATTTAACCGCCAAGCATTAGAGTGCATTACTATTTCGGTTTGAAGGGCAATGTTACCAGATAAATTACTGGGTATGAAGAGTTGTAACATCTAATAATATATTCGTAAGTTTACAATTCTAGCACTGCTACTGTTATGGGCAGGCGTGACGCTTACCACCAAGCGAACGTTTCGCTCGTCTCGTCATTCTATAGCATTACAAAACCACAGGGATTAATGGAATTTATTGGACAAAAAATGCAACTATATTGTTCTATAATTAATAGAATAGGCTAGATGACTGTTTTATTATTGTCCTATTAAAATGTGGCCCATAAATATAGCTGATTAATGAAAAGAAAATGAAAACCTGATCAGAAATAAGCAACTTATAAGCATTTTAATATCATGCTAGACAGAGAGGCGAAACAGCAAATCGTGACGTCACTTCACCACCACCACCACCATACAAATTACGCTATATAAATTCTATTTTGACAAGTAAGGAGTGACGTAATTGATTGTTTTGTGGGTAAGGGACAGACAGACTTGTCTCTAACAAAAACTTTAAACGCTCATACATATCAGAACATTATTAACCGATTTAAATTATTTTTTCAATAAACATACTATATTTACTTAAATTCTTCATTAAAGCTATTGGTTTCAATGATAATTATAAACATCAGTCATCTACCCTATTAGTGGGAACCTTGGAGGATCAAAGGTGGGAACAGACCGATTTGAACCCGGGACCTCACAATTTCTAGTCGAGTGGTCTCCCGATTAGGCTACCACTTATCACTAAGCCCAAACGAACTTATTTTTTTCTGCCTTTAGTTTTGCTGGGAACGCTAAAAGAAGTAAAACTGTTATCTTGAAACTAATTAAACTAAACACCCAATAAGAATTACTTATCTTATTTACAGTACGTGACTGGCGAGGACTGAGGAGCAGGACAATAGTCTTTGTCTGATGCAGTGTGACGACCTTCCACGAAATGAGGCCAGCAAGGCTTCCCGTTATCAACTGCTACCACTTGATAAGTATTTTTAAATCTTTTAGAATGCTTTTCAGACAAAACACTGCTTTAAATAGGACCAAGTCAAATTTTTTATTGGTGCTATTTTGGGAATATGATAGGTGCTCTTTTCATGGGTGCTTATACCCCAAATTAACGCGGTTGGGACAAACAAAAGCCGTAAATTAACATATAGGGTGCTAGTTTTAACACCGTTTTCCTTCTAGGACACATTACATTTTGTCCAAGATCGATGAACCTTTTTGTATGGAACAGCTGTTTTTTTTCGTGTTTTCAGGGTTGGCCCCATAGTAAAAGTTGTTCATAATGATGAGTACAATGATATTCTAGAAGGATAACGGTGTTCAAACGAACACCAGGTAGAACTGTTTTTGGGACAATTTAGTATGAGGGAAGGTGCAACGAGATTATTATGCGTCTAATTCCGATCTTATCCCATCTACCAATCTGATGTATGGTATCCCTCCCTATTAAGGGGGAAGGCTTCGTCCACCAGTTGCAGTCTTCTGGCTGATGTGTGTGTGTGTATCTATTATTATATTATAGCGAATCGAGCGAAGTTTTTGGAACAACTGACATAACTTTCTTTCAACAACTTAATACTTACTTGCAAAACTTTATACTTCAGGAGAGAATAGATGTTGGTAGTAGCGTACGAGTATAAGTCGTATTTTTCAACTAATAAACTTGGTGTACAGGTCAGCGATTTCCGATTTAATATTTCGCCTAAAACATTAGCAGTGCCAAAATTGTTTGTAGAGTACCACACCTTTGTCAGTCATTCAACCGGCAAGCAGTAGTGTGCAAGCATTACTGTGTTTCGGTTTTGAAGGGCAATGTTACTAGAGAAATTACTGGGCATAAAGAGATTTCACACCTAATATCTAAGGGTGACGAGCGCAGTGCAGTGCGGCGCAGGATTGTATTCGCAAGTTCGCGCCGTAGCCGCGTTCGTTCGTTCATGTTCGCCGGCTCGCTTCGCTCGCCGCCTCTGCTCCACTCGGTCTCGTATGGCTCGCTCCCCTCAGGACCTCCCTTGAGCTTCCGCGCTTTATATACACTCTAGGGGTAGGGACCACAAGCCTAGGTGGAGTAGGGGTGCTCTGATTCGGATCTGTCACTCATTTCAAACCTAACCAAATCAAATTTGACTCCGGGTGGGCTCCCGCCAGAAGCTCTTGCGGTCGCCCTTGAGTGTCGCTTCGCCACTCAGGACTTCCCTTGAGCTTCTGGCTCCCGCGTTTTTTATATACACTCTAGAGGGGTAGGGACCACAAGACTAGGTGGAATCGGGGTGCTCTGATTCGGATCTGTCACCCATTTCAAACCTAACCAACTCAAATCGGGCTGAAAAAAACGAACCCAATGCTTTTTATGACAATTAACAATATAAGCAAATATTATGCCTAATAAATCAATGCCAAACTTATAACATGCTAAATAATTTAAGGCCAAACAATAAGCATGCCTCAAAATATATACTGCAAAGAAACCTTTCTGCTAAGATACCATTATGCAAAACAAATTTATGCCGAACAATTTCCGGCAAAACATTTTTAGGAATAAAAACTTTCTGCGCATCAAGAGGCACCCCTGTTTAAGAGACAAATTTCTAGATAATATCAAGCTCTTGGTATCGATGTCTCTAGGTGTCGAGGAGTATCGTATCGCCTTTCGAGGGTAGGCCAAGATGTATGCCCCAGCAGTGCTTTAAGATTGTTAACAATGCAAATAGGTACATAAATTTGTATGCGTATGCGCATCGGAAGCGCGTCGCTCACGCCTCTTCCGGCAGTCTTCACGGAAAGATAACATCGTACAGCTTTACTTATGGCTCGAGTACTTGAACTTGAACTTGGTATTTCCCGGAACAATATCATTGCAGAGATAACTGACCGAGCGCAGTGAAGGTCTTGAGGCTACTTGGATGTTTTATTTTATTTTTATGAATGACTGATGCTGTTGGCCTCAGATGGCCTCTACAGCGTCACCGGACTTTGAGAATCAGAATTTGGATGTGTATTTATTGGACAATTACTCGTGAATCGTAAATCCGAATATTGGCGGTAAGTAAACTCCCAACAAATATAATTTCCGTAGTATAATAGTAATAATAGTAGCGCTCGTGGCGTAGCTTGTCTAGGTGATTCTAAACGATCGCCGATGTTAAGCAACGGACGGTCCGGTCAGTCTTCGGATGGGTGACCGCGAGTGGCATTTATTCCTGAGCGCTACCGTGGGTCGGATGACACGTTAAATTGTTGGTCCCGGTTGTTTGTTCTAGTTTCTATAACAACAACCGTCAGCCATGTCAGAGGCCTTCGGGCGGCACATTAACTCTGACACTAGGGCTGGCCACTCAGCCTATACGAACTTACTTACTTTTAATAAAAATTCCAAACTTTAATATGAGACGATTCGGGCAATGGATTGGGTATGGGATCGCGAGGTCTTAGTTCGGGGCGAACAACTATTCGACGAACGATATGGCTTTCTAAAGTAGGCAGGAGCGAAGTTGTAGCTTGGGCCGCAACAAGAAAATGCTAACAGACTCCACACCTTGAAGAAAAGCCAACCACTCGGAACATTTTCCGTGGTCACTAGTCACCCTAAATTTTTATCTTCTGGGCAAAGCTGCTCCACATCGATGTGAAACCAGTTCAAATTAAAACCCATTCTCAATATTTCTTGAAATTAACACTTAGATAAAGTAGTTGTATGATTTTTTATATTTACCGCGACTATATGTGAAATGAGCTCCGATATTCGGCACAGCTGCGTGCAAAGTTCACGGACAGAACAGCGAGTACCTACCTACGTTAAAACAGCGTTTTAAGATGAGCATTTACCGAGTACTTGTGCATACAAAAAGAAAACCTGTTTTCTACCTCTAAATATTGTCAAAATAATTTAACGTTTTTTTTTCATGTTATCAACACATTATTTACTAAGCTTATGCGTCTTACTTTCTCCACTTTAAATTTACAATTATCTTGAACAGTATTTTTTTCGCGCTGAACGTATAACTATTATAAGTAATTATTTTACAGTAACTATTTTTTTTGAATACTAACACTTATAAGCCTAAAATACATATTATTCGAACGATTGAAACCGATTACTAAACATTTTGTTACAATTTAGGGGGTGAAAAGAGGTTCGTTAATTCTATCATAGTAACCACAGAGTAATAGAAGCAGAGACGCGATCAAAGGATTTTTCTATAGAAGGACGCGTGATCGTGCGGAGAGGTGTCGGGCTCGCGGGAGGGGCGCTAGAGTCCGCACATGGAGCTACCATCTAGCGGAATTCAGAAAAAGTTTTTGAGAAGTGCTTTATCGAAAAAAGTGGAGAACTCTTATAAACACCAGGTTTCTTACTCTCTCGTCAGATGTCGCTTTCGTAAATTCTAAAGACAAAGGTTTTAACTAGAACCACTAGTTTAAAAGCCGGAATAAACCAAAAACACATTATATAAAAATAATAAATTTAAGCAAGAATAGTTCATGTAATTTAAAAAGTGCTCTGAAACGTATTTTTTTATGGTTAACGTTAAATAAAGTGGCGCCATCTCTAGAACTAGTTAAAAACACCAAGAAACATTACATATTTTCTAAAACGAACCTTAGAAAATACAAATAAAATTACTTACGAATGAAATGAGACGCCATTCATGTCATCAGAATGTTTGCCGCGATAGTTTTTACATGAAGAAACACAGCAACTCATTTTATATTCACTTTTACTAAGTAAAAACACTAAAAGTCGTACGTGTGATTTGTAAGCCCGAATGACTGTTACGCGAGGCGAACGCTAGCAGACTGACCAAATAAGTGTGACGTCACACAATCCGTCTACAAATCCACACGTTCGGCCGCAAGTTCCTCATCACAACTCCCTATCCTCCATGTAGTAACCTATAAATCTCACGAGCAGCAGCTATCTCTATGTGGCGCATACAGCGGCTGAGAGAGCAATAATTATGTCTGCTTAATACCTACAACGCTAAAATAAGTTCAGTGCAAAATCCTCTTAAAAATTGCTATCTGCAAAAGATAATTGGTACAATAAACAATGTCAAACGAATACCGATACGAACTGGCAAGTACCTACTAAAGTGTAAATAAAAGATGTCTATACTCGCGGCCTGAGTTGAAATAAACAGGTGTCATTTGCTACCAGGCTGGTAGTACCAGCCCTTGCCGAGGTTAGACGTTACATTGTACAGGGAGAAATTAAATTATCCGACAAAATAAACGAGCAATCGATTAGCAATTGTTTATAATATAAGTGCCTATTTAATAGAGGACATAGCGTGCCTATTCCTGATTTTCTGCCATTCTGTTCCAACGAGGTCATAATAAATTTTACTGCACTCTATTTTGAAAACATTGATAATATTTTAAAGTTTATCATGGGGAAGGAACTGACTCTTATGATACAGGCCAGTACCTAGTACGTAGGGCGTTCGTTATAAAGTGAGAATGAGGTAGAAACTCTTTGTAATCGAAAAGAGTAAATACTGGCTGGTAAAGCTGGAATATTGATAACATAAAAAAAGGAAACAATTTGAATATCTTTTGTTTAAAAAAAATTGAAGTCTTGTTTGCAGTCTGTCGTAGCGTGTTGTCGAAAATGGGGAAAATTGTATCGCGTGCGGTTATTAAGTATCTGTGCATGAACAATTTCACAACGGAACGAACTAATCTAAACTTGCAGGATACTTTAGAAGCAAATGCACCACCTTATTCTACAGTTGCTCGTTGGTGCCGAATTTATACGTGGAAGAAGATCTACCAAAGATGACCCTCGCCCGGGCAGCCCCATAACGGTAGTGACCAAAGAAATGGTAAAAAAAGTCGAGAACATTGTTTTAGCAGATCGTCGTGTCACGGTACGTTTTATAGCCGATGAAACAGAGTTTTCGACTGGTAGTGTGCATAGCATTGTTCACGAACGCTTGGGGATGAAAAAAGTATCCGCGCGCTGGGTCCCCAGAATGCTTACCGATGCACAAAAACAATCCAGGCTGAACATTTTTCGAGCTTCATTGGAAATGTTACAACAAGATCCTGATCATTTTTTGAAAGAGTTTGCCTGTGGAACCCCATTCAGAACAAAATGAAAACCTTTAAAAAGAAAGTTTAAAAAAAAAGAGTTATAACTAAAAACTTAACTTACTTTACTTCCAAAGAAAACCGTAATGACAGTCAGAAGACAAACAACAGCTAAGTTAATTATGCCGCCGTTGGATTTATACCAACAATTGCAGGGCTGCATGGCCAAGATAACAGTACCACTTGCCATTCTTGCCATTACACTGCAAAGCTGGCGTTTCGTACGACTGTTTGTATTAAAAGGATTAGGTCCTTGGAGAGTGAAGTAAACAAATACGATGGTTTCAACCAGCGACAATGATAAGAAGAATGGACGGGAAATATGCGCACGGATTTTGAAGACTATCGGCCTTACTTAAAAAAACTTCTCAACCGTTAGTCACTGCTTAAGATGCTCTGCCATCTTCTCTCTGACGTGAAGTTGCACGTGCTAGAAAAGGACAGAGAAGTTTAAGCAGTGACTAAGAGAATCGAGATTATTTTAGGTAAGACTGTATATGTTGAGCACCGGCTCTCCACTCGCTTCAGTCATACTCTGCGTTTGCGATATGCGAGCCGTACGATACGACAATACAAACTTCTCATACATGTATCTCTATTTGTTATGCAGTAATTAGATTCGCTATCTCTATTTTCCGGCAAATGTAATATGCATACTTTTAGCTAGGTATGCTTGTTTATGTTGTCTTGTCTTGTCTTTTGATCGATTTGCAAGCGCTGGGCCCGTCCATTCCATTATCACCGTCGCTGGTTTCAACCCTGTAATTATAAGATCTTAAAACGAAACACCGAAACAACAAGTAACTTCTTCGAAAAAAAACAACCGACTTCAAATTAATATTATGGGACCACCTCGAGAGTATAGGTACCCTTATAAAAAAAAAGTTATTTTTTTTTAATCGGTCCATAATTGAAGGAGTAATCGTCGAAATGAACATACATAAAAAAAAACATACATACAGTCGAACATAGAATCATTTTTGAAGTCGGTAAAAAGCAAACTCTTCTTTAAATTTTGTTCGTTTTCTTTATTTCTAGTGTTTGAGTTTTTTTTATTTGTTTTTTTTCAACCGACTTCAAAAACGGAGGTTCTAAATTCGACTGTATGTATTTTTTTGTAAGTATGTATGTTACGCGATTTCATGAACTGATTTTAATGATTATTTTGTTGTTTGGTAGGTAATACTTCAGAGGTGGTCCCATATACATTTTATCGAAATCGGTTTAGTAGTTTGGTTTTTTAAATCAAAATTAGTAAAAAGTATGAAGATATCATCCAGGTATTCGAAGTTGAAGTCGGTTGTATTTTTTTTTTAAAAGCGTTTTAATTAATCATAGAATGGGCATTCTGCCATAAATTCCATTCTTGAATTCTATAATTTATGTCTTGAATAAATGTTTATTGTATTCGGTGGTAAAAAAAACTCTACTCATCTCTTTACGTTTGTATGAGTTAATTAAGCGATTAAGTATGGCATGTACAGCACGTTTAAAGATCATAATTATTCTCATTGAGCCACATGTTTTCGAAAACATCAAACATCAATATTAACCAGATATTAACATACTGGTACCATCACACCTATAAATACCGGCATGACTTTTCCTCGGTGCATTGTCAATGTCAAAAAACAGCCTCGACGCGACGCCCGCAGCGCGTACGCGAAGAATGTCAACGATACCCGTACCAGAACCAATTCGCACTACAAACTGACTTCATGCTACATCCATTGACGAGTCTAAAGGAGATATGGTAGACTGGTCTTCAAGTTAAAAGGCAATGGATGGGTAAACGAGTGAAAGTGTCACGTGCTTCTGGGTCATTGACTGGGATCCGGATGGGTGCACTGGTGGAAAATTGACGGTTAGTTTGATAGTTGCTAACCGACGGAAACGGCGGGGAATACATCGTAGTAAGCGATGTTTGGGACAGAGCTGAACAAGTATTGTTAATAGATTGCTGACCTATTCGAAGAGAAGTCAGTGAAAGTGCGCAACCCAGTTGTAAAGTTGTTGTAAGAGGTTTAAGAGGGAATTCGGTCTGAGATTCTCCATACAAATGTATTCTCCTATTTTCTTCCTGGATAATGATGCCTCTAAAGCTATCATTTATTTTTTATAAAATCTATGTTTACTGTAGACATTTTCTGTCATTTCCTTTTTTCAGCAACTAATTGTAAAAAAGTTGTGATTTTTGGAGGGTTAAATTTTTTTTGTCTATGTCTACAGTAGATCCAAACATTATTAAAAAAAAAGATTGTTCTACAGGCATTATCCAGGGTGAAAATAGGGGAATACATTTGTATGGAAAATCACTGACCCGATTCCCTTTAAAGGATACTGCGAAGTCCGGTTTCAAAGCCAGTTAGGAGGTTTCGTCCAAACTGACACTCACCCTTATTAATAAATGTAGTGTAGCCTCGGAATATAGTTCTATGATTATTTATGGTTATGCCCGTGAACATGGTGCATACCACCGCGCCGACATATCGAAGACTCGTTTCACAATATAATAGGCTACATTACTGGTATTTTTTTATTGTCCTATTCAAATGTGGCCCATAAATATAGCTGATTAATGAAAAAAAAATTAAAATCTGATCAAAAATAAGCAACTTATAAGCATTTTAATATCATGCTAGACAGAGAGGCGAAACAGCAAATCGTGACGTCACTTGTCAGGGCGCCATATAAATTCTAATCTGACAAGTAAGGCGTGACGTATTTTTTTGTTTTGTGGGAAAGGGACAGATTTGTCTCTAACAAAAACTTTTAACGCTCATATATCAGAACATTATTAACCGATTTAAATAATGTTTTCAATTACCATAAATTCACTTAAATTCTTCATCAAAGCTATTGGTTTCAACGATTTAAACATCAGTCATCTAGCCTATTGCGGTAAATATCCAGTAAATAAAAATAAAAAATAAACAATCGCGATGGCTTAAAACACTGTGATTTTATGACATCTATATTTGACTTGATACTTTATAACTTGAAAATAAATGCATAATACTTGACACTGGCTGAATGCACAAAGTCCAAATCCAAAAATAATGAAAAAAAAACGAAGTATAAAATGTCAAAACCAAGAATCCATTCTAAAGGTTTTTTGGCGGGAACACGGAAAAGTCATGTCGTTGCATTCTATTATTTTCTTAAACTAGTGTTTTTTCGCGAGTTAATGATTAAAAATGGTGGCGTTTTATTAATTGAGTGTTGAATTACATGCACAAGTGTGGGCAAGTGATATAATGTGATCAAACATGTATTTTTGTGTTGTTTTCAAAACCCCGTAAAACCTCATAGTAAAGTCGCCACAACTTTACTATGGCATGACTTGGACTCGACTTTGACTAACTTCGTGTGACTAACTGTGACTTCATGACGTATTTGACTTGACTACATAAACTTGAACATTCATATATACTTGACTCTGGCAGAATGCACAACGTGCGATGCCAATAACAAGGAAAAAAACCATTCTACTGAAAAGCTGTAATAGTTAGTCAATCTAACTTTAAACTGAGTTAAGCATACTCGTAGCTTGAGTGAGGGGAAAAAATTGCTATCTCATCGACAACGGGTTAAAGTTCAGTTAACTTTAGTTTTCGATCAGTTGAGGGTGTAATTGATTGTTTAAGTTTAATTGGTGTTTTGTACCAGCTGCCCCAGGAAATGGAAAATAGTTTAGTGAGCGCAAAGTGTTGGAAAGTGAGTTCCACTTTGTTCGAAAATCACATAGTTTGCGAAGTGAAGAATGAAACAAAACATTGCATAGAATTGAAACTTGGTAAGCTTGGATCGACAAGTTGACGGTTCAAACTCATCGGTGGGCGCGGCTAAAAAGCATGCTCTCTTCATCAAACAAACTGTGGGAAAGGGAGAAAGAAAGATAAATGAGCGCGCAAATATTTTTTGTCGACCTTGGGCTGCAGTAATGTGGTTGAATAAACTCCGAGTTAATTTATTCCAACTTAAGTTATTTGAAATGTTTATGGACTAAACTATGCCGCTTAATAAATTATTTTAGAGTTTTCGTATTCCTTATGTTATTTATTTACGTCCAATGTGGCGTTAAAATTGAGCTAAAATACCAGATGTTTCCTGGCTCATAACTTTCATGTTTATTAACTTTTTACTTTCGTAATAATTTACAATCCTAGATAATAAAGAGATTAATCGATATAATACTTAGTCTTGGACCTACAAAATTACATAGTGGAGTAGTAATACCACCGCGTTTCTATGGAGAAGTGACCAACTTGTCTACTCTTAAATAGGATACTTTAAACTAAAGTCGAATTCATAAATAGACGGACCAAACCACTGAAGAGAGAGTAGGGCCTTCGCCAAACTCTCATTAACGGTCTTACTTAATAACGCCACTCAAAACTTAGTCACTGCTTAAACTTCTCTGTCTTGTTCTTGCACGTGACACTTCACGTCAGAGAGAAGTTGACAGAGCATCTTAAGCAGTGATTAACGGTTGAGAAGTTTTTTAAAGTAAGACTGTTAGAGTGTAGCTACAGGCTGATTCAAACCTAATGGCGGCTGTGAACTTAGGCGCTGTGCAGTAGCAAAAATTAGGCGTGCGGTGTGCGTACTATTGCAAAGTCTCCCTTGCAGCGCACTTCACAGCCACCATTAAGTTTGAATCAGATTCTACTTTTTGGTAAAATTTAAACACATCTATTTATAAAAACACGCTTGAAAAAAAAACAATCGACTTCAACTTCGAATACCTGGATGACATCTTCATATTTTCTAGTAATTTTGATTTGAAAACCAAACTACTGATCCGATTTTGATAAAATTCTATGAGACCACCTCTGAATTACCTACCAAATAAAAAAAACATCAAAATCAGTTCATAAATTGGCGGAGTAATCGCGTAACATACATACAAAAAAAAATACATACAGTCGAATTGAGAACCTCCTTTTTTGAAGTCGGTTGAAAAAGAGTTTGTTTGCTACATAGTTTGTTCTTCGCAAACAGGGACAAAAATAGCTCTTTAATCCCTAGGGACGAAAAGTCATTTGAATTTGGAATGTGGATATTGTTAGTAAAAGTTCCAATCACCAAAGAGATCAATCACGAACATTGTATAAACAAGTAACAGGTTGTATGACAAAGAAAAGCGCGCGAGTAAATAAAAAAACAATAGTGTGTAAAAAAAACGCGAAATGCATTCCGCCTTCGTTCGTAATTACTTATTTACACATAGAGGTTTTTTTTTTAAATATACAATCAAGTGACGAGACGAGCAAGACGTTCGCCTGGTGGTAAGCCTGCCATTAACAGTAGCAGTGCCCGAATTGTGAACTTGCGAACACAATCCTGCGCCGCACTGCACTGCGCTCGTCACCCTGAGATATCAGATGTTAAATCTCTTCATACCCAGTAATTTCTTTGGTAACATTGCCGTTCAAACCGGAACACAGTAATGCTTGCACACTACTGCTGTATGTTAAATCTCTTCATAGCCAGTAATTTATCTGGTGATAAAATGTAGTGTCTACCTCGGGAGCAACACTTTTTTAAGCTCGAGTGACGTACTTTGAATCCCTCGCTATGTGAGATTCAGGATCACAGGCTATCAGGATTCTACTTAAGAATCTCTCGAATTCTTCGCTCCGCTCTGGATTCAAAACACTCACCTTCAAAATAGTTGTTTGATCCCTTTGTAAACAAACTACTATTTTAATTCATTTGCCACCTTTTTCGCTTAGCTCACTACTACAGATAAAAGTCACGAAAGAAAGTGCTGCGCTTACATTTTCGTTCTAGTTTTTTTGTTTACTTTGATTTCCTGACCCAGAAACGATAACGAGCAGATAACGACATTTTAAAAATACAGTTTCGAATGGAAACAATTCAGTAAATTACTTGTCTGCGCCATTACAATAATGGCAAGGAGAGTCGCGGGAAACCGGTAATAGTTGCTTTATGCGCTACCGTCATTTATTTGAATTTGAACTCTATGTGCAGGAAGGTTTGATGTTTGTTGAGTGTTTACCTTTATAGATATGTTGCTGACCTCTGACTTTTAACTCGGGTTGGTGAAACTTCTGCTTGGGTTCAGAGGTTACAAACAATCTTTCAAATATACGACCAACTTCATTGGTAGAATATTATGAATTGATTGGAGATTCAAATTATAATCTATCATGTAGGCTTGGAACGAGTCCAATGGCAAAAGGAAGAGGAGGTGTCATACTGTATACCCACCGGTGGGCGTAGGTCATTACAGGCTGCTGACGATAAAGATAATAATGCTATCTCTTGTAATAATCTTTTTAATTAAATAATTTGTCTTGTCATCGATCATTGTGTGGTGCATGACGGTACGATACGTTGTATTTTCCGAAATGATGAAAGATGAAATAATGTTTGTTTTTGATGCGTGACAAAATACTCGGTCTGAATATGGCTAAACCGTGCAAAAATAACACATGCTTAGAAAGTAAATAGGTAAGTACTTTTGTTTATTATTTAGTTAGAGAACTTACTATATTTACAAGAAGCATTTTAAAAAAACTGAACCGACTTCAAATTAATATGGGACCACCTCGAGAGTATACCCGTGCAAATAAAAAAATTATTTTCAAAATCGGTCCACTATTGACGGAGCAATCGGTGAACATACATAAAAAAACAGATAGACAGATGGACAGCGCACTGATCCTATAAGGGTTCCTTTTTTCCCTTTTGAGGTACGGAACCCTAAAAACATACATACAGTCGAACATAGAATCTCCACCTTTTTTGAAGTCATTTTTTTATCTTACATATAAATACTACCCAAATACAATCTTAAAACTAGTAAGTAATTAAAAAAAATGGTTCCATGTGTTAGGAATCCCAAGAATGCTGGTTAGTGGATACATTCCCATCTTGTATCGCGTGTTTCATTGATTGGCCAAAGATTTTTATTTGCGCGAGGAATAAGCCAGCTCTCTTGTCACTTACCAAGTTATCTGTATCTGGGCATAAGTACTTGCTTACTTCCTACTTAGTAGGCTAATTAGAATTAGTCTTTGTAGTTTGTTGTAGTTAATAAAGGCTTATGCCTAAAAAAAAAAAAGACTTACATAAGTACAAACATGGAGTTTTGGCGGGAACACGGAAAAATGGTGTCGCTGCATTCTATTATTTTATTAGACTTGTATTTTTTCGCGAATTAATGATTAAAAATGGTGGCGTTTTATTCATTGAGTGTTGAATTACATGGACGAATGTGGGCAAGTGATATAATGTGGTGAAACGTGTCGTTTCGTGTTGTTTTCAAAACTCTGTAAAAGCTTATAGACAAGTCGCCACAACTATACTAGGTCATGACTTGGACTTCACTATGACTAATTTCGTGTGACTAATCGTAATTTCATGACATATTTGACTTTATGATACTATAAAAACTTGAGCATATAAACTTGACACTGGCAGAATGCACAAAGTGCAATGCCAATAACTAAGAAAAAAAAGTACAAACATATCTGTTGAAGTCTTCAATCATTTAATACTCGAAAGCTGAAGTGTTCACAAGTTGGTCGATGAGTAAACCCAGTTTACGGCACGTGTGCCAAAGATTACTGACACCTGAGTGATTGTACTCGCACAGATTGGTCACGGCACGGATGTATACAGTTAGATACCCACTTACATTGTACCATACATGCATACCTACGTGAACAATACGGGACTCACTTAAAATCTTATTAAACGTTATACATTTAAGCTAAGTTTGATCCGTTTTAAGTCATCGTCGAAAAGTCCTGATTATCCTTTTTCTTTCCTCCTTAGTAGGTTATGGCATCACACAATGTGCATTTGCCAGTGTAAATTTTTTGGTAATATCAAGTCAAATAAGTCTGTCACGGAGTTTTGGGGGAACACGGAAAAATCATGTCGTTGCATTCTATTATTGTCTTTTTTCGCGAATTAATGATTAAAAATGGTGGTGTTTTATTCATTGAGTGTTGGATTACATGCACGACTGTGGGCAAGTGATATAATGTGGTGAAACATCTTACGTGGTGAAAGGTCGTGTTGTTTTCAAAACTCCGTAGAAGCTCATAGTAAAGTCGCCACAACTTTACTAGAGCATGACTTGGACTCGACTATGACTGGTTTTGTGTGACTGACTGTCACACATTCATGACATATTTGACTTGATTTTAATAAAAGAAACTTGAAAATTCATAAACTTGATACTGGCAGAATGCACAACGTGCGATGCCAATAACTAAGAAAAATAAAAAATCTGTCACAGCCTTAAAGCAGGAAAGAAAAAAGCTTTGAGGAGTCAGTAGCTGATTAGATAATCAAGTCGAGATCAAGCAAGACCAAGTCTTACCCAAATACGATACCTAGTTGACGATGACGACTTTACGAGAAGCACATTTTTATGATATTAAAGTATAATAGAATTAATTTGTGATGCATTTTTCTGTAGGTAAAGACTGGATAACACAGGGCTTCGTAGCAAATGCTTCGTACTAATCTTTCGTGTAAACGTACTAATTAGTGCTTAGTATTAGTAAGTGACAGTGCAAAGTCAACTACTTGATTTGCATTACATTGTGTACTACTTGAATTTGAACTCTATTGTATTGTAAATAAATAATCTGAATCTGAATCCTATTTAGTAAGAGACAAGTGTCGTAATAATATTAACCGATTAGTAACTAATGAACGAACTAAGTACGAAGCCGGTCTAATCTAGGTAGAAGGGCAAGTTATGTTACACGGTTAGCAAGTACTACTTTTGTTACATATTATATTAGCTGTTTACTAACGTCTCGTTTGGATCGATTAATGTGATCGATAGTGTGATGTAATAAGATCCACTTTACGAGCAAGTGTGATGAAAAAGTGTATGTCGTATTGTCGTATTGATTTTCAAAAATGTAGGTCTATGTTTTTGGAATTGTTATTTCATAACCGATTTATTTGGATTTCAAACGAATTATTAAAAACAAACCCTAAAATACAATATATACAACACTTATTAACTACTTTACTAACCTAAGTACCTTACTTACTTCATCTTTTTTACTAACCCCTGGGTCCCAGTTATCTTATTAAATAAAAATTTAATTTGAATTTTGTATTTCTTTAAACTAAAAGCCCCAAGGTTGATAGAAAGGTGGCCAGAAATTTTGGCGTATTCCCGATTGAGCACCAATTTCGTGAGCACCCAGCATATAGCATATAGCGAAAAGAGCACCTAGCATATTCGCAAAATAGCACAATCAAAATTTTGGCTTGGTGCTATTAGGGGAACAAAAAAATTAAACTGAGTTTATTCACCTTTAAGCACCTTTTTTTTTAACGTTTGGAAATGTACTTACGCATACCCTCCTGCCAGGGCGCAGGAGAGTTATGTCGGACTCGATGCCAGAGTGAGACTCGATGGCACCCCTACCTACTAAAAACCCAACGGTGTTCCCACACTGCGCCTGTTATCGAGGTCACGGGTACGCTCTCGCATTCATCCGCGACCTCGACTGCGCTGCCCTTTCGGGCCCACCACGGGGAGCCGAAGCTCCTCCCGCACCGATGACGATGTGTCGAAACACCCAGACACATCGTGCATCCACCTCGGAGGCCATGCCAGCGAGATAGGCGCCGGACGGCCCCACTTCCAACGCCCTGGCAACCATGCGGCGGGTCAGGTGAGTGGCCCCGCCGCCTGCCACGTCGGCCGCTGGGAATGGGGAGCTCTGGCCCCTCTGGCCTGTTCCCATCCCGCAGCCCCACCACGACACACCCGGTTCCTCAAGGAAAGCCCTTGATGAGGCCACCACCCGGCCGTCCCTCCTCGCTCTCCACTGTGCCCTCTGCTGATCAGACGGACACGCGGAGAGCCCTCATATCCGGACCAAGTCCGGATCCTCAGTAAGGGCCCAGCCACCACCGTGGCCCTTGGGAATGGAGAGCTTTGGCCAATCTGGCCTGTCTCCATCCCTCAGGCTCGTACGCCACTCGTAGCCCCCCACTGTGGCCGCTTACGCGGCACCACCTCGGGTACCTCTTCGCTTCATTGTAATTGGTAGATAATTAATTGGCTTAACACATATCATCATATTCAGTCACTAGTAGGTACTAAGCGTTGCTACGCCTGTTTTGTTGACACAGTTGTTTGGTTACAAAAGTAATGTAAAAACCAATTTTGACACAAAATACTCTCAAGTGTTTCTCAATGACAATTAAGTATTATGAAGATGGAAATTTTTAATTAATAATAATAACAGAATCTAATTTATCTAAATCTAAAATCTAATTTAAAATAACTGTAATCTAAATAAATCTAATCGGTCTCCATTTTCTTACTTTTTGGCATTGCTCTTTAAGCATTCTGCCAGTGGCAAGCAAAAGTGTGTTTTAATATTTATTCCAGTTAAAGTTGCATCAAGTGAAAACTTGCATCATTAAACAAGCCAAACTCAAACAAAGTAGCACCAAATTCAAATTTTGAAATATATACGTATGTCTGATTGTCTGTGTTATTATAATAATATATAATATAATAATAATAATGAACCAAAACTTTCCTCGTCGTCAGCCATAAAAACGTCCACTGCTGGACGAAGGCCTCCCCCTTTATAGAGGGGTGTTGCCATAATCCCCACGCTTGGCAGGCGGCTTGGGGATTGCAGAATGCTCACCACCGTTAACCAAGAGGACGCTGCTGCCCGTCCTCCGGTGGGTCTGGTTGCAGTTTAAGGCCATACCCAGGTCCAAACTTTTCCTACTACACTTTATTTGTTTGATAAGACTAATTTTGATCAAATAAATACTTCTTAAAATCACCCTAAAAAGCATTTTATTACCGACTGTACCTCATACCATATTTAAGTTGTTTTGGGATTCGTTTATGAGTAGTATTCGTTAGGAATAGAAACATAATTACGAGAATAAACGAATACCACTGGTATTATTAGTTCTTGTATTAGAAAGGAACAGATCATCATAATTTTTCACGCTAATCTACGGGTGCTACAAAGTTTCGCGGAATAAACAGAGCTATTTCATTGCAAAAATAGGTACCACTAAGAAGTCACCTCGTCGAGTGAAGCCATTTACCTATACAGAGTACGTGATTGAACAAAAATGGGCACACTCTTATCTCGTAAGAATTAATAAGAAGCGTATAAAACCTTGTGTCAATTTATTTTTTAACTTTTAAATATTTTGTATACGAGGTCCATTATTAATTGTAGCCTCGTGGCGTAGCTTGTCTAGGTGATTCTAAACGATCACCGATGTTAAGCAACATACGGTCCGGTCAGTCTTCGGATGGGTGACCGTGAGTGGCATTTATTTCTGAGCGCTACCGTGGGTCGGATGACACGTTAAATTGTTAGTCCCGGTTGTTTGTCCTAGTTTCTATAACAACCGTCAGCCATGACAGAGGCCTACGGGCGATACATTAACACTGACACTAGGGCTGGCCACTCAGCCTATATGAACTTACTTACTTTAAGAGAAAAATAAATAACCAACTTCAAGTGTAGGTGTATTCCGTTCATATCCTAAGGTCTAGCTGATCCCACGCTATTTATTTTTAGTGTAAATTTCCGGTATGATCCCTAATTAATTGTCGATTCTAGTCGGATCCTAGTCATGGTTTTAGGGCCATGATTAAATAATAGTTTCTATTGTCTGATATTTCAGCACTTACCTCAATTAAACCATCCAATGACACCTCGTACTTTCAAGTCAATGCTCCGAGAGGTTAAAGAAGAACCGACTTGCAGTCTCGTATACACTATCTTTTAAAGATAGACCATTAAAATATCGCTGTCACTTTTTTATCAGACATGTTAGCTAAGGACAGCAATACTTTAGTTCGTTTAGTTCTGTCAATTAAGCCCTTCAAAATCGACCACAATGTGCGATTACACCAGGAGAAAAAAGAAGACTTTAAATGTTAAACCAAACTCTCTCAACCAAAGTAATATTGAAAATCTACATTCACCAGTAAACTAAGCAAGTTTCAACTTATCTACAAATAGCTGAGCTATTAAAATCGGCAAAAACAGTCGAGATTCTTCTCGGCTAAGTAAATTACGAGGGTATTCAACTCTAGCTGACGATTAGCTCTCACCAACCATGGCTCTCGGCAAATAATGATTAAACTGGTTTCACGGCTGCCCTACGATAGGCGACTAGTATGTTAATAGTTGGCATAATTATTTGACATATTTATGGGAAATGACGGGAAGAATTTTCCTAGTACACTAAAATCATAAAACTGTGGGTCTACAGATTGATTCAAGAATAATAGAGAACGTTCCGATCGTCATCGCTTTTGTATAAGTACACCTTTGTGGGGCATTATAGTAAAAATAATATTTATTGAAAATTATATTATTACTAGAGGTCGCCCGCGACTTCGTCCGCGTACGGAAGAAATTCGGCCCGCTCCCAAAATTCACCACTTTAAATCATCCCGAGCAATTTTTGTAGCCCCCAAACCCCCAACTCTACCCCCCCTCCCCCCAATTCCCGCCCCCACCCCTTGTATGAACTACCCAAATATCAATTTTCATCACTATAACTTCAAAAACAAAGAACTTTCCATACAACATTCCACCCCCCCCTTTCCCCCCTTAGGGGCCTAGGGCTGGACACTCAGTCTATACGAACTTACTTACTTACTTAAGGACCGAATTTCGAAAAAAACCTTTCTTAGTACACCCCTACGCATCGAGGCGAATTGCTAGAAAAGTACCAAAGGTCGGGTTTTTTTTAGTTCTATGATAATTTATACGAGAACAAAATTCTCAACTCAAAAGATCTAAAGACTAGAGACATATTACTAAAATACAGCACTTAACTTTCTCAGACAGAACTCAACCTATGACCATTACGTAACGTCGCTTCGGCAACCCTAGCGGATCAAGGTGCGCGGGCGCCTGGCACGGGGCGGCACGGACACAGTTCAAACAACAGTTACTACGACCCGGCTGCAACAACACACGAATGACTGCAGCTTGTTACACACACAGAGACAACACGGTGTTTTTGTTGTAACTGGTATCTGAGCTGTGGCTTTGCCTTAGGTTGGTGTGCTTCGGACGTCCTTGGCGGTTGACTGTGACTTTGTCATCGCTTAGGTGTTTATTTTGCAAACGACATGTTGGTTTAAAAAAACGTCTGTTGTTAAGATTTTTTTGGTTATTATTTAATTTGCCTGAGCTTGAAAGAGTGTGGTTAATTGAGGAACTATTGGTCTAATGATCTATCATCAGAAGATGCAACGTCCCCGCTCAAAACTGTCAAGTAAAATCTTAAAATGTAGAACGCTTCTGAAAAATGTAAGGTAAAATGAGACCAATTTTGATAAACTTTTAAAGGGTCCAATCTGGAAGGAATATACCTTTCAAATAAAAAAGAAACAATTTTGTAAATCAATTAATAAATGACGATGTTCTGAGGTAACAAACAAAAAAAAAAGGAACTGAATTGAGATTCCCTCCTTTTTTTAAGTCAGTTATAAAGTAACAAAGAACGGCTTTTCTCCCTGACTGTATTAATAATAAAATTGGACAGTGGGTCCAGTCGACCTATTCAAAATGTGACTAGGTTGAGTGGACCCGCGGGTCCACTGGCGAGCGGGTCCAGTCGACTAAAGACTCCTAGTTTTATTTTACAACGTAATTATTATTACATGATTATCCCTATTTCACTTTTCTTCTAGCAAGGTTCGTGATCTTGACCCATTCAAAATGTAATAACATTCACAAATAAAATTAAAATATACCAAGGCACCTACTTAAATACCAAACAATGCAACAAATGCACATTCTAACACTATTGTTCCCAACGAGGTTAAAATGCAGTGTCCGTTTCAATTTCAAGCGAGTTTTTGACCCACTTACCCAGTAACATGCATTAGCACTTGTGGTCCGTGGACAAAATTGCTGTCAGTGCAAATTGTCTAAATATGTAGCGCATTTTGCGTTTTAACCCTAGATTACACGGGCTTCGTAGTTCTCGTTAGTACTAATTGGTTAACATGAATATGAAACTTGTCCCTTAGTAAATAGGATCTAATTCTATTCACTTGCACTGTCACTTACTAATACTAAGCACGAATTCGTACGATTACACGAAAGGTTAGTACTAAGCATTCGCTACGAAGCGCTGTGTAATCCAGACATTATACAAATTATTTAATACTAGCTCCTCCTCTTGGTTTCACCCGCGACATACTAAGCACGAATTCGTACGATTACACGAATGGTTAGTACTAAGCATTAGTACCAAGCATTCGCTACGAAGCGCTTTGTAATCCAGACATTATCCAAATTATTTAATACTAGCTCCTCCTCTTGGTTTCACCCGCAATTCCTGGAATAAAAAGTACCCTATTTTTTATTCCAAGTATAAGCTACTTCTATACCGAATTTCATCCAAATAGCCGTTTTTGCGTAAAGGAGTAACAAACACACCGACAAACTTTCGCATTTATAATATTAGCTTGATTAGTCCTTTTAAAAAACACGGTAAAGTGTGAAAACCTGGAGAAGCCTATGTCCAGCAGTGGGCCATGGTAGGCTGATTATGATGATGATGAAAATGTGAATCGCAACAAGTTTGACACTTCTAAGGATCACTGCTTGTAAACGATAGAACGATAACAAAAAACTAATAAAAAACGCTTTTCTTGTTATTGGAATCTTCTAGTTTTCCAAATATATTTTTTATATCAGAATTTCGTGGCTCATATAAAATGAACAGATTTTTTACGTACAGACAGAATTACATTTACTAATGTTTTTATAATTAAACTATAAATAAAATTATACTAATTAGATAATAAAATAACTATAAGTTCTATTTTTGTTTTATTTATACGGGAATACTCACGCTTAATTAAATCGGATACTCCGACTATAGTTTCGATCTCATCCGGTGACCTTTTTCAAAGAGTGAAAACAGAGCCCGACGCGCGTGCAGCTGTTAAGCCTGCACGCGCGTCGGAAAACGTGAGTATTCCCGTATAAATAAAACAAAAATGTGTCAAAACCACGTCAGTTTTCATAATATAAGTTCTATTGTTGGTACTGATATAAATAAATTATTATTATTATTCTTATATATAATAGAAGTATTTCTGTTATGAGAAAAATCAGTTGTTTAGCGTGGACTTGTCTGCTAAGTGTCAACTGATCAAAACATGTTATTGTGTAAACACAAGGTCATTTATGAAAACATTGTAATTGATTTGTACGCTTACTACACAACTATAATAATTTTAAATTAACCAATAAGTATAATTTGGGCCAAAATTTAATATAATACTTATTTATTCAGTAAATAGCTTCAGTAAAAAATCTTGGAAAAAATTCAAGCCCTCAATTTCAAATCTAAAAATCATCAACGATTGGTTGGTATAAAAGCCATTTGTCATAATTTTGACATACATAATTGTGGTAAGGATGTGACGTAGCTATATAGCTGAAGAGCCCTAGGAAGTAGCAAAGAAGACAATTTGACCACAAGGACTTTTTTTCCAGTTAGACAAATCAGTTCTATCCAGATTGACCACGAGAATGAACCCGAGCTTTCGCGTTTCTCCTGTAACCATCGAAAAAGAAGAAGCTTAGCATCCATAGCATAGCACATAGCTTAGCCAAGGCAGACGTTGTGTAGGTAGGTAGTTAATAAACTAGTAGTACGACACGAACGGCGACCTTGCAAGTGCAGCATTGCTTTGCAATCACTATCGGAACTTTGCCACTGAATTTACACAGATTCGTGTGATGAATTCATTATACGAATCTGACAACCTACATTATACGAATCCGACAATCAATATTATACACTCAATAATTATCACAATCTACAATTAACTAATCTGAGAATTAACTACTTAGCTGAAAACAGGGTAATGCAGCCAGCATCCTGGGAACCTTACCGCATGGTGGCGATCTAGACGGCGTTTTTGTTTTATAGGAACTAGGGTTTTTAAAATTTATTTTTATTTTTATTTATATATTTTATTGTTCTTAGCTGAAAGCACAGAATAATAATAATACTCTACAATTTCAGATAAAATATGTCTTCTGTATAAAATATGCTACTTATATATATTTTTTTTGTTTATAGGCTTGCGTTTGTCCGCTCACTCGCCCAGTATGCCCAACGTAGGCGATTTTTCGCCTTTTAGGCTACTCAGGACGAGAAACGGCGATGAAAAAATCTGAAAGGCGACTGGTCGCCTTTTAGGCTACTTTACAAAGAAGCCATTTATTCGTAATTTTATGTAAGTTTACAAGTAAATAGGCTGCTATTAACAACTTTTTATTTGATTTATAGCGATATTTAGGCAGGCTACTTTTGGTAAATGCATTCTGCTACTTTAATAATTAATTATAATGTGAAAAATTGCGATAAAAGGCCCTTCACTGTTGGCAACACTGAACTCGCTTGATGTTGGGCAAGATGCGTAAGATGCGGACTACGATCGAATCCAGTACGCGTGCTTACAAGAAAGCTTCACTCGAAGATACTCAAATTTTATTGTATAATAAAACCCATACGAATGCTTGTTCTTCCAGTGAGCTCTGAGAACTTTGCTTCGCTCGGTTAATTATTCACTCACTCATCAGCCAGAAGACGTCCACTGCTGGACGAAGGCCTCCCCCTTAATAGGGAGGGGTTGCCATAATCCCCACGCTTGGCAGGCGGCTTGGGGATCGCAGAGTGTTACCACCGTTAACTAAGAGGACGCTGCTGCCGGTCCTCCGGCGGTTCTGGATGCAGTTTTAGGACATACCCAGGTCCCAGGTAATGATTCACCTACATTATATTCATTCCCCATTCGATCCCCAAGCCGCCTGCCAAGCGTGGGGATTATGGCAACCCCTCCTTATTAAGGGAGAGGCCTTCGTCCACCAGTGAACGTCTTCCGGCTGTTGAAGATTGTATTTATTACATTTTTCTGTTATATATCTGACGAGAAACATCAAAGTTAAAAGCCAGTTTATGTTGCAACGTTACCCATTGTTTAATTTTACAATAAAATGTCAGAGTAAGGCTTAAGACACGTCGTGAGAATCAAAGTACCTGCATTGAATAATTTAGACAGATGTATGACGCAACCTCTGTATTTATAAAGGCTTTAAGACTAAGAATAACAAACTGTATAGCATAAACCAGCCTTTTATATAGTCCACTGTTAGACATAGGCCTACCCTCGAATGGCGATTGGGCCGTGGGCCAGTTGCGAGTTGGTGCATTCACATACGCCATTGAGTTTCTTGGACGCGACGGGCAGCAGCAGGGTGGTAACACTCTGCGATCCCCAAGCCGCCTGCCAAGCGTGGCGATTATGGCAGCCCCTCCCTATTAAGGGGGAGGCCTACATCCAGCAGTTTTCACACATAATTGTGACTAACAATTATGTGCGAAAACACATTCAGGTGAAATAAAAATGAAGCCCCTTATCCATTAAGCTAATATCTAAAAAGAGTCACAATCTCTAAGTGGAAACAGTCAAAAAACGTCCGAGTGCCGTTGTACATACCTATACGTGCATTATATAGTTCACAATTATTGTTCGAATTTAGACGTTATGTCGCTTGTATAGTGTTCAAAGTATGCTTGAGCGCTTGTGTCTTATCGTAGTTCAAGTCGTTCAAAAAGGCTGCGCACTGCATAGCGTGCGCCGAGTTTTGAGGTTTGTGACTATACATATTAGCTCAATGCCCTCATCAAAACAACTGCGATGGTCAGTTCATCTGGGAATCTGAGATCTACAGTCTTACTTAATAAAACTTTTCAACCTTAGTCACTGCTAAACTTCTCTGTCCTTTTCTAGCACGTGCAACTTCACGTTAGTTGACAAAGCATCTTAAGCAGCGACTAAGTTTGAGCGGCGTTTTTAAGTAAACCCTCTAATGGGTAAAAGTTTAGAAAACCCGGAACCTATAATATAACAGATTTCCGATTTGTTAACACCGCCTCTTCGATCAATAAAGTTTCGCTGCACGCGACCCGTGGGCTCGCGTGGATAAAGCCGTAATTGCACTTTTCACATAATTGCCGATTGCACAGTACAGTGAACGCTTCCCGTCTTATGAAATCCGTAATACTAACACAGCTCATCGATATTGTCTTTCTTTAATTATTAGACTCGATTGCTCTTCGATTATTTAATAAAACTGACATTGTTGGTTGTTATTACGACTATCCATGTCGAAAGGCATTGTGTTCATCATCATCATCATCAACCAAGGCCGTAGCCAGGAATTCATTTCGGGGGGGTCGAGCTCATTTCGGAGGGGGTCGAGCTCTGGACCAGAGACAATAAGTAACAACTTTAAGACGACCACGATCTATACCTAAGTAGGTATGTATAAAACGGTGGGTTGGCGAAGACATTTACAATTTTGAACATAAAATGTTAAGAGAATATATAATAACATATTTTTTGCGTCACTAGGATTTAAATGTGTGTCAACGTCTATCACGTACATAACACAAGGTGGTGACATAATTATGAGACTGACTTATCTACATCGATACCACTATCATATTTTTCTGTATTTCAAACAAAAATGCACTGCATTATAAACATGGAAGCAAAACATGGTCTTCCGTGGAAAATTTTAGTCTGTCCATTGTCCCGACTCTTTAGTTCCGTTGATCTGTAACGAGCAACCAAGTAGCACAAGACAAGTAGTTGTCAGTGCTCCGGTGGAAACACACCGGTCGCCTAGCGGCTTGTCAAGTTCAAGGAGATACCGGCAAAACTCGTTTCGCGATACCCCTCTCTTTCACCCACGCTACGTGCCAGAGCGAGTGAGGATATCTACTTAGATAAAACGTTGAACATGCGGAATATAATATATAGCCGATTGGATTATAGTTCTAGCTTTAGCATCGGTTTAATTCAATAACATATGATTAAGACGCTGACAATAGCTGATCCTCCGCGCGTCTTTGGTCTCTGTCTAATTACATAGGTAAAAAAGAGAAGCCGGCGCGCTTGCGCCACGTTTCGTACAGTAATTTGTTGGAAAATAATTAATTGCAATAAAGTTATTGCGTAAGAAAAAAAACTAGATCAATAGTAAGATATATTAAAGTATTATTCGTAACCTTTACTAATTTTGGTTATGTGTCTTCATACAAAAATATAAAGAAAAATTGACTTAGAAATTTGTTTTTAGAGGTTATTTTACGTTTTTTTTCTATCGAGTAAATTATTTGCAAACGTGTTTTCGAAACAATAGCCAACTAGGAAATATGATCTAGATAAACATTTAAAAAAACCAGTGCTGTCGAATTTGTACATTTGGCAAAACATTAACCCGAATGAAGCCAATTTGGGTGTACTCATCCTTTTAACTGTACGTATTCAAAACTCAATGAAAGGTACCTATTCAATTAGAGTAAGGAAACATGCAGTTGTTGCTTGTGAGTCTGCGTGAGTGAGATCTATATCCTATACGAATAAATAGAAATTATTATAGAGACAAAAATCCGAAAGATGAATCATTTTAGTGCACACACTATACCTACCTAAGCATCGACTCATCATTAGCCCGGAGACGTCCACTGCTGAACGAAGGCCTCCCTCTTAGACCGCCACACTGTACGACAACCTGCCACTTGCATCCACCGGTTGCCCGCGACCTTTACAATGTCGTCGGTCCACCTAGTGCTCAGACCTTCCTACGCTGCGTCTTCCGGTTCGCGGTCGCCACTCAAGAACCTTTCTTCCCCATCGGTTGTCAGTTCTTCGAGCGATGTGGCCTGCCCATTGCCATTTCAACTTGCAAGGCATCGACTATTTGTGAACAAAACATTCTATATTCCATAAATAAATGATTGTGGCTAAATTTTTCAACTCTAGATTCTCTCCCTTTCACCAAATTCACAGAACAACTCTGTCAAGTTTTAATCTCTCATGATAAGGTTTTATATTAATAAAATGTATGCGATGTTAAACACCTTCAATATTGTAATAATCATAAAAAGAATTGATCATAATTGTCTCTAGACTTTCATCGGTCTGGATACAATCCTTTTGTTTTTTGTTGTGTGGTCTAAGTAGTCTTTGTAGTTTGTTGTAGTTAATAAAGGCTTGTGCCTAAAAAAACATAATAAGTAATTTAATATACCCAGTCTGTAATATTCAATCACAGTTCCCACAAAACCTCAAATTTGTAAAGTTATAAAAATATTTACACCGTATCGAACAATAAACATTATTACACATGCAACGTGCCAAGTTTTTTACGATTTCCACAATTTCTTTTTGTTACAATAGTAGTTGGAGAGGAGAAAGTGCACTTCTCAAGTTTCGTTGTAATTGTTATAACCGCAGTTGCCTACTTTTTAATAAAACTCGTCGCTCGGTGATTTTAATTTTTCTTTTTGAATACGAGGAAATCTCATCTTAAGCACTGTTTATTTATACAAGGAAATGTCTCTGTTCCTTGTTCGTTGTCTCTTGTGTTTATGTTTTCCTTGTTTCTGTTGTTTTAACTTTATCGTTTAAAGCAAGACTTAGGTGGAAGTCTAAAAATCGTTATTTGCGAGAATCTTAATTTTTATTTTTGTTTGTTAGGTTTAATTATGTTTTGATCGTTAATCGTTCACATTCTAATCTTTTTTATCACATGACGGAAGGGTTTGTGATTTATTTTATTTGTAATGCCAATAAAAAAAATATGTTTTATTTATACGTGATTACTCACGTTTAATTAAATCGGAAACTACGACTATAGTTTCGATCAAATCCGGTGACCTTTTTCAAAGAGTGAAAACATAGCAAAACAAAATGCACCAAACCCGCCAGTTTTCATAAGACAATTTAAAAATTATAAATTAGAGTAAATTTTATATGTAACGGTATTTATATTACGAAAAAAACAAATATTCATTAGGGTAAACAGTACGTAATGTAATAATGGAAATTTTATTGCAATTAAAAAACAAACAAAAAACCTATTTTTTTTTATGCCATCACATTGAACAGAAAAATGGAGTGAAAACGGTAAGTAAATTTCTTTAGCGTAATGTATATTTTAATTCGCACAAAGCGTGCTCAACCGTATTAATTTCATTTTGTAACCTAATCCTGCGGCTTTTGCGAAATTTAATTTACTCGAGTCCTTTTAATCTCCATCTTATTATAATTAAAACTACGGTTGTTTTTCGTCTGTAAGCGTAAACCGGAAGTGGCTCATTGAACGGGCAAGCACGTCGACTCGTCGACTTCCGCCGGTCAATGTCACATCGGCGTGTGTGCTAGAGGATTCTTCACACTGTCAATTGTACTTTATTGTTGGCCACTTGTCTGTCCAGTCGATATATTAATAGGATAGACCAGGGGCCTTACCGTGAACTGCTTATAGCGGGACCGAATAGGTTCAGCTGCCGACACTGCGTGACCGCGAACCTTATTGCGAGGCGATAAAATTCACAGTCGCGCAGCGTCGGCAGCTGAGCGTATTCGGTCCCGCTATAAGCAGTTCACGGTACGGCCCCAGGATATTCACCTTGGGATGACTGTAAAAATAGCAAAACCGAGGAAGTGAAGTTATGGCTTTTTTCGGGTGAAACGAAGTATGTACTTACACAAACGAGCACAAGTAACTTTAAAAAAAAAACAACCGACTTCTAATTAATATGGGACAACATCGGAAGTATACCCTCTCAAATAAAAAAAGAAAATCAGTAAATCGATGAACATACTTTAAAAAAAAAACATACGTACCGTCGAACATAGAACCTCCTCCTTTTTTTAAGTCGGTTAAAAAGATGTAAATGTATTGAAAAATATTCATACATAATAATTTTTGAGTTGATTTGAGTTTTAATTATTATTATTATTTGGATTTAGTTTCCTTTAACCTTGACTAAAAGGGTAGTACGAGTATAAGTTGTAGTAGGTATAAAAAAGGTAGTATCCCTAGAGTATATATATTTTAACGAAAAGTACGTACCTATGCGTTTTCGAGTTCGTTCTGAATTTCGAATTCGAACGGTAAAGTCGGTCAAATTTTGTGCGAAAACTCAATGAGCTTGTGATTAAAAACTTGAGTCCCATCTTTTTTACAAACAAAACGTTTGTAACCTAACTTGCTGCATACTTACGATTTTTATCGTTATTAACTCTGTTGGAAAAAATATTCCAAAAAAAAAAAAAAAAATATTTATTTACATAAACATAAAGCTAACATCAAATTTATAATTAATAGTTAAAATTAACACACACACATTAAGGTTGGCCAGTCAGCCTTTACGATTTCTCTAACCTATCTTCCGTCTTTATAAATACCGAGTGAGCTTTGCTTAGTTTGGGGCTAGATGGCGCTGTGTGAAAAATGTCATGCGATATTTTTTATTTTTATTAATAATATTTTTGAATACTATAAGAATCTCTGCCCTGACTAGTCGTTACTGACTGAGAGCCAACACACAGCCTAAAGTGCTGGTCTTACAGACTTGAAATTTGGAGGATGTATTTGTCTTGATGCGTAGAGGTATACTAAGAGATGATTTTTCAAAATTCGAGCCCTTAAAGGGATAAACATTTATGAAACTCCTTTGTTTTTGAACTCTTAGTTGTGAAAATTTGTATTTGGATAGTTTCATTTGAAATGAAAAAGACTGTTTTCAAAATGTTTTTGACCGGGTTGACTTAAGAGGGTGAAATTATGGATGAACTTTCGTATGGAAAGTTCGTTGTATTGAAGTTATAGGTAGTTAAGATATTCGGGTTTATTTGACTTTTTAAAACAAAAACAGTACTATTTTTAGCTGGGGTTAATAAGTGGTGGAGGAAAAAATATTATGTTTAACCCAGCGGTATAGTTAAGATATTTGGAAGCGAGTAGTTTCTTCCGTACGCGGTCGAGTCGCGGGCGACCTCTAGTTATGTTATAATTTAACATTACAACAACATAACAACATTGCAACATTTTTTTTTGATCGTTTACTTCTAGTGCTTATTGTTCTTTATCTCTTTATTTGTTCTACATGTACATTAGTTTATTTCTATTCTAACTATCCAACTTTTTATAGCGTCTTGTTTTTTATAATACTGCCAAAAGTGGAAACTCTAAATGGATTTTATGTGTTATATCTAAGTTTATATAATGTTATTTAAGACCGCGAGTTTCGCAAAAAAATGTAAAATAAAATAACATTTAACCAAATTACAAAACAGAAAACAACAATATCATGAATTCTGATAGGCGCCTGCTCTATACCTATTTCTAATTTTCTATTGAAAAGACATCAACGGGCGCCGTTTGTTAGTTCTATTCTATTAATCTGTAAACAAATTGTTTTGCGTTTTTTTTCACCCTATCGTTTTCGTACTATATATACCTACCGTATTTTTCAAGCATTTCTGTGCAAGATACTGAAAAGAAAATTGCACAAAGTAGATCCAGGTACAGCTGTACCAGAAATAGTAGGAAAAAAATGAGGGCGCTACTACCTATGCAAACTCTTCAAAATGACGTATAACTTGGCAACACTGAATAATATTTTGTATTGAAAACTTTTCGTTCCATTTTATATAATTTCTACTCTTTCTGGTGCAGCTGTATGTACTTATTTTCAAGTTCAACGCACCGTCTACCTACATAATCTAAATACGAAATGGGTGCGTCACATTATTCAAACTACACAACAGACAACAGCTCAGCTATAGAATGATTCCAATCACATGACAATACAGATACCATACCATTGTCTATGGTTTTTATAGACTATAAAAACTTTGGAAATATCTGGTGCTATGACGTAAGAGTAAAAATACTTAATGGCGTAATTTTCTAGAAGTTTAAACAATAATTTTTCCGGTTTGTACTTTTTGTGATCCTTGGTGAACTCATCCTTTTTTTAAATTATCTCAACTCGTCCTAAATCGGTATTCTTAAGTTGTCCGACTGAATTATTTTAATTTATTTTTTTAACTCATCCGGAATGTAATCTAGACTCATCCGATGCTCTTTCCAAAAAATAAAATAAGGAAAGGTAATAGATAAGGTATATAAGGGATAGCAGCAAAACTTAACATTATTAAACCTCTTAGTTCTTAGAAATCTGTACAATGTTAGAAGCGTAATTTTTGACCATTTACCATTTTAGTTATAATTGATAAGTATTTTCAAGTGCTGCTAAAAAAACTGTCGCGTTCGTTATTTATACCTATTATATCACTACATAGGTAAAACTAGCGGTGCTCCGTGGTTTCACGCGTTTGATAAACTAGTTCTAAGTTTATATTTCTGTTGTGGTCATCATGACTTAATCATTTCTTTTGGTGTGTGTGTACAATAAAGAGTTTATCTATTTATCTATCTACACTATGTCCAATAAGTTTTCTGACAGCTCATGGAAAGATGACGACATAACATTGTAAAGCGTCCAGCATAATTTATACCTATCCCAAATAAATTCGTTTGATCTAGCATTACCTGTTAGGTTATGCCAACTGTCGATTGTGAAGACGTAATGCTAGATCAAACGTATTTTTGAAGTCGGTTGAATATAGCTCATTCAACCGACTTCAAAAAAGGAGGTTCTCTATTCGACTATATGTTTTTTTTCAATTCGACTGTATCGGCCTTACTATAAAACGCCGCTCAAACTTTAGTCACTGTTCTGACAACTTCTCGCTGACGTGAAATGTCACGTGCGAGAACAAGACAGAGAAGTTTAAGCAGTGACTAGTTTGAACGGCGTTTTATAGTAAGGCCGTGAGTGTTTGTTTGGCTCACTAAACAAATTTTATTCGCGTTTCGCTTAATATGTTGTTTTGTGAAAGAGAAACATACCTACAAGCTAACAAACTTGAGCAAAGTTCATTTATTAAATACCTTCGAGATGCCTTCAAGGATAAGGATAACTGCGCAAAACATTGCGTATTATTGTACTTACCTTCTGTAGTAAGGTAACTACGTGTTTCTTTACCATAAGGGCACATGGGGCCCGTGCCCAGGGCATCCTCAGGGGGCCCCGAAGGACCGGCAATTTCTCTCACATTTATTCTCAAAACATTTTTGTCGTGCACTTACGTCTTAAAATTTAAGTCACAATTATGTCGTTTTTATTAAAAATTAAGACCAAACCAAGTCAAACTTTTTTTCTTTAAGAATTATAAAAATTCAATAGAATTTGACTTTGTTTTGACTTAGTTAGGATCGATTTAAGACAAAAAAAACAGTTGTTTTTTTGTATAATTTGCTATTTTTCCAAAAGGGCCCCAAATTCTTGTGTGCCCAAGGGCCCCAGCATAGTTTAAGACTGCCTTGTTTATACCGCAAGGCATGGGCCTGAAGTAGAAAAGGGAAAAAAGGAGGTACTCAATTCGACTGTTTTTTTTTTTATGTATGTTACGCGATTACTCCGCCAATTATGAACTGATTTTGATGATTATTTTTGATTTATTTTTGTTTGGTAGGTAATACTTTAGAGGTGGTCCCATATAATTTTTATCGAAATCGGTTCAGTAGTTTGGTTTTTAAATCAAAATAACTAGAAAATATGAAGATGTCATCCAGGTATTCGAAGTTGAAGTCGGTTGTAGGTATATCTTTTTTTTAAAGCGTATTATATATCCGACAGTACAGCGATGGGCCGAACCGAATACTTTGTGACTTCGTGGTCAAACGCAGGTTCGTTGAATGGCAAACCTTCGCGAGACTGCCTTCAATAAGTTCGGCCGATATACCTACCTATTGCAAAATGGCGAACTTCTTGTCTACACCTGCGTGGTATGACGAACTGCCTACCTAGGTATTCATCGAATGCCGCAGTTGTTGACAGATGGTGAGATGGTACCTGACTGTAATTTGGTAATTTTCTAATACGAGTAGGTAGGAATTTTTATACAGTTAGAGCAAGCAGCAAGCAGTTATTCAAGGGAATATTGGCTAAATATTTTTTTCTAGTTCATTACCTATGTAGAAGTAGGTAGCTAGTATACCTACTAACTACTAGATAATAAGTTAGTACAAGTACACGAGATGAATCTTATCTTTCTGTATGTCAGTCTCGCTTATTAATTATTTGTAAAATAAAAACTCTATAAGTACGTTATGTTTTCTGTGCTCTTACTATCGCCTAAACAAACATTTGGTAAATGTGAATAACGCGACGGTGCAAATCAACAAGACGTAGCGAGCAGGAAACAAAATAATGATTTCACTCGAAGAAGACGACACTCGAGTTTACTTGAAGGAGACACACACGCAACTTAAGTTGGTACTTACCTTACCTACTTCTGGGCGTATCCTGGAGCAAAGGTCTATTAATTCTTGCTCCTCACTCAGGTCAATGAAATACAGGTCAAGTAGGTACCTAACTACCTACTAAGACAAAAGTTTGTGTGGGTATATGTAGGTATTAGCTACTTCGATAGTCTGGTACCGGTAAAACCGCAATTTCTAAGATTACAAATACCTAATTCCAAATTAATCAGTCATTTCCAGCTTCGAGCATACATAATAAGTAACTTCCCATCGGCTAAATGCAATAGCTGTGCGAAGCCAAAAAAAAGCAACATTTATGATAAAATCTCAGATTTTAAGTCTAGATAACTTTACTCCTAAAACCGTGCAGCCAAGTTACCGAAAAATTGATAGCCGCGTCGAATTTACATTTCGGAAAGTGGGCTAAGACAATATTCGTATTAATTACCGTTATTTTGTAGACTTCACGCTCCTTATGGTGGTGGAATAAGGTTCTACTTTTGAAAAAAGTTTGGCAGTTTGTTTATGAATCGAAGATAGGATAGGAGTTTTAGCCACAAGCGCACCATTGAAAGTTAAATATTTGATCCAACCAATCTTTCCTCTATTCCCCGACTGTTTTCTCTATTTATATCAAACTGTAAAAGAGGCATATTTTTATCTAGAACAGTAGCGGTATTCTAGCCTGACTGCTAAACTAAAAACATCCTAAAAAAGTGTGGAAAGGTGCGCTCCGCAGTTTGAAATAAGAATAATCCACAATTACACCAAAAAGTTTTGTTCAAAAAAGTTTGTTCCAGCGACTGACCTGATAAGTGCCTTGTGTCTTGCGCTGCCGCCGCCGCTGCCAGCAGCAGCAGCCAGCACCAAGAGGCGCCCCTCATCTTACTTACACCAACCACATCAACACTGCACACACGGTAACACACACAGGGTTTTTGGCACGAAGAAAGTGGCGCGTTGGAAAGTTTGGTGACGTGTCGTATTCGAACGCTCGGAGTGAAACAAGCAGACGAAGCGGGCGCGGGCGAGCGACTGCCGGCCGGCGACAGGTAGGGTGGCCAGCGGAGAAACGCAGCCTCCCGAGAGGCGTGAGGAAACCTTCTCGTGAAATAAAAGACATTTTATACCGGTATTTAGGAAATATTACTCTGAAGAGAGTTGAATTAAAACACAGAGAGCTAGTACGTGAACAAAGGGCTGGTGTAACCTGACAACCCATCGGCAAACAAGCATTTTATTAGCCTGATGTTAAGCTCATTGCTACTATTTGCTACCTATGGTCACCAACAACCTACAACATTAGTGATATTGTCGTTACGTTTGCAACACAAAGAGAAAGTAACGGTTGAGTTCTAGCCAAGCGGGGCCGGTGCACCCATGATAGATTTTATCAAACCACGCGATATAACTGTGGTCATCTGAAGACTACAAAATGTAAAATATTGATCATGACAATCGGTTTGTATTATTCATATTCAGATCGACGGAAGACATAGTAAGATCACGTGTTGTGTACCAAACGACGTTCATTTCCATGCGATAATAATAACACATCCATTACCATGGTACCCACTGTTGATTTACTATGGATTTAGGGATAATGAATATTAAATTCTAAATTCTAAAAAAAAATGCAATGCTGATATTACAGGTCAAAAGACCTAGCCCCTTTTAAAATTAGAAAATTCAACATTTAACTCGTCTCTTTACTCTGCTCTGGAGCAATCACATCGAGTCCTCGGTACGCATAAATCTCCCTAAAAATCGGCAGCACCTTCTACGCTTGCAACCCGACCGCTCACACAGGTGGTCGCGCCGATACAGAATATCACGTAGCTAGTATGGCCGCGACGCTATAGATTAGAACCGAGTTAGTACGGCCGCGTGGCAGGTAGCTAGAACCTACAAAGCCTTCAGTTTTACTGTTTTACTCCATTCGCACCTTTTCTTGTCTTTTTGTGGCTTAATCTTGAGACTTTGATGATTGGGTCACGTGTTTTGAGACTTGATTCTTTGGGAAAGTGAATTTAATTCTACTTAAGGTTCCGCGGACGACAGACTTTTTATAGTAGGTAGGTAGGTACCTACCTAGTGAGAAAAATATATATATAGGTAGTTTACTACCTATAATGCTTTATGGTTTTGTTTGAAGCTATAATATCCCGTAAATACCTAATCATAGAAATGTAAGGTGGTTGTATACTAACTTAAAACTTCGTATATTTATGTTTAATAGGTACAATCATAGAACTTTACCTTTAACTTTAGATTGCAAATGATAATCTCGAGAAAAAGCGCTAGTTTATAACATGAACCTAGAAATTTTGATTGAACATGAACCTAGAAATTTGAACCTTTTTTTATAGTTTCATGGTTTATAATATTAGCTAGCCCTTTTTCATAGTTGTTTAGTTTTTATCTGCTGCCGCCGCCACTCCCGCGCCCTAGGGTCCTGAGGCCACAGAATATATAATAGTACTACGTATGAGGCCTTATTTTTGAATCGTACGCAAAGTTGCGCATGCGAGCGGAGACGACTGTCAAACCATATTGATCCTTATTCCAAACAATCCAAAACTATACTATTTGTCTCCGTCATTCTTCAAGCAGAAGACGGAGACGGAGATTGAATGGTGAGAGTATTCAGTTCCATAGTTGTTTTTCAGTTGTTGTTGTTTTTAGTTATAGTTAGCGAACTGAAACCTATTCGATTGGGTTTAGAATAGAGAGGCTGATACTCGTAGACTCTACGTGTATCAGCCTCCATCAGGAATAACCATGGAGGGGAGTAGCGATGAGCGACTCGCAGCCGCAGATCCTATTTTGCGGACGGAGTGTGTGACGTCATATTTATTTGCTCAGTCTGCTAACGTCCGCCACGCGTAACGGTCATTCAAACTTACATAGACTTTAGACGTACGATTTTTAATGTTTTACCCAGTAACAGTAACAATGAAATAAGTTGCTCTGTTTCTTTATGTAACAATTACCGAGATTACATGATTGGCATCTAATTTCATTCGTAAGTAATTTTATTTCTATATTTAGTGATCCGTTCTATAAATTTAAAAACGTGACATCTAGCGTGATATTAAGTAATTAAGTGTTAGTTCACTACTTCGATTCTCAAAAACTTTTCCTGAAAACCGCTAGATGGCAGTACAATTTGCCACTCCTCCCGCGAACCTACAACTCGCAGAGTAATAGAAGCAGAGACGCGATCAAAGGATTTTTCTATAGAAGGACGCGTGATCGTGCGGAGAGGTGTAGGGCTCGCGGGAGGGGCGCTAGAGTCCGCACATGGAGCTACCATCTAGCGGAATTCAGAATACGTTTTTGAGAAGTGCTTTATCGAAAAAAGTGGAGAACTCTTATAAGCACCAGGTTTCTTACTCTCTCGTCAGATGTCGCTTTCGTAAATTCTAAAGACAAAGGTTTTAACTAGAACCACTAGTTTAAAAGCCGGAATAAACCAAAAACACATTATATAAAAATAATAAATTTAAGCAAGAATAGTTCATGTAATTTTAAAAGTGCTCTGAAACGTATTTTTTTATGGTTAACGTTAAATAAAGTGGCGCCATCTCTAGAACTAGTTAAAAACACCAAGAAACATTACATATTTTCTAAAACGAATCTTAGAAAATACAAATAAAATTACTTACGAATGAAATGAGACGCCATTCATGTCATCAGAATGTTTGCCGCGATAGTTTTTACATGAAGAAACACAGCAACTCATTTTATATTCACTTTTACTAAGTAAAAACACTAAAAGTCGTACGTGTGTTTTGTAAGCCCGAATGACTGTTACGCGAGGCGAACGCTAGCAGACTGACCAAATAAGTGTGACGTCACACAATCCGTCTACAAAATCCACAGGTACGGCCGCAAGTTCCTCATCACAACTCCCTATCCTCCATGCTACAACTGCACAGTCACGCGTCTTTCTAAGGAAAAAATATTTGATCATATCTCTGCTTCTATTACCATAGATTAAGAATAATTAACACTTAATCTATGCTATTACTCTGTGGGAGAATCTAATTCGTTTCTCTCTCTATGACGCCGACGTAGAGAGAGAAAGAAACCAACTAGTTAGTGCCGATACCATGCTGATACTATAATTATATTACTTTACCTACCTAGCTCCCTGTTATTATACAAGTAACTTTGGAAAAATATTCAACCGACTTCAAATACCACCTCGAGTAGGTATACCCTTTCAAATAAAATAGCAGAATACTCACCTAGGGAGCAAAAGTAAAGAATGTCTCAGATCTCATCTTTGTCACTAGATCTGAGGCTTCTTTACTTGCTCCCGGTGTGCATACGATTTTACGTGCCACTGCGGGGAGGAAGTGGTTACTTTCGCTCCGCGGGCTAATGTAGCCACTTTAGCCTCGCAGGCACGTAAAAAATATTTTCAGAATTGGTCCACAATGGGCGGAATTATCGGTGAAAAAACATTTTAAAAAAATCATGCAGTCGAACATAGAATCTCCTCTTCCTCCTTTTTGAAGTCGGTAAAAATCTTAAAAAACCCATATACTTGACCAGAGGCGGATTAAATGTTGACAGCGCTCTAGCCTAGTCCCTCATCGGCGCCCCTCTGTAACCTGGCGCCCCTCTGGAATCTGGCGCCCTTACATTGTCTTGGAAATTGTTACAAGTAAAACAAATGTGACTTTATGTATTTGTGTAGATAGTTATTGGTAATATCATAAACAATTTGTAGATGATTGATTTTCGTTTAAAATCTTTCGCGCGCGCCCCTGTGTAACCTCGTGCCCCTAGGCACGTGCCTAGTTTGCCTTACGGATAATCCGCCACTGTATTTGACACTCAACTGACCTAAAGTGCAATGTTGGAAATGAAGATAAAAAAGGTGCGCATTGCCGGTAATTTTTTGTGTATCGGTCTCATCACAAAGACAGTTTATTTTTAATAATACACTTGGCACAGGGATTTGCTCAGTGTGGTCAGTATGCTACTATTATTTATTCTGTGGTGGTAGTAACATAACACCTAACCGCCTGGCGGATTTATAACAGCAATTCTATTATCTACATAGAATAAGTCCGGTGCTCAACTCTATGGATAGGCACTTTGAATCGAAGTAAACCTGTTTATATTTTTCCTCTGAGTGCTTTAATTACTTATGTAAGTACAAAAAAAACCCCGTAACCCGTTACCCCGTTATTTCATAATATTAATAATAAATAATTATTGAGGGAAATTTTTCACACAGCGCCATCTAGCCCCATACTAAGCAAAGCTTGTATTATGGAAACCAGATTGCTGATAGAATGCATACAATAATTGTTTATATTGTTACACACATATTATTATTTTTCGTAAATACATACTTATAATCAAAGAACCAAGGACATAGCTCGCAGGGTTTACAAGTTGAAGTGGCAATGGGCAGGACACATCGGTCGACGAACTGATAACCGATGCGGTAGAAAGGTTCTTTAGTGGCGACCGCGAACCGGAAGGCGCAGCGTAGGCGCGGCCTCCCATTAGGTGGACCGACGACATTGTAAAAGTCGCGGGCAACCGGTGGATGCAAATGGCAGGTTGTCGTACAGTGTGGCGGTCTAAGGGGGAGGCCTTCGTTCAGCAGTAGACGTCTCCGGTCTGATGATGATGATGATATTTATAATACATACTACACCCAGACACAGAACAAACATCTATGTTCGTCCCATAAATATTTGTCGTGGGTGGGGATCGAACCCACGCCCTACAGATCTGAAGGCAGACATGCTACGAACTGAGCTATAAGGCTGACAATTTAATTTTTATTTTATTTAGTTTATTGGTACACAAAACAGAATACAGTCAATAATTTAGAAAATTTACACATTATACAATTTCGAGCCAAACTATATTCCAAAATGTTCCAAAATATTTTTTTATTAGCTTAGTCGAACAAGATTGTTGTGATATCAGTGTGATCTGATCTGACCAGTCAGAGAGAGACGAAGATAAGGCACACATAACAGCTTACGGTTGCACATTCAAGTTGATAGTAACGGTCTTACTTAAAAAAAACTTCAACGCTGTTAAGGCTGTTACAGCCTTACCTAAAATAATCTCGATTCTCTTAGTCACTGCTTAAACATCTATGTCTTGTTCTTCATGTTCTTGCATGTTATACTTCACGTCAGAGAGAAGATGGCAGAGGATGTTAAGCAGTGACTAACGGTTGAAAAGTTTTTTAAAAGTAAGACTGTAAATCTAGGCTTTCGCGTTCGTTACTCTCGCGTGTCGCGACATAAACAATTATTTATTTATTTAATTTTATAATTATTTATAATTATCTAATTATTATCAATTATTTATCTTATCAATATGCGAGACTCTCGCATATTGTTTGTTTTTTCCCGTGACTTGTGACTGTTAGTTTGCTCAAAATTATCAAATTAGCTCTTAACCTTCGTGCTCTTGTTTCTTAGTATATTACGCGTTTTCAAATATTTTGTTTGGGTTCGCGCCACTGACCTCTATTATTATTAACAATAAAATCTTTCAGGCTTGATGACGTCTCACTGGACTGAAACATTTTTCGCACCCACTGCGTTCGCGCAATGTTAATATACAGGCAGAACATTTCCCATACAAAGGTGGCCTAGCCTAGTAGTACATATAAGATATAACCCATACCTCCTTCCTCCTTGTATGAAATAATTAAGCCAAAATCCAGCGACGATGATGAAAGTAATTCATTATATCACCATCGCTGCCAAAATTATAATAAGCAGAAACGTGCTGGGCCAAAGAACAATGAAAAAAAACCAAGAAGGATCAAATGTCTAAATGGGAATACACACTACGATTTTATCTAGGTGGCGCATCGTCGATACGGCCATAGTCAACTCTCAACTGTCGATCTCCTTTCTCCTACATTTTCTTGCTATTTTTCTAAAATTTAATGATCTTACTCCTATTACACTCGGATTACTGGGGCGTGACCAAATGCAAAAAAACGTGCGTGGTAAAAAAAACTAGGGCATAGCTGCGGCTAATTTGGTGTGACTGACTATGATTTTATGATTTGTTTGACTTATTCGTTTAACATGTTTAAAAACTTGAAACATTCATCATCTAAACTGGACACTGGCAGAATGCACAAAGTGCAATGCCCATAAAAAAGGGAAAAAAAAAAACTTTGATGTCAAAGGTATGTTGACACTTGACAGTTCTGTTCTTGTTCCAGTTTCAATTTCAAAAGTATCATAAATTCAGCGTAAAACAACTCTGGATATTTTTGTGTTTCTGTTACTCTTGTCACTTTGGTGAAGATGTATCTCTTTCAGTCTTGTCATGCTTTAATATTATCTGTGCCTGTGTGTGACAGTAGTCTGTACCGCATTGCATTGGATTGATTGATTGATTTCTTTTCTTGATTTTGATTATTTTATAAGTAGAAATTGTGGTCGTGTTTTATATTGTAGATATTCCTAAAAATATGCGATATTAACGAAATTTACTGCAACATGTCGGTGCCGGAGACACCGGATCTACTATTTTTCGATACATTCTCACACGACACAAGCGAGGTAACGTAAAATCTGCATAGAAATCTGACATGTTTTCATTCCATTTTCATTGTATTTTTGTACAAACAATGTGTTGCAGGAGCTGAATTTAGACCTCGTACAGTTTCCTAAGTCTGTTTACGTGCGGGAAATACGGATTATTCCTCTCGGGGCGCGGGTCGAAGGCGATTTTCCTGGTGGTGTGAGACTTGGTGCGACAAATCCAACAAAATTTCACATTGATTTCTTTGTGAATGATTTGAGTAAGCCGGGAGCGTCGACGTTTGAGGCTCTGGGTAGCCTGGAATACTGCCAGAATGGACAGATACATATGGAGTGCAGCACAGAACAGGACCAACCTAGGATTCCAACGGACGGTCTAGTACTAAAAGGTCAGGGTTATTGCCAAATTTTTTAATATCTATGCACTGGCTTAGCACCCGGGGCATGCTAAGAAACATTTTTATAGAGCTGCCTTAACATTTCAAATGCTTGAGTGAAATAATTCAAGTACAAGTCTACTGTTAGCTGATTATATACCATGCAAAATAAAAATTAAACTTTTTCACAAAAAAAACATCACAATGTTCTTATTTCTGGTAACAACAACTACTATAAAAATGTTTGATGCTTTCATAATGTTCAACAGATAATGTCTGACCATGGCCAATAGCTATTTCATACCATTGCAGATAGAGGAATGCTTAGTGCAGCCTAAATTATAGGTGAAGTAAGTTTGTTCGTTCGTTCCTTTGTCAAAGTTAATGTGCTGCCAAAGCTTGATAGTTGTAGGAATATAGAACAACCAGGTCCAATTTTTTTTTGTGTCATCCAACCCACAGTAGCACTCAGATGTAAATGCCACTCACAGTCCTATCTATGAAGATTAAACAGAACTTCCATTGCTTATCAATAATGATATCAGAGATTCATGCTCTCGTAAAGTTGTGGAGACTTTACTCGAAGCTTTTATGGAGTTACGAAAACAACATGAAAAGATGTGTTTCACCACATTATATCACTTGCCCACGTTCATGTATGTAATTCAACACTTGATGAATAAAACACCACCATTTTTAAACATGAATATGTGAAAAAACAATTGGAAATTAATACAATGCAGTGACATGATTAAAGTTCTTATTATTATTTATGGGATGTTTACCGTGATTAATAATAAAAATTAATTAATTAAAAAATTATATCAGGGGGCTTATTTCACAACATATTCACGGTATAGCGTTACGACTGTTTAAACGACCTAAACAGGCGTCCCGCGACAATTTCTAGGAATTTGAGAAATTAAGCCAGCCTATCATTTCCTGCAGTTCCTAATGGTTAAGAAAGAAAGAGTTAAGAAAACAACGAAAGTATCGGATAGTAATATTTAATGAATGGGTTATAAAAACAGATTGTACAGTTAAAAAAATATGAAAGGAAACCTAACGTTCTTAATCAACTTAGTTAATCTTACGAAGACAGATTAAAAGCTCTGCGGCTCACGACTCTGGAAGAAAGACTGCTGCGTGGTGACTTGAGACTTTTAAAATCCTGAACGGGTTCTACAATCTTCCTGACATTCATAGCATCTACTCACTTAAAGACTACACTAGAGAAAGTAGACGGCATAAAATTCTTCTGCAGCCAGCTCCATCACAGACCAACACTGCACATCACATCCTCGGCAATAGAGTCGTTTATAATTGGAACAGGTTGCCTGAGGATATAATTTCATCCAAATCCTTAAACGCATTTAAGAACAGTCTGGATAAATGGATAAAAAAGGAGAAGATAGACTTAACAGACAAATACAGAAATTCAACACTGTTTGATATAGGCACATCAGCATAATGCTGCTCGCCTATCATTAAATAAATAAATAAATAACGTTCTAAGGGCCTAGACGCTCCGCAAGTCTTCGTACGCCGTAGGCATCAGGTATCCGGTGAGGTAGTGCTAGGAAGATTTGAAGTCTCTGAAGAGGGGTATGGAGATCGTAGGATCGCTATGCGTCTGGTATCTGGAAGTCGATGAGTGAAGGATTAATTGTGAGGACGGCAGCGGAGCAGATTTCAGGTCGCCGGCCGCCTTTGATGAGATTAGTAAAATATTGACCATGGTTTCGGCCGCTCCACGGCTTTATAGGGTCGTAATTCCTTCCGCTTTCGTCATGTCTCTCCTCCTTTCCTCGTAGCTCAGTCCATCTTAAGTTTCTTTCACTTATCCATTTATTTATTCCATTACCATTTTGATGTTGCTTCTTCCAAGACTTTTTCCAGAATCCGACTTTGTTTGCCGTCACGGCTTTCTCTGTTCATTTTTCAAATTTTAGAATTTCGACTTGCGGATATGCCCAAATAGTTTTAACTAACCGATAAAAAAGTTTACAAATTTTATGTAAAAAATGGATATGAGTGAGGGTGAATATGAAAGAATACTACAATATCCTGTAAAAGATAATACAACTTTAGTAAACAGCTGTGATAGTTTAAAACAGTGTTTTTAGTGACATGATTTTTTTCAAAACTTTCTTTATATTGTTAGACTGTACAGTCTCACGTGATCAGCCATAAAACGTCCACTGCTGGATGAAGGCCTCCCCCTTAATAGAGGGGTGTTGCCATAATCTCCACGCTTGGCAGGTGGCTTGGGGATCGCAGAATGCTCACCACCGTTAACCAAAAGGACGCTGCTGCCATCTTCCGGCGGGTCTGGTTGCAGTTTAAGGACATACCCTGGTTAGACTGTACGGTCTACAGGAACATAATAAAATATTCCTGTGATGGGCCCAACTTATTATACTTTGTACTTTCCAGGGTGGTACACAACAATCACTCTGGCAGTATATGGCAACTTGACACAAGTGGTGCCAGAAACCCCCATTGGAGTGAACCCTCCCTCTGCTGCACCTCGCCCTTCCATAGTCCGAGAACCTCCACCTCCGGTGCAACCAGTTGTTCAAACCCCAGAGTGGACACAAGAATCACCCAACCCCATACCAGCTTACACTGGCAACGTTGCTGTCTCTAACCCAGATGCATATGGACCTAATAATTATCCGGACAACTATGATACTTACAGACAAGATTATTATGAACCTGATGCTCCCAAAGATCCGAGGACTTACCATCATGTGGAAGAACCAGAATGGGATAAGAGAGAAATCAGTTGTGAAAGAGAAAGCAGATTGAGACGCAGCTCTCGCTCTATGGAGATGGACAGAGATAGGAGAGAAAGAGATAGTAGAAGTCGTAGGAGATCGATTGACAGGCGCAGTCGCGAGTCTTCTAGATTGAGAGACAGGAGTAGAGACGAGAGGGTGGATAGAGGACATTCTAGAACGAGGAGTCGAGATAGAGATTATATTGCTAAAGGAGAGTACAGGCCAGTCAGTCGTTCGCGCTCGCGCAGTTTAGATAGATTACGCACGTCTGCTGATCGCGAATGGGACAGGGGGTCTTACAAGAAGGACGAATACAGGCGCCACAGGGATGCGTCGTACGACCGCTCTCGAGCCGGGTCGTACGACAAAGACTCCGCTTCATACAGCCGTAGGTCCCCTTACGACAAACGTGCGCCTTCATACGAGCGGAAACCTTTCGAGAAACGTCTGTCGCCTTACGAAAATCGCGAGTCATCGTACGAACGACGCGCACCATCCTACGAAAAGCAAAGCCCGTATGATAGAAAGCGACATTCACCTTACAATCGCATAAGAGGATCGAGCTATGGAAGTAGATCACCAAGTCGGGATGACCCGAGAAAAAGGCCAAGAACGCCTCCCGGTGAAAGCAGTTTGAGGCCTTTGTCTCCCAGAGAAGGTGATGTCTCCAGCCCTATTAACTCTATCAGGTCTGAAGAAGCTGTCGACTATGATAGAACTACCAAGCAAATCCCAAGAGTTGACTTTTACCATCAGAGCTATAGGCATAAAAGTTCTATCAGAAGCCCATCTGAAGAAGTCGAGCGTCCATATACTGAGCCCCAGCATACAAGCCTCGTTACAGTTCCTATAGTGGACAATCCTCCAGTTAAAATCATTGAATCTCCTATCCATGCTGATGAAGAAAAATCAGTGGATGCCGAACAATTTGAACCGATTCTCTCTGATGAAGACATCTGCGATGATCTTGATAGTTCTGCCTACATGGAGGTGGATTATGAAGTCAATGAGTATTGTGGGGTTGATGACATCATAAAATACTACAACCCATTCAAAACTGAATGGAATCGATACGAATATAGCAATAAGATTCAGTTGCTGAGCGACAAAAAACACGGCTCCAAAGATGTTTTAATGGCTTCTTTTGAGGAGCTTTGTGATGCTAGCCCTGACTTATTAAAACTGTCCGAAATGGCGAAGGCTGCTAAGAAAGTCGAGCAAAAAATCACTGTCAACACATTTACTGAAATCGAAAATTCTTTACGAGAAGACTGGGTCCATCAGTGTGAACAAGTGTTTGTTTCTATGACAAATTTGTGCAAAAACAGCGATATTATCCTTCGAATCTTTCCTGTACGTCAAAGCAACGAAACAGAATTCGGTGACATTTTCGAGATGCTTACGAACTTCTGCAAAATTGGCCTCGCCTTTGAGTTAGCTTTAGCTCAGCAACAACCTACGTACAAGATTCGTCACATGAAATGCGGCATCCGCCTCTCTGAGGCACTCACTACTCACGCTCACAATGAGAAAGTCATCAAAATACTGTTGGAGAAAGGAATAGATCTTCCTATGTTACTTCTGGAAATCTATTCAAAAGAATATATGGCGCTGAGCATTCGCCTCATGATTTTGAAAGCAGTCAATTCTTGCCTATCCTCCAAGTTAGCCATAGATCATTACATGAAAGAAACAATATTTCCAAAATTTTATAAAAATGAATCTGATAGGAAGCCCAAAAACGGGTATCAAGCTTTGGTGTCGTTGATGGAGTCTAACCCTCTGACCAGACTTAAATTTTCCATCAGTGCTTTGATAAAGAAACTCAACATTTTTGAGTTGCTAGAAAAACTGTATGATACAGTTTTCAAAACAGCTAAGTCTGAAAATGCAGAGCTCACTGAAAATGACACAAACTTTATAGTCGACGCTCTAGATGAGGTCCTGTACATGTACCGATCTCAGTGTTTCCACATATCCCAACCGAAGCGATTCCTTCCCGTTTCTGCACAATTCGACATCAATAAAGAATGCTCCAACGAAGGTCTACTTGAATTCTTCAAGATCCACAAATTTCTCGAAGTCTGTCTTTATCTCCTGACAAATCCGTCCACTTGTAACAATTTAGTCGTAATCAGTCCCATTCATGATTTAATATACGAGCTGGTACATTCAGAGAGCGGTCTTAATTTCTTGTACAAAAATATGGAAATGTGCGAATTGCTGTTCAAGACTTTGGTACAGCCGTACGGGCAAAACCCGGATGAATTTATGTTCCCTCACGATTTGAGCAATTACACTGATCTGCAGATTTTGGGTTTGGAGATGGCATACAGGCTTAGAGCGATATACCATTTGGAGTCCATTTGTGACTTGCAAGCTGGGAAGCCAGAAGAAAATGAGCTCATAGACAGACTCCAGTCCTTGTACTGCCTGAGCTTCGGAAGTATTGGAAGGACAGCTGTCCCTGACGTCATCGTTATGGGCGACCACGCCGACTGTCTCATGGAAGTCTTTGAAACAGACGTAAAAACGAAAGGAAAGAACGAAACTCCGACCAAGCAAAAGTCGCCAGCAAAGGGATACAGTATAGAGCTGATCGTATCTGCGATTCGATTCTCCGCTCATGTCCCATTTTTGAAGAAATATGGCCAAAGACTGATTAACGTATCGAGAGAACACGATAGATTTGAACCGAGCGTCTCGAGCGTTTTACAAGAGGTCATTCCGTACCTCAAGCCTATAGAAAAAGCGACTGTTCTAACAGGGGAAGAAATGGCAGAACTGATCGAGATCATAAAAGTGAGTTCTGAACACGCCCCCGACTTACCAGGCGAGCTGACCACTTGCTTGAGAATCTTAAGGCATTTCTGCATATCGGATTACGAGAAAAACATCACTATAGCCAACGAAACGGCGACAGAAGAATATGTCGAACTGAAATACAAATACAATGTCCTTCAACTTTTCTCGTTGGATGGAGTGACACATTTGACGGGGATATTGGACAAGTTGGCCGTACATTTCGACCAACCCAGCATGCATACGTCATTCTTTGCCTCTGTGAAAGGATTGCATCTGGCGCAAATGATCCTGCCTTGCCTGAGACTCGTGGACGAAATGTTGGCGCGTGTCGTACGCTCTCGCGGGCCAAGATTTAGAGATCTGACAGCCGCGCCTGTTTTACTAAAGACGTATGGAATCGCAAAGTCGTTCCCGGTCGGTTGTGTCGGGTACAGGACCGCAGCTAAAGCGGCGGAGGCAGCTGTCAGAGCTTTGTTAGCGTACGCGCAACCAATCGCTGATGACGCAAACGATGGAGACTCTATTCGTCGCGGTCCGTGGACCTCGCTATGCTCGGAAGTAATATCCTACACGATGACAGCTCCCTACACATTCGTTCCCGGTCTTTTAGTCTTCTCCGAGTTACTTCCGCTACCTTTGCCGATGCATACGAAGACTACACCCACAGAAAGAGAACTAGCTGACGCAGCTAATGAAAGACGGCTATGGTCAGCGCATCTCCACGCCCTATCGAACGATTTGACGGATATGATCCAGATAATATGCCTGTCAACGTATAGACCAGTCGTGCACATGTTAAGAAGGGTCTGCGTGCAAATCGCTGACTTGGCTCCTAACACGGCAGCCACGGTAGCAAAGGCTGCTATTGGAGCAGTGACCAGAGAATTAAAACAGGGAGAACCGGCAACTGCCAACGCTGCGAGAGTATTGGGCTTCCTAGCGTGCTTAGTATCGGATGCTCCAGTCAAATGCGCAGTTCTGCACGCGATGAACAGTGGCGGACCTCGTGCGGCTGACGTTCAAAATGCTCTCTGCAGTGTTTTAAGCTTAGCAAACGGATCGCACGAGCACGCGGCGGCCCAAGAATTCGCTGCGCACGCTTTAGCAGCTATCTGTGACGTGGAAATCACTTTAACACCAACGACTTCGGCCGATCTTTTGATCGCAAACTCTCTGCCTAACAAGGAAGCTTTAGCGGCATTTTTGGAAGCTTCAGCGGACTGTTTGGAGTCCACGACTAAAACTTGCGCCGTCGCTCAGTCGATTCTTCGAGCTTATTTAGTACTGACAGAGCATGAATACGGCTTTCAGCAGTTTAGGAAGTTCGTCGCTAAGAAGCGTGAAGCTCTGGGGAAGTTTTTCAAGTGGAGTTTGGAAAGTTCTGCGGAGGATCGGGCAGAGTGCTTGAGTTTATACATAGATCTGATAAGGATATTGAGAGGGGAGGAAGGGGAAGGTAGTCCGGCTGGAAGGAGATCAGTCCTGACGGCGCATGAGATGGCGGATATGGTCGGGTACTCGGCGGGAGATGAGGAGCACCCGGTCCTGAAGCTGGAAGGCACCTTGAAGGTTTGTAGCATTTTTATACTAACTATGATTTTGTTGTCGGCTCATCTAACGTCAAATGACAGTGTGGTTGACGATCATAAGACGGCTATCCTATTCTATTCAATTAATTGACGATTTATTGATTTAATGGGTTTTGGTGCACATTTCACACAGCACCATCTAGCACCAAACTTAGTAAAACTGGAGAGCTCGGAGAACCAGAAAACTGACAGAAAACAAATATTTTATACTAGCTGGGCCCACGGTTTTACTTACGTGATGATGAAAAAAAGTAGCCTATATGTTATACCAGGAAAAAAGGCTATCTCCATTTCGAGTTACATCCAAATTCGTTTAGCCGTATTGTCTTGAAGCTGTTGCAAACAAACACATTAATCGACTTTTCGATTTTATAATATTATTGTGATTTATTAAATACATTATGTGTACATTATATGATGTACACATAAAAAATAGTTAACCCAGCCCAGCATCCCTATTCAGAATGGCGTCGGAAATGGAATGGCGTAGTAGGATTCTACTGCAGAGTCCGCCTGGGGAAGTACCACACCTTTGCTAGTTATTCAACCGCCAAGCAGTAGTGTGCAAGCATTACTGCTTGGCGGTTTGAAGGGCAATGTAGTAGCAGTAGCAGTGCCAGAATTGTGAACTTGCGAATACAATCCTGCGCCGCACTGTTACTGCGCTCGTCACCCTGAGATATTAGATGTTAAATCTCATCATACCCAGTAATTTCGCTGGTAACATTGCCCTTCACACCGGAACACAGTAATGCTTGCACACTACTGCTTGGCGATTGAATAACTGGCAAAGGTGTGGTACTTCCCCAGGCGGACTCTGCAGTAGAGTCCTACCACTATCGATAAGCTTGAGAAATGTCACGTGACTGCTAATGTCATTTTCATATAATTTTATCTTTCCGCAAGCTTTAACGCAAACAGAAAGTGGTTGTTGTCTAGACCCCCAGGTCAGTTTTTCCAAATAAATTTTCTCTCATCACATTTTTCCAGGAGCGTAATTCCGAGGAGGACGCAGCGGCAGCCAAGTTCCTGACGTCGCACCTCCTGCCCCTCCCCTCCCCCCCTGCCCCGCGCAGCACAGACTCGCCCGAGCCCGCGGCGGCGCCCGCGCCGCTGCCCGTGCAGTTCCACTCCAGGACCGTCCACTCGGCGGGAGGCACGCCTGACGACAGGCTCACCACCAGCTACTGGCTGAACTTACCCGTCGTTAATGAAGATGATGACACCAACGAGAATGAATTGGTGAGTTACATGGATCTATTTAAGTTATTCGACCGCCAAGCAGTAGTGTGCACGCATTACTGTGTTTTGGCACAGAATACATAATAATAATAGTATATGTACAGAACGATAGATAGCGAAAGTGATAGTTTTACCAGGGGGGTGTCACTCCGCAGTTTAGGTATGTTCGGCCGGCGCTCCGTCCGGGTGGACAATGCAAGGCAGAAGTCAGTGGCCGCCCGCACGCTAGCCTCGTCGCACGTAACTAAGCATACGTGATAGAAAGAGAGCGGTATATCTAGGTGAATATAGCGAGCGGTATCCAGCGCTGTGCGAGTTGAATTGCTACTTTATTGCCTAGTAAATATAGTCCTTATTTATTACAATTCCTTTGAGGAGAGAACTTTCTGTACCCAGTACTATTATTTATTCTGTGGTTTTACTCAAAATTCCGTTCACTGGTGAAGCCAAAAATAAATCAATGTGTGCGTGATGACGTACGTACGTAATTACTCTCTTTGGCAAATACATAAGCTATCGAACAATGTTGCACGTAAATAGACGTTTTCGTCATAAGTTGGGAAATTGAACCAAAAGGCGTGAAGGAAGTATTTGTCATCGTGAGAAAAACAGGTTGTGATGTAATTGGCCTTTTAAGGCCTTCTTAAAGGTTCTAAGCTTATTATTTCTATGTTATTGGGCATGAAGAGAGTTAACATGTGACATCTCAGGGTGACGAGCGCAGGATTTTGTTCATCATCATCAGCCCGGAGACTTTGTTTTGGGGGGATTTTGTTCGCAAGTTCCCAATTCTGGCACTGCTACTGCTATGGGCAGGCATGATGCCACCAGGCGAATGTCTCACTCGTAATTTTCATATTTTTTAAGCAGTATTTTCCTTTTTTCGCTATTTCAAAGTTGGGCCCAGTAACCCATTACAATTCGTTATTATGTACAATAGGGTAGATGACTGATGTTTAAATCGTTGAAACCAATAGCTTTGATGAAGAATTTAAGTAAATGTAGCATGTTAATTGAAAATATAATTTAAATCGGTTATAAATGTTCTGATATATAAGCGTTTAAAGTTTTTGGTAGAGCCAACTCTGTCCCTTTCCCACAAAACAAAAAAATGACGTCACGCCTTACTTGTCAGAATATAATTTATATGGCGTCCTGACAAGTGACGTCACGATTTGCTGTTTCGCCTCTCTGTCTAGCATGATATTAAAATGCTTATAAGTTGCTTATTTTTGCTCAGATTTTCATTTTCTTTTCATTAATCAGCTATATTTAAGGGCCACATTTTATTAGGACAATAAAAAAAAACCAGTCATCTAGCCTATTATATTATTTGATATGACGTGTTGTGGTACGTTTGCAGGTGTCATGTGACCTGATGGAGATAGCCAACACGTGGCTGGCGTCGTCGGGCGGCGGCGCGGCGCTGTGCGCGACCGCGCGCCGGCTCGCGGGCTGCCTCGACGCGCGCCCCGAGCCCCGCCCCTCCGACGACAAGCGGCCCGCAGGTACTTTAGTAGTGTGCTGTCATGTGATGAGTGGCCAGAATCTTCTGACTTCAACCAGGGGGGTGTCACTGCGCAGTTTAGGTACGTTCGGCCGGCCTCCGCTCCGAGAAGACAATGCAAGGCTGAGGTCAGTGGCCTCGTTGCACGTAACTAAGCATACCTGATAGAAAGAGAGCGGTATATCTAGGTGAATATAGCGAGCGGTATCCAGCGCTGTGCGAGTTGAATTGCTACTTTATTGCCTAGTAGATAGAGTCCTTATTTATTTCAATTCCTTTGCGGAGTGAACTTTCTGTACGTAGTACTATTATTTATTCGGTGCTTCAACGTGGGATCCGATCCAGGACTCTCCGATGAATCCTGCAGGTATACTATTATGGGGACTCCGACTAATCCTCCAGGTATCCTATTGTAGTGACTCCGATGGATCCTGCGGGTATACTACAGTGGTGTCATGTGACGTATCACCGGAGTTATCTGGTACCTGCCTCGGCGGCTCGGCTCTTGGCCCACCCACAATCCTAAGAAGACTAGTCACCTGCATTTGGCTCCTTGACTCCCCCACTGGACGACATCCACTAGTCCTAGTAGAACTGAGCTGATATTTGACAGATTTAAGATCTCCCTGATGCCGGATCAATAGAATACGTCATCGTCACTAAGAGCCTGCTAAAAGGGGACCTCTAGGCGCGGGGTAGTTCAAGTTAGCGCTCTTGACACCCATGCAAAGAGAGAGAGAGACCCATCATGTGGCCTAAGTTATCTCAGGCGGATGCGGGTTTGCGGGAAAGTATTCCGTTATCCTGGGAGGAGATTAACTGCAGTGCTGACGGCCCCAGTGTGTTCCACTGGGTATTCCGGAGCCCTCCGTCCAGCACTGGGTATTCTGGAGCCCTCCGTCCAGCACCGAGGTAAGCAACTGGGAGGTGACGATGATTTTTAGTAGGTACGAATCGGGTACAGTATCGGGTAACTTTTGATTCTATTTTAATTATACGGGATACGATAACTGACGTGGTTTTGACACATTTAGTTTTATTTCACTCCTTGAAAAAGTTCAGCGGATGTGATCTAAACGATAGTCGGAGTATGGGACTTAATTAAACTGCTCATGTTTAATTAAGTTGTATTTTTCGAAGACTTCTCCTCGTCAACAAAAAAGAATTACGTTGCAAATCTTAACTAGAACCTTAGAAGTTATACACGTTATCGCCTGTTTTCCAGTGGCGTTGTCCCGAGTGCGCGGCGACAGCGGCGCAGTGGACGCGTTCCGCTCGCGCCCGCCCAACACGTCCCGCCCGCCCTCGCTACACGTCGACGACTTCACCGCCCTGCACCACGTCTACCATCACAATAATAAGTGAGTATCCTCTCGTGTAGCCGCCACTTAACTCACATCTAAAGCGACGGATACATGAACAAGTTACAGAGTAAAAACTTGTTAAGCTACTACATCGGTACCTGACCTAGACACCTGGGTATGTCCTAAAACAGCATCCAGAACCATCGGAGGAGGGCAGCAGCGTCCTTTCGATTACCGATGGTGAGCATTCTGCGATCTGGGGGGTCAAAAATGGCCGCATTAAGCAAGTCCCCTAAAGCAGTTCATCTTTCTAATTCTTAACAGAATGAATTGTAAAAAGTTGCTCTCGAGTAACTTCTGAAGAATCTGCTAGTTGACTTTATGCAATTCATCATTCATCGACCGTTTTACGACTTTCTATAGAAAACTGTCAAACTAATGAATTCCGTAATAGAATCATTTGCAAAATCATTGTATGAATTGGTGCTAAAGTGACCGTTTTACGATTTGCGCAATGAATCATCATAGGATTATGCAGAATTGCTAAACGCGACCATTTTAGCCCCCCTGAGTGGCCGATTGTTAATTCCACCTATAGGCTGATTCAAACATAATGGCGGCTGTGAAGTTAGGCGCGAGACGCTGCGCTGTAGCAAAAATGAGGCGCGCGGTGTGCGCACAATCGCAAAGTCTCGCTTGCAGCGCAAATCACAGCCGCCATTAAGCTTGAATCAGTCTGTACTTACTTTGAACAGGATTTTGTCCAAGTATTGTCAATATCGTCTGTGAAAAAGAAAATGGGGTCAAGTGCCACATTTTTTGATTTTTACATTTTTGTTGACCCCAATATCTTAATGTTTTATCTTTCAAATGGCCTTACTTTCAGTTGTCTATCATGTCGCTTGCACTAAAGATTTATTTGTACTGCATCGTTAAATCCATACAACCCAAAAGTCTTAGGTCATAGTCTTCAGAGGTGGTCCCATATAATTTTAATCAAAATAGATTCAGTAGTTTGGTTTTTAAATCTAAATATCTGGAAAATCCAGGTAATCCAAATTGAAGTAATTCAAAGGCTGTTTTTTTTTATTAAATGTACTTGTTGTGTATTACGTTTATTATTTGTTTTGTCATTAGCCAGTTTTTGAAAAAAAAAAGAACTTGTCGTTTATATCCATAATGATGTTTTCGCAGTCGTGGCGCGCGGCGCGGCGCGGGCGCAGAGCGCGGCCGGTTCGCCTCCTCGCAGCCCATGCACGGACACTACCGACACCTGTTAGTAAACCGCTATACCTCTTATCTTTCCTTTTATTACCCCTCTGGTATAGGGAATAGGGAATATACATGTGTTTCAATTATTAAAAATAATAAGATAAATGGAGAGTTCAACAGAATCTGATGCTTACGTCGAAAAAATTATTCTAATCGGATGGTAAAGTTCTGAAATATAAGCGTTTAAAGTATTTGGAAGGGAGTCATCTGTCCCTTTCTAGCAAAACACGTGCTAGTATAGTGCCCTCCCTGTCTAATATGGAACTAAAATGTTTATAAGTTCGTTATTTGTGCACATATTAAAATTTTAATTTCAATTATTTCTTTGATATAAAGATCAGATTCAGTTAAATTCTCCACTTATACCATTATATGTATATATAATAAAACATGTATTTACGTTATTTATTTTATTTTATAAGCACACAATACATGCAACCAAAAAATATACATGATAACAACATATAAAGTTATTGGGCAGATATCGAAAAAAAATGTTTTTTGTTATTTTACTATTGATGTGGTCCCATAACTGATGGAAGTCGTTTTTTTTTTAAAAGAAGCTTTTTGTAATCCATGTGCTAGGTACCGCTTCCTGTCTTATAAAACTTCATGTACTAGCTTCTTGTACCAGTAACTACAAGTTACCAGTTACATGTAGATGGTTTACTTGTAGTTTGTACACAGGTTGTCTTGTAGCTTTAGAAAACACCGTACTCAATATTACAATATTTTGCGGTGTTGCCAGTTTTCCACTACAAGTCGTTACTGGAGAGCTTCAGACGTCTCATTACTCGTTAACGTTAAACATGTGTATTTCCAGTCGCGGTCGCGGTGCGTGGGAGATGGGCTCGCATTTCGGACATTTCCCGCCGTCCTCTCAGTATATGATGGGTAAGCTTAGTTACTAATTTAAGGTTAAATTTTTTGTTTTAGGTGTTTTTGTCAATAGTTTAAGGGGTATTGGTCGATGAGGCAAATCCAAGACACACTGCTTAGGTAGTAATAACTACCTCACTCCAATAGCGCTCCATAGAAAAATCCGCAAATAAGCTTATAGAGAATTCCTATTATATAGGGTTAGTTCTAATCAGTTAGCATCCTTTTAAGGGCATATTCTGTACATCAAAACAAATAACTTTTACTGTAAGGCCAACATTGGAATCGCGAAAAAAAACAGCTGTTCCATACATTTTGCCCAAGGTCGATGAACTTTTTGTATAGAACAGCTGATATTTTTTTTGCGATTTCAGTGTTGGCCCCATAGTAAAAGTTGGTTGTTTTGATGTACAGAATATGCTCTTAAAAGGATGCTAACTGATTAGAACTAACCCTGTATTTACAGAGGTGTGCGTGCGAGCACTGCTGTGTGCTCTAAATGTGGTTAGTTTCTGGAGTGAGCGAGCTGATCCTAGTAATGGTGCATCCACACCGCAGTTCATTTTTGTGGAGAAAATTTTCCAAGAGTAACAAAAAGTTATGCCATAAGATACCAGAATCATTGCCATTAGAAAAATAATTCTTACGTTGTATTTGAACTAGATTTTTAGCCCTGCGGGGCTATCATGTAATTTTTCGGGATCGCGATTCGGATACGAGTTGTCAAAAATAGGCACTTTGTCACTGTCACTGCCAAAACTCATTTGACCCTGCAGGGCAGGATGAAACGCCAAAAGACCGACGGATTTGCTTAACTTAATTAAGGAAATCAATGCCTTCGTTCGATAACGATAGCGAGAGAAATCCCTCCGTGATACTGTGAAGCTGTGACAGTGACAAGTGACATTTATGACAAATCGCGATCCCGAACAGTTACATGATTAGCCTGCAGGATATTCCACATTAAAAACATGTTTTTGCTGTAAAAATGATGCCGTACCTCGAGCATGTATCATAGCCCGGGAAAATTAGGGGTCACACTAGAATTAAAAAAAAAAGGTTTTTACGCTATAGCTTTAAACTATTTAATTCCTTTTGTGTGTATTTTTTTTGGATGTAGTAAAAAAAATACTTTGTTTATGTTTATCACCGGGACTTAATCGCGCACAAATAAATTTATTTTTATTTACCTCGACGTTTCGACCATGTTCCAATGGCCGTGGTCACGAGCTGACTGAATAATGCGGGTCATCTTGGTGAAAAATGAGAGTGTTGTGGTGTCCTACCCTCATTTGGTCTTGTTAAAACGCAGGTTTGTTTCCACGGCACACTACACTGACGGTATCAGCAGATTTCTCAGAAACCCTACCACGATATGAAAACTTGCCTATAACGGGATTCCACGACGACGACAATCTAAATCCATCTTCCCGATTGAAATTACGATGTTTTTTTATTTCAACCGCTTCACGAACCATCCTAGGATAATAATGTCGTTCAGTGGAGAGGACTTTCGGATCGTGGAGTTCAATCCAGTGACCGGATCCCGCTTCGAGCAGGTGCTCAGCGATGGCAGACTTCTGTGTCTGGCGATTTTTGTCCCGCATTCTTCAGTCAGCTCGTGACCACGGCCATTGGAACATGGTCGAAACGTCGAGGTAAATAAAAATAAATTTATTTGTGCGCGATTAAGTCCCGGTGATAAACATAATTATGTGTTCAAATCGCGAAAGTTTAAAAGTTTCATTTACTTTGTTTATATTTCAGGCGGCATGGGCTGGGGCGGGGGGAGGATGCAGCGCGGCCCGCGACATCGCTCCTTCATGCGATAGTTATACATAGATGTAATATACTTATAATAAGTGCTAGTTGTAAGAAAAGAGAAAATAAATTGATATTTAATTAATACTCTGTTTTGTTTCACTCTTTAAACGCCATGGCTTTCCACCACTTGACGACTTGCGCATCAAGAGGGATCCCCACTGCGTTTTTTCCGCTAGGTGGCGCATCGTCGTTGCGGCTTTAGTCAACTGACAATCCCATACATTTTGTTGTTTTTTTTCTACAATTTAATGGTTTTATTCTTATTAGAGTCGGATTACCGGGATAATCTCAGGGGTTTGTACAACAATTCTTTGCCTTGCTAATTAAACCTCTGTCCAACATAAAATGTAAAACAACTATCTAACCTACAAACCAATTTTCAGGCCGTCAACAGCTGCATAGATTCTTAAAGCAAGGCACGTACACCCAGAGTTTTTCCTTGGACTAGCTTATCAACTACGCCCTCATCAAGAGCCGATAGATATAAGCAAAGATTAACAAGGAAACTTGATTTTGCCACATCCGGACCGCCGCTGTCGCCACCTACGAAAAGTTTTGCCTGTGGAACGCCATTGCGTGTGGTAAAAGGCAAAGGTATTTTGGAATGTTGGCTTAAGCACATTGTTTGTGTGTGACGTCGTGTAAATGTGTATGTGAATCTAATTAAATGAACTACGCGAACATGTCCACGCATAGAAAACGGTAACTATTTGGTATACAGGGTGTTAGTTTGAACACCGTTATCCTTCTAGGATATCATTGTACTCATCATTATGAACAACTTTTAATACGGGGCCAACCCTGAAATCACGAAAAAAACAGCTATTCCATACAAAAAGGTTTGTCGATCTTGGACAAAATGTATGGAACAGCTGTTTTTTTTTCGTGATATCTGGGTTGGCCCCATAGTAAAAGTTGTTCATAATGATGAGTACAATGATATCCTAGAAGGATAACGGTGTTCAAACTAACACGCGGTATTTACAATGTGTCGCGTAGCTCTTAGGACATTGTATTAGCCCTAACCACTCCCTTCTCTAGACATGCAGGCCTGATGGCAGCTGTAAAGTGACGCCCGAAGCACTACGCATTACGAAATATCAGATTTATATGTAAGAATAGGTACCCGGCGCCTGGACCTGGGTCCTAAAACTGTGCATCCAGACCCACCGGAAGATGGGCAGCAGCGGTCTGCGAGCGGCTCTCGGTCATAGATTACGTATACTAACATAGATTGCTCACTCTATACAAAGGAAAAAACTTACTTAAAACTTATTATCGTCGCCGGTACCTCGTAGTTCCACTTATTATGTTAGATGGCGTGACTGTGTACACTTACGATTAATTTTTAGTGCCATCTATCGAGGATGTCGGGAACGAAAGTGAATCTCGGAGGCCGGTAGGCAAAACACGGTGAGCATTCTGCGATCCCCAAGCCGCCTGCCAAGCGTGGGGATATGGTGTGTGAATTCTCCAACCCACACTGAGGCTGCGTTGAAGAATTCATTCAATGGAATATTGCCCAGCAGTGAGTGAGTGTTAGTGGGATGTTAGGTAAAGGCCGGTGCAGTAGAATATAAACGAAACAATCATAGAAAATTTAGAAACAAATCAACTTTATTTATCAAGATGAAAAAGATCAAATCATATTATAATTACATAAGCTTACGAAACAGATATGTAAACCGCGAGAATCACAATCGCACTAACATAACCCTTGCTTATATACTTACTGCAAAACAAACGTGTCACTATACATACCAATTATATATTACATATACATAAACGAAAACAAATCTATCATTTCCATAAAACGCATTAACTAAATATTATTAAAGATGTAAAATTTACAATTACAATTAATACTCCACCGAGAATTTCCCATTAGCGTTTCCTATAATTGTCTTTGTTTTTTTTTTCCTTATTTTTCGTTTATTCATTAAATGATAAAACATCTCACTAGCATATGTATATTTACATGGCCGCTTGGGCCGCAGTCTGTTCCTTGTATAAAAGTATCACTCGCGACATGGCACGTTGCACAGGGCCGGCGCCGGGCCCAGGGGCCCGCTGGCCGCCGCCGGGGCCGTTCTGGCTCGCTCCACACACGGGGGCCCTAATCACCGGGGTGCTCTGGGCACGATCTGTTCACTTCGAACCATTGGTCTATGCACCTGGAAAACATAAAAAGGTAACATAAATAAACTATAATGGCACTGAGAGAAAAGGCACCGGATATGGGTGACACTAGCAAATTTTTAATATTGGTACAACGGGTTAGATGAAATCGTCGTTTTTAGGAAATCATCAATACAATACAATAACACTTTATTGACACCGTAGAAAGGACATTACAAACATAATACAGATAGGCACAAAAGGCGGTCTTATCGCTAAAAGCGATCTCTTCCAGAGAAACCTCGGATGAATAGGAAAAGTTAAAATGTGAAATAGGGACGGGGGACGTTAAAAAAAAAGAAGAAAATGGGATGAAAGAATACTTCATTTTTAAATAACAAGATTAATAAATACACTACATACAAATAGTTTACACAAATAGATATGAATATTGATACATAACAAGTTTCTAAATATACATACATAAATACAGTGACGATGCCAAAATTAAAAACTTAGGGAGTCAGTGAGCTTATTCCGCAAGCTGGCAAAGGTAATGCAGCTTCACCTGAGCCTTGAACGATTCGACGCTCTGCGCACGTCTGATTGCCACCGGAAGGGCATTACAGAGCTACAGCCCGCACGGAGAACGTAAATCAAGGAGGTGTGAGCTGGAGTAGACAAGAGGAGATTTTTTGATGACCTAAGTGTATTACAGTGAGTATCGCAGAGAAAAGTGAACCGGGAGCATAAATATGAAGGGGAGGAAGGTTTAAAAATAACCAGAAGACGTCCACTGCTGAATGTAGGCCTCTCTTAGACCGCCACACTACGAAAACCTGCCATTTGCGTCCATCGGCCCGCGACTTTCACAAAGTCGTTGCCACCTTTCATCCTCATCGGTTATCGGTTCTTCGAGCCATGTGGCGATTAAGAGCGGGAGAGAGAAAGGTCAGAACATAAACCTCCATAGAAATTTAAACCATCATTACTCCATTTTTAATAATGTATATCTTCCAAAGCCAGATTAAACTTAAAGATAGATTTCGTGAAGTCGGGAGTGTTCGGGAAGTTCTCGTGATTTTTGCAATGGGGGGTTTAGAGGCCGTTTTTTTTAAATTATGGCTATATTCTATTTCTATTAGGTACATACTTCTGATAATAAGTAGCTTTTAAGTGTCGATTTGTGTTTTCTGTTCGCATAGCGAGGAAGTAGAACTCACGAAGTCTGTGATTCCCGAAAAGTACAATACTTTCGACTTGAACACATCCATTAAGGTTTATTCAGATCAAAAGTAAACAAGTTCCTACTAAGTAAGGGTGCTCCATCCTAGACCGCCTCGTTGCATCATCGGACAGGGTGTGGTCAAACGCAAACCTAATCTGTTTTTTTTAAAGAAGTGAGAGAAGAGGGTCGGTCAGCGACTTTGTTTGTATTTAAGGCGAGGCCTCGTTTAAAGCGCGTTTGTTGCTGTAATCGATCATCGGTCAACTGTAGCAGATAGGCTCACAACGAAAAGTAAAAAACTATGCCTGATTTAGCCGATATTGATGTTACCATGGCAACAATTGCACTAGGTCACAGGTTTGCACCCTCCTGGCTATCTAGGGTAGGGTAGGCGTATCGCGCCCTAGATCAGTGCCCTACAGAGCCAGGCACAAAGAGGCATCGAGTGGTTTGGCCCTTTGAGGGCGCCACTACTGCTAGGGTGGACCAGCTTTGTCGTACGATAACCATAGGCTCTCTAAAAGCGTCCTATATATACCTACCTATCTGAACAATTCACATGACGTACGTTGGTTCTAATAAACTAGATAAGTGTAAATAAGTTTGATCGAGCGAAGCGAAGCCTAAAACGTGGGTTTAGTCTACGTGAACAAACCTGCATAAACTAATTTGTTCATGATTCAACTAATGTACGATTTTAAAAGACTAAAATCGAACATTAGTCAGAAACTACATCTTTAACAAAGACTTTAATAAGAAAAGATCAAAATAGTTTATTTAACTAAAATAAGTTAATAAACTTAATCGATTTAACACAGCACTATTTAAACATTGGCAACACCTGTAATGTAATTTTTAACCGACTTCAAATAAACCGACTTCTTTCATTTTTTTTCGGCTCTATGTTCGACTGTGTGTATTTTTTTTCATAATAAAAAAAAAAGTTTTGACATTGAATATATTATATTATTTGACTATGTAATACAATACAGCGATGTCATATCGATTATAGGTATATCGAAGCGCTGAAGTGTTTGTATAGAAACGCCACAATGTCAATCCGGTGCAGGACGAGAGCACGAAACCAATCCAATTGCAGAAAGGCGTGAGACAGGGAGACGTTATTTCTCCGAAACTGTTCACGAACGCATTGGAGGACGTTTGCAAGCTCTTGGACTGGAACGGATTCGGCATCAACATTAATGGCGAATACATCACTCACCTTCGCTTTGCCGATGATATAGTCATCATGGCAGAGTCGCTGAAGGACCTCAATACTATGCTCAGCGACCTCAGTAATATTTCCCAACAAGTGGGTCTTAAAATAAACATGGACAAGACAAAGATCATGTCCAATGTCCATGTTGTGCCCGTATCGGTTGTCGTTGGGAACGATACTCTCGAAGTTGTTGACCACTACAACTACCTTGGACAGATTGTTCAGTTAGGTAGGTCCAACTTCGACAAAGAGATCGCCCGAAGAATCCAACTCGGATGGGCAACGTTCGGAAAATTGCGTAATATCTTCTCGTCCAAAATCCCGCAGTGTCTGAAGACAAGGGTATACGACCAGTGTGTGTTGCCAGTGATGACAAGTGGAACTGAAACGTGGTCTTTAACTGCTGGCCTTTTGGATAAACTTAGAATCACGCAACGGGCAATGGAGAGAGCTATGCTCGGAGTTACTTTGCGCGATAGAATCCGGAACGAGGATATTAGCCAAAGAACCAAAGTTACCGACATAGCTCGCAAGGTTTGCAAGTTAAAGTGGCGCAGGGCAGGCCACATCGCTCGAAGAACTGACAACCGATGGGGAAGAAAGGTTCTTGAGTGGCGACCGCGAACCGGAAGACGCAGCGTAGGAAGGCCTCCCACTAGGTGGACCGACGACATTGTAAAAGTCGCGGGCAACCGGTGGATGCAAATGGCAGGTTGTCGTACAGTGTGGCGGTCTAATAGGGAGGCCTTCGTTCAGCAGTGGACGTCTCTGGGCTGATGATGATGATGTGATACAATATACATATTGACAAGTTATTAATAACAATTTATTAGGTAATTATAAATATTATATAAATTACTAGAGGTCGCCCGCGACTTCGTCCGCGTACAGAAGAAATTCGGCCCGCTCCCAAAATTCACCACGTTTTTTACCCCCCCTTCCCCCGTTGAATGAACTACCCAAAAATCTATTTTCATCACTATAACTTCAAAAACAAAGAACTTTCCATACAACATTCCACACCCCTTTTTCCCCGTTAAATCTAACCTGTCAAAAAATATTGAAAACAGCATTTTTTATTTTAAATGAACCATCCAAATCCAAATTTTCGTGACTAAAAGTACAAAAACAAAGGACTTTCATACAAACGCTTCCCCCCTGCCTTCCACCCCACCCCCCCTAGGGGTCGAATTTCGAAAAATCCTTTCTTAGTACATACGATGCGTCGGGACGCCCGACGCATCGTGACGAATACACCCTCCAAATTTCAAGTCTGTGCGAGCAGCGGTTTGGGCTGTGCGCTGTCTGTCTGTCAGTCAGTCAGTCAGTCAGTCAATCAGTCAGGACAGAGTCTTTCATATATATAGATTAGTTTCCTCATCACCTTCACTCTCTCTTCATGTGCTCATGAGTCTTTAAGGGAGGGTTAAAAGAGACATGATAAATTATAAATGAATTAGAAAAAAAAAACGATTATAGTCTTCATGCTCACCCTTTGTGGTAAATGCAGAGGCAGGGCAGTCGCGCGATGGTGTCTCCGGCGGAGAGCTCCTCCAGGCAGATCACGCACTCGCCCTTCGAGTCGCTCAGCACGTCCTCTGGAATACAACACGACACCACGTCAAATCAAATACCTCGAATAGCGACTGAACTACGATTTTTCTCGTGTCAAATCAAATAACTCGTATAGCAACTGAACTACGAGTTTTCTCGTGTCAAATCAAATAACTCGTATAGCGACTGGCCTACGAGTTTTCTCGTGTCAAATCAAATAACTCGTATAGCGACTGAACTACGATTTTTCTCGTATCAAATCAAATAACACGTATAGCGACTGAACTACGAGTTTTCTCGTGTCAAATCAAATAACTCGTATAGCGACTGAACTACGAGTTTTCACGTGTCAAATCAAATAACTCGTATAGCGACTGAACTACGAGTTTTCTCGTGTCAAATCAAATAACTCGTATAGCGACTGAGCTACGAGTTTTCACGTGTCAAATCAAATAACTCGTATAGCGACTGAGCTACGAGTTTTCTCGTGTCAAATCAAATAACTCGTAATGGCGACTAAGCTACGAGTTTTCTCGTGTCAAATCAAATAACTCGTATAGCGACTGAGCTACGAGTTTTCTCGTGTCAAATCAAATAACTCGTATAGCGACTGAACTACGAGTTTTCTCGTGTCAAATAAAATATTTAAAAAAACGGGCGTGTTTAAGCCTAGCCACACATGACACACATGACGAATGGACATGCGCTTCAGCTGTCGCGCGCTTCCGCTGCTAGTTATAGCTTGAGGCGGCGGCGTGATGCAGCTTTGGCGCGTGTCTCATGTTCTAGTACACTAAACAATTTACGGGTTGGTAATGCATTAAAAACATCACTTTTTACTCAGCTCTTTCCTCCCTCCCACAAGTTACCCCTATAAAGAATAAATAGTGTAAGGTAGGTAGGTAGTTATAGTTACCGTTATAGGAGAGCCTCGGCCTGGTGAGGCACATGACGAGGTGGCACTCAATGTCGTCCGGCAGCACGAACTTGCTGCACACAGGACACTTTATACCTGAAACAACACAACAAACATACACGTTAACTTTTGTTTGATTTTTAATAGAAAAATTGGAACATAGTACCAGAGGCAGACTATCCCCTCGGCCGGTGAAAATATAGGGTAGATCCAGCGCGGGGACACTTTTGAGGTTTGATTTTCATAGAGGCTGTGTATCTTTAGTATATTTGATTTAAGCTTGGCCACGACCTCATCTCTACGCGACCGCGGTGAAAACAATTGTAATCGTTATTGCAATAATTGTGATCGTCGTAATTGTAATTGTCTCGCGACTTGCGGAGAGGCAGGCAAAATCTATTTTTATAATAAAAAAAATAGTTAAGTAATGAAAACTGACGCGGTCTTTTCATTTTATCATCAAGTAATTTTTGTTCTGTTTTAACACGTTGACACATTTAGTTAACTCGGGTACTCCGATTACATCCAGTGACCATTTTCAAGGAGTGAAAACAAAGACCTACGTGCACGCTGCGTATGCCACGCCCTTCGAAATTATAGTCAGAATAACCGGCTAGAAGAATATTTTATTTGTTAAGGTAAATATAATTTAAAAAAAAACTGATCAAATGCTTTAAGTATAAACTAATTATAAAGGCTAACAGAGTTCGTGAGAGTCCAGGGCCGTACCGTGAACCGCTTATTGCGGGACCGAATAAGCTCAGCTGCCGACGCTGAGCGACTGTAAGTTTTATCGCCCCGCAATAGGTACGGTACGCGGTTGCGCAGCGTCGGTAGCTGAGCCTATTCGGTCCCACAATAAGTGTTCATGGTACGGCCCCTGTACTAGGCGAACCTGTACATAACAATAAACTTAATACATAACAATAAACTTAAATAAAATAAAAACAAATATCCTTAAACACACCATCACCCAGCCTAATTGCTCGAGTAAATACAAAATGAGTAAGCGAGCGCCGATAGAAGCTTTAAATAAAGGCGCTCAATAAATTCAAGAAAACGTAAACACCCACTTAATTCCTGAATAAGTAAACAGCACTCCCGGCTCAGGCGACCAGTTTACAAAATGAAATTGAACTTTCCTCCTTCATTGGGAACTCGAATGCGTGAGAAGAGTCACATGCCTACTACATCAAACATGCAGAGCCTTTGATCAGAGTTAAAAAGAAGCCTTTTCGCTTTCTTACCAAGTTCCAAGTGTAAGAAAATCTAAAAAATACTTTTCCGATTCTAATAATCACAAATATCACATTTTTACGAAATTCGTCACTATTATATTTAGTTGGATATCCCGAATAAATACGAAATAATAAAACAATTTTTTTCTAAATCTCCCGACAGATTTTCTTGAAACACCAATATCAAAAAAATTAAGTTCTCTGTTATTACTTACGGGATATTTACCGTGAACATGGTGCATACAACTGCACCGTAATATCGGGAGCTCGTTTCATAACATAATCACGGTAAGTATCCCGTAAATAATAATAAAACTGTAGTGAACTACCGTGATAGTTTAAAACAGTGTTTCATAAAACTAAGTCAAAATCGGTTCAGCCGAACCGACCACACTCACGACCAATTCACCTGTCGAATATAAAAATAGTAATCATAATCGGTTCAGCCGTTTGGGAGCTACGATGACACAGACAGACACACAGGAATACAGTACAGGCTGATTCAAACTTAATGGCGGCTGTGACTAAGTTCACAAGTTCTAAGTGCAAGACGCTGTGCAGTAGGAAAAATTAGGCGTGCGGTGTGCGTACAAGCGCAAAGTCTCGCTGCAGCGCATTTTACAGCCGCCGTTAAGTTTGAATCAGTCTGTAACACACGTCAAACTTTATAACACGTCTTTTTTGGCCGGGGGTTACAAAACTAGATGCTAAGTATGCCAGGAACTCTTTATATACATTATTTCCTTGTAAATCTTCTGTACTCTCTCTTCTTGTGTACTTCTTTGCGGTTGTTCCTCATTACGCGTCTAGTCACGTAATCCATCTCGGAGTGACGAGTGCCGGTTCTTTGTTGTTGTTGGGCAGGTACGGCATTAATTTCGTTACAAACCTTCTTGTTGGTTTTAGAAGCGCGAGTAAATAAATCTGTGGACTCCTTTTTAGGGAGTCTGAAGTTTGGTTACCGGTTTACAGGAATCTTTGGTAGACTGTCTTAACTGTCTGTCGATAACTAGATCTACATTACGAACTACATTTATTAATACTAAATACATTTAAGATTATGACTTTTCATATGAATGTTTCTGTTAAATGACTAAATAAACCCTAATATACCACATATTGAATCCATCAGTTCAACACAATTGAACTGTTCCAGAGACGTAGAGAAGGTGTCAATGTAAAGTCGGTTATATCCCCGCCAACGTTAACAATAGACTATAACCTTAGAAGTAATGCGTCCCAAGTCGGTGGCAGACGATCTACAATACAATAAGCATTCAGACCACATATCGGGCAAGACACCGTATTGTGTTTCGAATTAATACGTAAACCGATACCGATGACGGCCCAGACGGAATACTTTGAATACCAAGCGATGGAGTCAGCTCACAAACAAATTAGAGAATCGAGAGGCTAATTAAATAATATCGGTGGACATTTTTCACACAGCGCCATCTAGCCCTAAATTATCAAATCTTGTAATATGGAATACCAGAATGCTTGAAGTTTACTTATAAACTTATTTTTTGTAAATACATACTTATAATACATACTACACCCAGAAACGAACAAACGTCTATGTTCATCACATAAATGTTTGCCATGGGTGGGGATCGAACCCACGCCCTTCAGCTCTGAAGGCAGACATGCTACCAACTGAGCTATAAAAGGCAGTCAAAATTTTCACACAACTTTGTGCCGCCAATACCTACATCAAAATACTTAGGCCTTTTTGATAAAATACAGCTGTAATTAAATAATAACAAAAAAACTTGATTAGATGAAGATTTTAAGACCCTGTCGTAAACTTTGACGAGATAGTGGTGAAACGTAAGCCTGAAAACAGTCAGTTTACGGTGTGATTCTAGTATATATAGTAAGGAAATATAACAGAAATAGGTGGTACGCGCTGAAATTCTACCATTGATAGTACAGGCGTGTTGTTAAATCATACATTGAAGAACAAGCCACATAGTATAGTATGACTCTTTTGCAGAATCCACGGCACTACCAACTTCTCCTAGAAGGGACGACGCCGTCTGTAGGTGTTGGTGGTCTGAATACGCTTTCTGTGGATGTATCGATACGAATACGTTTACGACAACTAGCAGTGTGAAATATTCCTGAGTTTCAGATTAAGTAAGTAAGTAAGTTCGTATAGGCTGAGTGGCCAGCCCTAGTGTCAGAGTTAATGTGCCGCCCGAAGGCCTCTGACATGGCTGACGGTTGTTGTTATAGAAACTAGAACAAACAACCGGGACCAACAATTTAACGTGTCATCCGACCCACGGTAGCGCTCAGAAAATGAAATGCCACTCACGGTCACCCATCCGAAGACTGACCGGACCGTCCGTTGCTTAACATCGGTGATCGTTTAGAATCACCTAGACAAGCTACGCCACGAGCGCTACTGAGTTTCAGATTCAAAATAAACATATTTATATTACATCACATAAAGATTTAATTAATAAGTGATGTCTCGGAGCAATGCGCGCTGTCTAATGATTTAAATTGAATCCGCCTGTCCGGTATAAAAAGTTCCTGTCACTGCCTAATCAAACTTTTTATAGAAAAATTGGGACGAAAACTCAGGCAAAATATTATTTAAAATATTTATCATTCCAATATCCATTAAACAAAACATTCGAAATATAGGACGCGTTTGATCGGCCTTTTCATTGAAATCTGATAAATTTTAATCAGTAGTCACTGAACATTTTCATGAATAGCTTTTTAATCTCTTTATATCTGACCTCGCTTCTGTATTTAAGTGTACTCTGGTTCAGCTCAAATTTGCAACCGTTTGGTAGTTCACGCGACAAAGCGGTAGCTTAAACAACTATCGCTCTAGCGATATTAATCAGTATGTGGTCAGCCTAAGTGCGACAGCGATGTGATTAAAAAAAAAAATCTCATTATCAGCGACTATCGGAACTACCAGTGCATTGTCGTGAGACTCTAGTCGTAATACGAATTCTGCAAACTCTACGATTTCAGCGTTAACCAAACGCAATCGAATCGAAAGAAAGAGAGCTAGATCCTCCAAGGTCGAATCCCAAATCCGATTTCCAGTCACATCTGCAGTATCTGCCAAAGTATACACCAAAGACAAAGGATTCCGCCAAACCAAGCACGATAATACGCTTGTAACAGTAGCCCTTGCAATCCTGCACCCTGCGAAGGGATCTGTAATGCATCCCCTTGTTGGACTGACTGAACAAGCTAACTAACTAGGTGCCAGGGGTTATTTGCACGAAACTTTCTTGCTAAGTGAGCCGTCAGGAATTAATTGGCGGACTCAATGGTTACCGCGGGAAAATTGCTATTTTGCGTGTTTGGAGGCACGGAACGTTTTTATATTGTTTTCTTTAATTTTACTATCCAGTTATTTGCTTGTGCGTTATTGCTCTTCCAACGATGGTATTGATTGATTTTTTTAATAGGCTAGGTTTCTGACATACAGATGATAAAATAATTCTAACAATTTGCGAACATGATGAACCCGTTTAGCTTTGAATGAAAAATGTTGGTAACTGACTACATAGGGCAAAACTAGCAAAAGCTAAAGGATTGGAATTGACTCTCAATTGAGGCTTAAATCTGGGTAAGTCCTAAAACTACATCCAGAACCACCGGAGGATGGGCAGCAGCGTCCTCTTAGTTAACGGTGGTAACACTGCGATCCATTATGGCACCCCCTCCCTATTAAGGGAGAGAACTTCATCCAGTAGTGGACGTTTCCTGGCTGATAATGATGAGGCTTAAAAACCATATCGCTAATCTCATGGCGACATTTTAGCTGCTTGAAGATGGTCCTTAACCAGAAAAATAATTTAGTAAAGTTGCTATTAACCGACAGATCAATAAATAAGTTACTGCTTTACGAGTATCAATACGATCGAATCCAAATAACAGGGCTTTGTTACAAAGAAATATCATTCATCAAGTGAAGCAAAAGGCAATTTGAACTGCCGTTAGGTGGATTGTTCTTTGTACTGTGGTAGTGTATACTGAAGCAAAATATTGAATTCAACCTATGTAGTTGTTCTAGAAGTTCTAGAACGATCACCTTAGTTACGTCGGTCGTGGTTCGTATTATTTAATCTATGACTACTCAAACGTAGAAGTTGGTAACTTTTGGAGCGCTAGGAACATTATTAAGTTATGCTAAGAGAAGTAATAAATTCACGTTGCTAGTTTCATCGTAAACCTGCGTAGTTTAAATATATAAAACACTTTGAATTTTATACAACATGTTACTAAAAGGTGTGGTAATACTGCAGGTTATGTATGTACTCATCATTAAGAACAACTTTTACTATGGGACCAGCACTGAAATCGGGAAAAAATTATCAGCTGTTCCATAGAAAAATTTAATTGACCTTGGACAAAATGTATTCAGCTGTTTTTTTTCTCGATATCACGGTTGGTCCCAAAGCAAAAGTTGTTCATAATGATGAGTACATACATACCCTGCAGTATTACTACACCTTTTTGTTACACTTTGTATATACAGATTATGTAATATTTAGATAACATTATATCGCTTGAAAATAAATATAAAATCTCCATTTCGCCACTCGCTTGCATACAGCTCGAGCCATAAAAATAAAGTATAAAATACTACGCCATGACTCGGAAACGTGCGCAAAACAAAATATCTTAAAGCTGAATAAGTTAAAATACAATTAATAAAGTTTTCAAGCATTAATTAAAAAGTTCCCTACTTCAACTTTATGACTATCATATTTCTGGAATAATTAACGCACTAATCATCTTAAGTAACATTAAATTACTCCACAGTGTTGAGAAAAAGTTGCTTGGTTTTGTTATTTCAAGAAGTTTTTTAATGTAGTGAATGGTGAGTATCTTTGGTTCAGTGCTACATACAAAACACACACATACATCATTTAATTATCATACGTTCACATAAGTTCAAAATTCTTCAACAGTTTACAACATCAATAAAAATTAATTTGATTTTTTACTTTGCAACCATGTACTACTGCCTTGACAGACTACAACTAATATCTGGCTACAACTAATGTCTGGCATAAAACAATAGTACACGCTAATACGCAGTCTATTATTACACAAAAACCACAGACAGAGATTCGAAGTAAACCATCAATAATGTTCACTAATCGATTGCAGCGATGCCATGCACCCCATCTTTTTTACGCTTCTGCTCCTCATACCGTCGACCGGCGCTGCCGTGGACTGCCGCAGCGCATGCCACGCCTGCCACGCAAAGGACCAGCCTAAAGAAATCCTGGATATCTACTGCGCCATGTGCCACGAGTGCAAAGAACGCAGGAAAGAACGCATCAAGTCGAAGATCCAACTGGCCCACCAACTTTCGTCTACTACAACGGAGAAGATCACCATTACAACGAGAAAGAACGTACAGCTCAATCAATCCCCAGACAATCTTTACGCTGATCCCCCTCCTGGTATATACACGTCTTATAAATACATTTTAAGGTTTTAAGGTGCCCCTGGACGTAGTTAGATGTGCATTATGTGTTCTATTTTTATCAGACAATCAAAAATAATTTAAAATGGACGCAGATGGGTCATCGTGAAGACCTTCAGCTTATTTTACTGGCAATAGGCCTCTTAATGCTCGCCACTAGACTTGAGCTTCGGCTGTTCGCTAGCAGTCCTGCTCACCGATCGGATGGTAGATTCCGGTAAATAAAACAAGTACGCTTATGCCACCAAGTAGAGATTCGCAGCTAGACACGGCCATTTGATAGGCCGTAATATAAACTGGCATGTAAACAGCAAAAATATAAATCTTTGCCCGTCAATGAAATTCATCATCATCATCAGCCCGGAGACGTCCACTGAATGAAGGCCTCCCCCTTAGACCGCCACACTGTACGACAACCTGCCATTTGCATCCACCGGTTGCCCGCGACTTTTACAATGTCGCCGGTCCACCTAGTGGGAGGCCTTCCTACGCTGCGTCTTTCGGTTCCGGTTGGCAATAAAATTCGCCAGGCTTAAAACAATCACAACTGTACACTAATACATACTTCTACAAGTACTAACAGTAAACATAAGCAAAATCTGGACTATGAAGATTGCTTTCTATTTCTGTTGTGAGTATACTAACAGTTAAACCCATGTAGTCTACCTATAATTGTGGTGACGTTTAGCTAGTAACTACCCTGTCTCTGTTGGTATGCAATAAGTACATCATGTTGGTGTTCTTAATAAATAAACAGTTTTTTCGGTTTAAGAATAAAAGTTAACGTGTACGAATTTGCCATAACAGACTCGTTCGAAGGAACAGACATGATGGCGGACAGCGTGATCCAAGACATTCCGCCCGGGTGTCCGACAGCGCCACCTTGCTCCGACGACGAGGTTCCTCCTTCGCTATCCACCACTTTGACAACAACTACGACCACGACCACGCCCCGGCCCATATGTCCTACGATCAAGCCGTGTAAGAAGAAGATGTTGAAACTTACGTCTACTACTCTCTCGCAGCCACCGCCGCCATGTGTGCCTTGCTGTCCTATGCCGCCTTGCGCCATGCCTTGCTTACCTTACCCACCCCCTTATCCGTATTCCCCGCATAATTCCCCACCCTCTCTTCCGCCTTATCCGGGGGAACCTTCTCAACAAGTGAAACCGTTGATAAATGTAGTGGGGTTGGCAGCAACATTATCTGTTCCACATGGGCCACCAAACAATGCGTCCTCTTCCTCGCCATCTTCCCCCGCACCGGATGCATCGTCTCACTCTGTATCGCGTTCAAAGTCAGAAGCGGACTATGTGTACATGTATGTCGGGGTGCCCAAAAACATGTTAAAAGCAGTTAAATGACAGCCATGATGAAGTCAGTGCGTTTTGATTAAAATCATAACTATGACAATATTTCGTTTAGTTTTCTTCCACGATTCGTTTGATGGATGGACTGTTTTATAGGTACTTATTCTAATTGAAATGTCTGATATTCAGGCTTAGAAGAAACCAGCCGGATTGACCTTAAGATATCTCTTCAACCTTGTAATTTCGTTTTAAACTCCTTCCTTCCATACGGAACAGTAATGCTTGCACACTACTACGTTTTGTTGTGTTATGCCAAGAGGCTCGGCTCTGCCTGTGCACCGTCGTACTTTGAAACACCGCTTAAAGTTGTTAGTATTAATTAGGTAGGTACTTTATTAATGTATTAATCATCATCATTAGTCAGAAGATGTCCACTGCTGAACGAAGGCTTTTTCGCGGAGGTTCGCCTTTATTATATTATGCACCGCTTATAAACGTTTGTTAATCTAATATAATAAAAGGCTCTGTCCTGACTGACTGATAGACAACGCACAGCCCAAACCGCTGGTCGTACAGACTTGAAATTTGGAGGGTGTATTCGTCTCGATACGGAGGGGTGTACTAAGAAACTAAGAAAGGATTTTTCGAAATTCGACCTCCAAGGGGGGGGGGGGGGTTTATAAGAAAGTCTTTTGTTTTTGGACTTTTATTCACGAAAATTTGGATTTGGTTAGTTCATTTAAAATAAAAAACGCTGTTTTCAAATTTCTTTGACATGTAAGATTTAAGGGGGAGGGGAAAGGGGGGAAGTTGGTAGAGTCGGTAGAGTCGGACGAGTTGGACGAGTCGGTCGAGTCGGTAGAGTCGGAGAAGTCGGTAGAGTTTGCTCGGAATGATTTAAAGTTGAGAATTTTGAGAGCGGTCCGAATTGCTTCCGCACGCGGACGAAGTCGCGGGGGACCGCGTGCGGAAGCAATTTAGTTAGTTTAGTTTTGTTTTCATCTAGTTTATGCATAATTTTGAATAAGACCCTTTTCTGAACTTATGTACATAATAACATTCGCATAACCACAAAGTTTTATCTGATATCGAATAGTTATTACGATCTAATCCATACTTCCAATCACCATTATTTGGTCCGCTATCTATATTACGTGCCGTTTTCCAATAACATCCATGCCGAGCGAAACTATTCCACAGTAAAGGTAAACATCGATACATTAGATAGATGAAGCACCACGTATTGGACACAAAGATTTTAATTTCGCTGATGGCCTGCTAGAACTGTGTTTTACGCGGCTGGGCGATAAAAACATCGATATCAACCTTTGAAACGTATCGATATCAACATCCGAAATAAAGATATCGATATTTGACTATAGTTCAAGTTGCACCTTAAGTTCGTGGTGTGAAAATATTTAACGGAAAGGAATGGGGTAAGCACTAATATATTAATGAACAATCTGTTGTAATGTCATTACGAATAATATATAAATAATAGTTATTAATAAATCAAAAAAATAAAAGGAAACTATCGGGTGATATGAAACCACAATAACATACCAGGAGGAAAATTTAATGGTGTGCCAATGTGTGAATGCATGATGGAGCAAATTTAGACTGTTATTCAATTGTAGCAGCAAATCTGTAAGTCATCTCGTTTCAGGTGGAGTAATAAATAATTTTGGGAAATAACAGGTTTGAACAGAATATTGTGTAAATTGTAACAAGATTCGAGGTTAATATCATTATTAATTAATTAATTGATAAACATAATGCCGCAATCAAAGCTGTCTTTCAAAGCATCTTATGCCACTTACACTTTAAACTATAGCAATATTAACGCAAAAATGTATCCAAATGCTTTTATTTTTACTTACCTGGAAGATATATACCAAGGGACAATTTTTGGTTAGAATCTGTATCGTAAAAAATGGCAGGATAATTTTTACTCCGAAAAATTAGTGAAAACAAAAAAAAACGCAAGCAAAGATGCGATAAAATAATTCATTGTAAGCCGGTTGGGCAGTCCTAATGTCATAGTTGATATGTCTATGACCTCTGACATGGCTTGACGGTAGCTGTTATACGACTATCTACTGAGACCGGCCGTTTAGTAGCTCGATAAAGTCGATAAAATATTGCCGTGACCCCATCACTAGGTTAAATGGCGAAGTTCGTGGCGTATTTAACAGAAGCCGTTAATGGAGATAATGTACAACACTATGGTATATGATATTACTTTGTTTGGTTACAAAGGAACCATGTAGCTCTGATCCGTGTTTGCGTACGATGATTATTACTACGACGATGCTATTATTAGAGCTAAATACCAATTCAATTTATAACTATATAATTTTCCAGGATCAAGTGTCAAGTCTATTGAACATCGTCTCCTTGCAGATACGAGTATCGTCTAGTTTTGCTAGACAGATAAGTATAGATAGTTGTTTTAAATCTACAAGAAACAATTTTTAGTTTTAAGTGAATCTGCAAATGTTCATATCGATTACGATATTTAAAATGTAGGTTATGCAATTTAATTGTTTGCAAATGTAAGTACTTAATCATAAAACAATTGTCAATTAATTATAAAAGTCAAAATTAGCACTTACTAAAAATTTAAATTATATTAAATTAGATCATAAATCCCTGGCAAATTAGCCCTTTAGGGTCCCGTGCGCAACACCCGGCCCAAACGTACCCAACACAATGATGTAGGTTATGTATATGAAACATAATTGAATACAAAAAGCTCATTTTGACAAAAGAACCGAAAAAAGCTAATTTTACGAATATAAGTAAATCCACTTACTATGGAATAAATGATCCACCGTTTGTAACTATAATAGACTTGTGTCTAGTCTAGTCTGTCAATAAAAACAAATAAAAACCTTCATAGTTAGGGTACGTTTCCACGGATAAGTACCGGTAGAAAGGACTGAATTAGCCACGGATCACAGAGAGTTGTATCCACCGATACCGTGATCCGTTTCTTCGCAAAAACAAATTAATGTTTTACCCGCTGATCACGCTGGTATCCGTGGCTACATAAAATGAAATGTAATCATTTTCGAAACTGAACACGGTGTACACAGAACTTTTTCTGTTAATGTTATTTCCCAAAAGAAAAGAAGTATAAATTAAAATATAAAAAAAAATTATAATTAAAATTGCGAGGGAAACGGATCACGGTATCGATGGATATTCCGTGGCTAACTCAGTCCGATCACGGTATCCGTGGAGACATCCTCAAAATTACACCCTGATAGCAGAAACAATAGAACACCGAAATCGCCACAAGGGTTTCCATTTATTTTCGGCAGTTATCCGGTAAAACCTTGATAAAACAGCTGCCCTTCCTCACGATAAGAACCCGGGCTTTCGACGAATGGCAAAGAGCCCGATGGAAGGTGTTATCTTAACAACCTGCCGCCGGTCCGATCATTCCGGCTCTCGGTGATGCGCGACTGCGGCTAGCGCAGACTTACTTCGGTTAGACTTCTCTAGGTGGTTCCAGAGAGTTCCAGTCAGCCCGTGATCACGGCCATTGAAACAACCAAAAGTCGAGGTAAATAAAAAACATAATTACGTGTTCTAATCGCGAAACTTTGAAAGTTTCATCCACTAGGCCTTTAGGTTTGGTTATAGCGCAGTAAAATAAAGAATAGGTACGAACATAGTTTAAAAACGAAATAACGCTTTGCTTAAAGTGATGGTGATTTCAATGGCGACCAATGGGTTACAGCTCCCAATTGGACGACGCCGAGTTTGTGAATGCGATATAAATAACCCGCTGTCGCCCTGCTCTAGGAAAATCATCATTACCTTTACTTAGCGCTACGCGTTTACACTCTTTTATTGGTATGTATGTACATACGCGACTCGTTGAATATGAGTTCCGCTATCCACCTGCTGGTTCTATCATCAGACCCCAGTCAGTCCAGGTCAGATGTTCACGGTTGAGCTTTTAAAAGGTGAAACGCTGAACTTTTAGAAAATAAAGATTTGGCCAATGGTGCCTGTGAAAAGATTTCCGAATTGGTATTTCATAGGGTATTAACTCAAACAGTTCAGGTGATATTATATCTACCATCTTGACTACCTTATAGGTCAGTTGTAGCATGTCACAGGTGCCAGGAGAATCATTGGCCAATACTGTCTAGTTTGAACCAAGCTACAAAGCCTTCGATCATCGTCGAAAAGTAGCTAGCCTATCGGTATTTTATCGGATACATTTCGGAGAGTGTGCTTCGGATATGCATGATCTTATTCCCCCCAGCCCATTCTTATATCGGACGGCCAGGACCTCGAAAAAGCGACACCGTTTTATGGTTGATATACCAAAAACTCGTACGAAAAGGTTTGATTCCACTTTAAGTGTTCACTTTTTGTCATGCAGTAATTAGATTCGTTATCACTATTTTCTAGCAAATGTAATATGCATAGTTTTAGCTAGATATGCTTGATTGTGTTGACTTCTTAATTTTGAACGAGTTGCAAGCGCTGGGCCCGTCCATTCCATTATCAACGTCGCTGATTATAACTATGTATTTACAACATAAAAGTATATAAAGTATTCTATCAGCTATCTGGTTTCCACTTTACAACCTTTGCGTATTTTGGGGCTAGATGGCGCTGTGGGACAATGTCCACCGATATTTATTTATTTATCTCATGTTCGAAAACCAAAGACAGAACAAGCAACTACTACGTCTTCTATATCTGTGGCAGCTACGTTACAATCGGTGGAATAAAACACGCGACCACTTGTTGCACAACTGGTAATCGCTTCCAGTTGCCTTCGTAGCGAGCTGGCGAGTCGATCGATGGAGTGACGAGTGAATAGATGTCGTGACAAGTGGTACTACTCGTCTTGTCTGAATGGCTAACCGTAACGTGTAAGTTTATACACCGTTCAGGTGATAAGGCCCTAGTCAAAGATTACGAAGGATGCGCCATTGCGTAATAAAACAACGTTTGAAAATGACCCCCGCACCGTCATGTTTACGAGTTGCGCTGAAGTGCGACAGAAGATAGCACTTTTATGAGAGCAAAAGGGATAGCGCGAGTCTCGCTTAGACAAGCGAGACAGTCCTTAGGGCCGTCTTCACGGGGCCACATTTTAGGGCGCGATATGACATATCTCCCTCCTTATATATATAATATCATTGGCCCTAGTCGTTGGTTTAACCTAGAACAAACGAATCGATGTCTGAGGAACAGGCATACTACTTGCCTCGCTTGAGAGAGTTTTAGAACGTGCTAAGCTTCTGATATGGCCTAATTATGTTTTGGAAATGCCTTTGGAGTGAGGAATCATTCAAAGACAGAAGACAGAATCGAAAACAGTTTCGGACGGTAAATCAGTGTAATATGATGCAACTTTTTGCATATGGTTTTATAACACTATTATTTATTCTGTGGTATAGTGGACATTTTGAGACGTTTAGAACATATACCTTTTTTACCTTTACCTTATACCGATTAGAACTAACTAACGAACTAACTTTATAGTAAAGTTGTGCTATACCGTAATTGATCGTACTAGTCGTGCGGAGTATTTAGCTTACAAACCGCCCACCTGGGGCGGAACGATAACGATGCTATTTTTGTCCTTGTTCCTCGTTTGTAGAATGTCACAGGTAAGATAAGAGGGGAAGAGTAATGATCGAATAATGCCAGCATGTATGAAAAGGAGTGGGAAATTGAATTTGGTTGACATTTGAGCCGGGAAAAATCTTTTATGTGGTTCTTTGTACGTTGAGTTTGTAACAGGAGGAAGCTCTGTATTTTTAGCTGAAACATAATTTACTAAGAAGTCGTTTCTTTGCGAAATACATGGTTTTGTTTCAGTGTATCTATGCATTATTCTTGAGAATGGTTTTGAATAACAAGTATGACTTTTGACACCCGTCTATAATGTACAACATGATATTTGCCGACACGATAATGTACGGCATAATAATTGGTGTACATGCACATCGAATATCATGCTGTATAATCCATGTCGTACAATACTGGCCGTCCATTATAGGCTCGTGTCTATAAAGTACGGCAAGGAAAGCACAGATGGGTCCCTATATTGTCAATAATTCGAGTACATATCACAAATTGTCATTAAAAAAAACCTGAACCCAACTGCTATACAAATAAGGAAACAAGGTCATGTACACGGATTACTGGCTGTAGAATGCTCTTATACATCAAATATCAGTCTGTACAAAATCGGGGTGTGCATTATTGAGCCTAGCCGATAATGTACGGCATGATATTGCACAGCATGGTATTCGATGTACATGTACACCAATTATCGTGCTGTGCATTATTATGCCGTACAACACCATGCCGTACATTATTGCCTCCCACTTTTGCAACAAGATGTTTCAAGATACCCAAAAACGGATTGACTACGCACTTTATAGAGATACAATGTGTAGCAAAAGGTTCAACAATACTGAAGGGAATATGAACTCATCATTATGAACAACTTTTACTATCAGGACAACCCTAATAAACCCCAAAAAGTTTATTGACAAAATGTATGGAACAGCTGTTTTTTTTCGCGATTTCAAGGTTGCTCCATAGTTAAAGTTGTTCATAATGATGAGTATATACATACCTTTCAGTAATGTTGAACCTTTTTGTTACACATTGCAAAATAACATAAAAACACAATAATAACTTGAACCAGGATTCACAACTGACAGCTATTAAGCATTTATGGCAAGCGTTATCACCATAAATAACCACAGTGGACCTTAGTTAACCAAACACGGACTCCACCTATTATTATGGACTAATAAGATGGTAACTGCATGCATGCTGATCTGGCAAACGGCTTTAGAATTGTAATGAATTTCTACATTGGATATAGCTGACACGAATCACATACTGGACCTGGGTATGTCCTTAAACTGCAACCAGACCCACCGGAGGACGGGCAGCAGAGTCCTCTTGGTTAACGGTGGTGAGCATTCTGCGATCCCCAAGCCGCCTGCCAAGCGTGGGGATTATGGCAACACTCCTCTTATTGGGAGGCCTTCGTCCAGCAGTGGACGTAGGCATTTTTAAACATTTTGCAAAGGATCTTCGATCACATCATCACTTCCCATCAGGTGAGATCAGAAGCATGTCTAGTTTATTGTCAAAAAGTGAGTTTTTATTAAATGCTTATGTTAGCGCTACCAAATGCTACTACCATCTCCCCGATGTAATAATGAAGATGCGGTTTACGATGGAGCGCGCTTGCTGGGACTAATGCGCGACTTTTAAACTTCTAGATTACTAAATGGTAAGTAATACAAATAATATTTTTAGCCCAAAAGTTCAGTTGGCACATTGCATCTCTGCTTTGAGAGCTTTAGGGAAACGAACTCACGCCGAGTTCGATTCCCACCCAGGACAAACATTCGTGTGAAAAACATTGATGTTTGCTCTCTCTGACTTGGGGTTTTATGTATTGTAAGTATTTTATTATGAAAACTGACGTGGTTTTGACACATATATATATATTTTTTTGGAGTATCCGATTGAATTAAACGTGAGTATTGTAAGTATGTATTTTAACAAAGGTATATATTGTATTCTATCAGTTATCTAGTTCCAATAGTTTGAGGCTAGATGGCGCTGTGTGAAATGTCCAGCAATATTGATTTATTGTATTAATTTATTACAATAGTAGCGTGTACGTGATTCGCTCGTCTTATTATGGAAGGCAAACGTTACCAGTTAGATACAAACTGAATAGTTTAATTACTGCTGTTTGTATGGATTGCGAAGAGATAGGAATGCTAACATACTCGTAGCAGTGTTATTGTCAATGCCCTCGCATTGTTTCATGTCGGCACTGCCATGTATTGGTTGTGGCATTCGATGTGTATGGAAGTCGGTTTGATCGTATGTGGCTGGACGGAGGATTGTCTAGGACAAAGTTTTCCACCTTAATTCAGTTAAAAGTTTCTTATACCTATACCTTTGCGCGATAAAATCCGGATTGAGGATATTCGCCAAAGAACCAAAGTCACCGACATAGCTCGCGGGGTTTGCAAGTTGAAGCGACAATGAACAGGCCACATCGATCGCTCGAAGAACTGACAACCGATGGGGAAGAAAGGTTTTTGAGTGGCGACCGCGAACCGGAACACGCAGCGTAGGAAAGTATCCCACTAGGTGAACCGACGACATTGTAAAAGTCGCGGGCAACCGGTGGATGCATATGGCAGGTTGTCGTACAGTGTGGCGGTTTAAGGGGAAGGCCTTCGTTCAACAATGGACGTCTCCGGGCTGATGATGATGAAAGTACATTTTAATCAGGTCATGTTATTGGCCATCGGCAGCCTATATCTGAAACAGGTTCACCAATCGCCGGTAAACAACAGATCTACCTACAAATATGTGCTCCAAACACTATAGACAATGCAATTGGCACTGACACGTATATCAGCGGGTTGTGTCGCCTACTGTGTTACGCTTCATTTATTTCTAATGATTCTCTAGTGCAATCCCTTTATATAACATTCAGCCAATTCAGCCAATAAAGGAAGAATAAATATTATATTCAAAAAGATTATAAATTAGGATTATTGTATATTCGATCAGGACGAGACTGTTGAGACATTTGAAATATTTGTATAACATCTTATTCTGTACAGTTTATGCAAAAAAAAAAGTATAAATATGAAGAAACAACAGAACAATTTATCGCATACTGAGACCAATAAGGATTATCACCATAGATTAAATAGCAGCCACTACAGAACACACAAGGGCATGAACAAATCTGAATTGTTAAGCTAATGCCACCGATCACCATAAAGTCTAGCAACTGATTGCAGTGGCCGCGGCTCCAACCCGAGAGAAGTACATCGTTCTCAGTCGTAAATCGTCAATAATACTAAAACTGAAACTATCACTAAAACACACACATTAAAACTTTTACTAATACTACAATTGTTGATAACTGGTATTCCTAAAGATAAGCTGATCCAACTGCTAAGATTTAATATTTGTAATATTTTCCAGGTTCTCCGGTTGTTTTGTTACTAACATCTTAAAGAGAAAATTTGACATCGTTTAGCATGGCAAATGCACAATCTGTGACGCCATTAATCTTCCCAGGAGCAAAGTAAAATAGTCAACTGACGTTAGAAGATCAAGTGATTTATTTCTAGCTTCACATTAATATCATTCACAAGGATTCCCAATAACAAAACGACTGCAAAGATAAGAAGTAGTGCAAGGATTCCTTGCAAATATTAGAACTAATCATCAAACTGACCATAGAGCATACCACAAAGTAATAGTAAATCAGTTATTTACCATAGAGTATTCTCCTGGGTGGCCGGCGTACTTGTGCACCATAAGCGGCCGCATCTTGCTCGGCGTCGGGCACGCACGTCCCTATGATGATGCCCATCCTCACCATGCCTTGGAGATCACATCCACCTCATAGCACCACCGAACCCCCAGATCTGTGTCTTAATACCGACACTGTGCACATCAATCTCAAATCTTGGTCCCAACACTACACATTGACTCAATCCTCACGAACTTCACAACACTATCTCGTAATTTTACACACTGGCAACTATAATAAGCTTTTGTTCCAAATTTAAAACTGTTATTATTCCAAATTTGAAACTTAAACTTCATGAAACTTTCTCGACGATTTTGGATTTCCGTTATCGCATATTAAACTTTTTAAATAAGTAGGTGTGATTAGACTAAATTCCAAACATATTTCTAAAATCAAAACTGAAACTTTTCTAAAGACATTTTCCTGTTGACTTGGGAGCAGTGTGGTCGCGCGTCTGTCGTGACAGTCGTGATAGGACTGCCTGGTCGCCGCGCGAGTGACCGCCGCATGAGGTCGCGAGCCTCATAAGCCCATGTCACATTTGGCGAGCTGTGACGTATGTGGCAACGCACGTCACCCGCATAAGGCCAGCTAGCTACCATAAAGAAGCTATTTCCGAGTGTTTCCCTTACAAACAGGGTAAAAATAGAAATGTAAGCCATTATTCGTTATTATTGCCCAGTGTTGCATGCACAATAATAATGCAGCTGAAATGGTGTTTGTAAAACGAATTCTGTAGCAGCATGTTAAGTATGTAGGTACTTTAAAATGTAATTTTCGTATGTTAATCTTGTAGCGTGGCTTTGTGGTTGTGAATAAAGTGGAGATTTCAGTTCTCTTGGTAACTTTAGTGAGACGAGAGACATCGAAGTAATTACTAAACTTTTGTTACTTGTTTGTGTTCTTGAAGAAGATTAAATTTTATTTGTTATAAAGTGACTTGCTTGTCATATTCAACAAAAGTTATTAATGGCAAATTAATATAATTAGTTATAATTATAACAGAACAAATCTACATAATAAGGATCACATGCTTTGCGGAAAATTTAAATAAATGAGGTTCTTTTTCATATACTTCGTATTTCTGTGGCAACGTAGCTTCTAACGGATAACCGATTTTGAATTAGCTTTTTTGTTTGAAAGGTTCTCGGCTCTATTCTCCGCTGCAACTCAAGAGAGTTGGGGGTTTTTCTTGTTCATTTGTAAATCTAATCTAACATACTGCATCGTGTAAACGGCACAGGAATAAGCGTGGGAGGCATCGCGTACACTAAATCTAATTAGAGCTATCGATTTCCACGCGTATGAATCCTATTAGCGGGTAATATCCACCTACTCAACACACGTCGCGCCGGTGAACTTGTCACCAATGTCACCACTCGGTGACATATTAGGCCGTTAGAGTCGGGTCAACGTAGTAAAGTCTAGTATCTAGTCTAGTGTCACATCCTTTTAGCTGTTTAAACCTAAAAGGATGAGACACTAGTACTAATTTATATTAAAATAGCATGTGATTGAATCAGGCGACACTTTGCGGAAGTTCATTTTAACCCAACTATTAAAACTGAGTGTTTGTGTTGTGTTAAATTCGCCTATTTTTTACTATTGATTCATTCAGATTTTCAGTTTTCATGGCGTTGCTTTTGACGAATTCTGACAAAATCAGTGTGGGATTGGACGAAACTTTTATATGTGTTTGAACACAGCTTTCCTGAAGTAAACTCATGATTGTGATGGTAAAGTCGAAAATGATAATAATATACTTACACTAAAACACCTAATTTGGAATGGGGACTGGCTCTCAAGTAAAGCTGCCTGAACACCATATCGATTATTGATTGACGCTTGGCGTCAATGGCGGCAGATTTTGACTTGAGGGTAGCTATAGGGGAGTAGGCTAGTGAAGTAGTGAGGCTACTGTGACCAGCCTGCCGAGTAGGTACTAGAAACTACCCGAACTACCCCCGGAGTACTACCCTATGGTTTCCTCACAATATTTTCCTTTACTGGAAGTTCAAGTACATTTTTGGGATTTCGAAGCCAGGACCTTCGGCGAGAACCTGAGTTATCATCGCTCCAAACGGCTATCAGAGTATTCATTATTTTGGGAATTCAACATTTCAGAAAGTCGAAGCAAGAGATTACTTTTGCTTTTTAACCGACTTCAAAAAAGGAGGAGGTTCTATGTTCGACGGTATGTATGTTTTTTTTTTGTATATGTTCACCGATTTCTCCGTCAATTGTGGACCGATTTAAAAAAATAAAATATCGTATAGGGTATATTAATTTGAAGTTGATTGTATAATTTTTTTGAAAATGTTACTTGTGGTATTTGCTAATGATATAATAAGCCTAAAGGATCTCAAAGCACGCTATACTTCAAGATCGAATTGTCTAAATCTCAGTCAATTGACTGTTCGTACCAAGCCGAGGAAAGCATTAAACCAATCAAATCTGAGCCTTACGACTGTACTCGTCCTCCGACCCTAAAGAAATTTCCAGCCCGTTTCAGATTTCCCCTCGAATATGAGTCTCCTAAGCAGACGTTTGATAGACGCAATCTGTGCGTAATAAATTGAATTCCTTTGGGTAGAAATTTTTCGCTATTCTCTGTAGGTTGAAGCGGGCGAGGCTTGCCCCATGGGCGTATTAAGAACGCTCTGGTATTATGGGGTTTATGTTATTTACAGGTTAGTTCTAATCAGTTAGCATCCTCTTAAGGGCATATTCTGTATATCAGAAACAAAAACTTTTACTATGGGGCCAACATTCAAATCGCCAAAAAAAACTGTTCCATACATTTTGCCCAAGGTCGATGAACTTTTTGTATGGAACAGCTGTTTTTTTTTCGCGATTTCAATGTTAGCCCCATAGTAAAAGTTGTTTATATTGCTGTACAGAATATGCCCTTAAAAAGATTCCAACTGATTAGAACGAACCCTGTATAATCTATCTATATCAATAACACCCAAACACAAATTCAACAACCCGGAAATTTTCCAAAGTCCAAGGGCGTTAATGTCGTCACTTATTAATCCTACCGTAACGCATCTACTTCAGGCGGGGGCACAGAATAAATGATTGTACGTGTGGCCGGGGTGGTCTTCGGTGGCCGACAGCGGCCCTCGGCGGTCAATACGATGAAATGGCGTGGAAAAGGTCAACTTGCGTGTCGCTAATCTTGAATTTACACTTCAAACGGTAAGCAAACCACAGCCAGCACAAACACCATTTAAATATGTCCCACACATCATTATCGGCCTTACCTAAAATAATCTCGATTCTCTTAGTCACTGCTTAAACTTCTCTGTCCTTTTCTAGCACGTGCAACTTCACGTCAGAGAGAAGATGGCAGAACATCTTAAGCAGTGACTAACGGTTGAAAAGTTTTTTTAAGTAAGGCCGTAAATCTCGGACATTAGGTACCTACTTAAATATTTAAAAATTTAAATATTTTACGAAAATGTTCCAAAATGAAGTTTCTTTGAGTTTTTTTCTATTGACTAAAATCATACTAATGAATTGAAAGATTTTACTTAAAATGTTGAAGTATACCTACCATTTATTTTTTTCATTTGAAAACTATAAGAATTCTGGTAACAAAATATAAAATGTCAGACCTCGTTATAGGCATTTCGTGAAAAGGCCTGAAGAACCCGCTTTTCATTAGGTAGCATTTTCAGATAGATTGGATACTTTTGACACTAAAGAATAAAACTGTCCCAAATTGAAATTAATGTATAAACCACTGAAGAGAGAAGTGAATAGACCGGAAATGTGACGGGCCGCGCTAGCCGGCATTAGGTGCAAATGCGCTTAATGACAATTCTACCAATATCATGTTTTTAAACTGAGAATACTCAAAATGACAATTTAAATAGACGCGTAGGAAACCAAACCACATTGTATCGTAATTAGATGAACTTTAATCTGTTGCAAATTGGCATTTCGAGTGTTTTACTACAAATGCGCGACAAATTATTGGCATTTTTCGTCGTAGTTTCTATACAAATAAGTGTGAAACTGGCGACAGCGGTTTTCCAAACAATTGCTTTAGAGCATTATTTTGGCAGCCATTCTATTAGAAGAAGTAGGGATTTCGCTTTTCTGTGGTATAAACCATGGAGGATAAGGAGTTGCGATGAGCGACTTGCAGCCGCAGATCCTATTTTGCGAACGGAGTGTGTGACGTCATACTTATTTGCTCAGTCTGCTAACGTCCGCCACACGTAACGGTCATTCAAACTTACATATTGGACGTACGATTTTTAATGTTACCCAGTAACTGTAAAAATGAAATAAGTTGCTTTGTTTCTTTATGTAAAAATGACCGAGGGAAAATTTCAGATGACATGATTGGCATCAAATTTTATTTCTATATTTAGTGATCCGTTCTATAAAATTAAAAAACGCGACATCTAGCGTGATTTTAAGAAATTAAGTGTTAATTCACTTAGTTCGATTCTCAAAAACTTTTCCTGAAAACCGCCAGATGGCAGTACAATTTGCCACTCCTCCCGCGAACCTACAACTGCACAGTCACGCGTCTTTCTAAGGAAAAACCCTTTGATCACATCTCTGCTTCTATTACTCTGTGGTATAAACTCATGAGCGAGTCACAATTAAGTCATCAAGTCCTATGTAGTACCATAGAACACAATATTATCTCGAGGCACACCTTAGCAAGTTAAGTACTACGCTTTTCCCAGCAACGAGAAGAAAGGTGATATTACTTACTTTAGAAATCGTCCTTACCGAGTCTAAACTGAGCAGACAAACAAATCTGTCGACCTTCAACCTTCATCGCGAGCTTTGAATAGCAGAGACGTGCCAAACTCAGTCGAAATCAGAAGCCAAACATAATATTTGCGTTGGAAGGGTCGACGCCGCGTTTAATGAAACAATAATAGCGTACAGGTTTTACGCGTATGTCTTTATACAGGGTTAGTTCTAATCAGTTAGCATCCTTTTAAGGGAATATTTTGTACATCAAAACAAACAACTTTTATTATGGGGCCAACATTGAAATCGCAAAAAAAACAGCTGTTCCATACAAAAAGTTCATCAGCCTTGGACAAAATGTATGGAACAGCTGTATTTTTTTCGCGATTTTTATGTTGGCCCAATAGTAAAAGTTGTTTGTTTTGATGTACAGAATATGTCCATTAAAAGGATGCTAACTGATTAGAACTAACCCTGTATAAGGAAACATAGTTAGTGAATATTTTTAACCGACTTCAAAAAAGGAGTAGGTTCTATGTTCGACGGCATGTATATATTTTTTTTAAATGTATTTTCACCGATTTCTCCGTCAATTGTGGACCGATTTTGAAAATATTTTTTTATTTGAAAGGGTAATGCTCCCGAGGTGGTCCCATATTAATTTGAAGCCGGTTGAATTTTTTTTGAAAATGTTACTTGTTTTCTACCTTATAGCTTAGTTGGTAGTACTAGCTGAAGGGTGTTGGCAGGCCAGGCGCACTGTGCACAGTTTAGGTACGAGTTTGTACAGACCCAACTTGCCTTTAAGTTTGTATGGCTGGCTGGGATTTTTTGAGTCTTCTGTATGTAGTGTTTGATTATACTGTGGTATGGGTTCGAGTCCCACCTAGGTGGCATATTTATGTTACGAATATTGATGTTTTCCTGTCTCAGAGCATTTAAAAAGAGTATGTGTTAAAAGTCTTAAAAGTATGCATTTTCAAATAAAAAGTAGGTATAAATAATATCAGTTCTCATTGAAAAAAAATAAAAACTAATATTTGTGTTACAAAAATTTTGCTTAAAGGGGTTGATAATTATGACACGTAAGGCAGAGACTTCTGTAGCTTAATTGGCAAAGCAGTTGGGACGGAAACCCAGAGATTGCTCATATGCAGGTTCAAGTCCAAAGTCAAAGTCTAATCGTTTATTGCACGTTATCCAGAGAGAGAGAGAGAGAGAGAGAGAGAGAGAGAGAGAGAGGTCCAGAGGTTATAATTTTTCTTACTGTTATAAACTTTAAAAGCATAGATAAACCCAAAGTGTGGAATCACTTCAAATAAAATATTCAATAGTATAACTACGAAAGTGGAGAATATAAACTAAAAGCTTTAGTACAACTAGCTTTTAGCACGACACTGTTCCGGTAACCGGTAACCATGATACTATAGAGTAGGTAGAGAACTAGAGAACAATATATAATAGACAATAGACAATAGTTTATTCGTGGCAAAAGTATAAACAAAAAAGCAGTTACACAGAACACGGAACAGTAAAACATAAATAAAAAAAATGTTTACCTTTTGCCACAAACCGGCCCCAACTCAGCAAGATGCCGGTTGCGAGCAACCGGCGCTGGTCTATGTTAATTAACAAAACGCTTACAAACAATTATTATGATAGCAGGAAACGTTTGACTCTCTTGTATTCTGGGGGTATTATCAAAGTATTTTCTAAGCTCGTTTTCGCCGAATTTCAATAACATTGGGCATCAAACTTTCGAGAGTTTCTCAGCCTCATATTTACAAAGATTCTTATTGGCAAAGGTTAAATTATTTTGTTCTTCGTAAGTTCAAGCATTCATATAATAAACTAGAGGTCACCCGCGACTTCGTCCCCGTACGGAAGAAATTCAGTCCGCTCCCAAAATTCACCACTTTGAATCATCCCGAGCAATAACAATAATATTTAAAATACATAAAATAATGTGATCGCTCTGTATTATTTTCTAAAACTGAAACTTTTCTTAACTCCACCGATTACGTTTACTATTTTAATTCATTAAAATAATTTTACTATTTCAACGCTAACGCGAGCTATGCTCGGAGATACTTTGCGCGGTAAAATCCGGAACGTGGATATTCGCCAAAGAACCAAAGTCACCGAACCGAGTCATAGCTCGCAGGATTTGCAAGTTGAAGTGGCGAAGGGCAGGCCACATCGCTCGAAGAACTGATAACCGATGGGGAAGAAACGTTCTTGAGTGGCGACCGCGAACCGGAAGACGCAACGTAGAAAGGCCTCCCACTAGGTGGACCGACGACATTGTAAAAGTCGCGGGCAACTGGTGGATGCAAATGGCAAGTTGTCGTACAGTGTGGCGATCTAAGGGGGAGGCCTTCGTTCAGCAGTGGACGTCTCCGGGCTGATGATGATGATGACTATTTTAACGAAACTATGTTCTTAACTGACCGCACCTGAGGTAATTTTTAACTTTAAAATGTCTGTCTGTAAATATAAATACATTATTGTAGGCAAGTTAAATACTACGCATTGGTTTGTTTGCATGTCAACAAATAGAAAGTAAGTTCAGTCGGTCTAATCACCACTACGCACTACCGGCCCGTAGGGAAAGGTCATTAAGGACCGTGTTCCACCACCGACATTTCATAGCGTTGTGCCCACGCAAACTTGCATGTCCTTGTAACTAATGGGTGCGAAGCTAATTCAGCTGATTGGTAAATTGGCCATACTCATTAATTTATAGCTCCCAGTTCAAAAGCCTATTTTGATCTTTAGATAATCAAAATAATCTTGAGCATTTCTTCGGCCCAGTTTAGTATTTCACCTTCCGGGAAACAGATTATTTTGTTTTCGACGTTTGACTAAAGGTACTGTTAGGTTTGCATCACTCGAAGGTCAGAATTAGAATCTATTTTTGGGGTTGGCCGAAAGGAGTAGGTCAAACTTAGGAAAAACCAGTCATTCCGCGAGGAGGCAACAAAACCTTTAACTATAACATATGTATTAAACCCACATCCGCACAGCCTAAACCGCTGGTTCCAGAGTAATTAAATATATGTAGAAGTAATATTATTTGTAATAAGCTTTTTTTTTTAAATACAGTCGTCTTCAATTTCGAATACCTGGATGACATCTTCATATTTTCTAGTAATTTTGATATAAAAAACAAACTACTGAATTGATTTTGATAAAATTTATATGGGACCACCTCTGAAGTATTACCTATCAAACAAAAAAAGAATCATCAAAATCAGTTCATAATTGACGTAGTAATCGCGTAACATACATACAAAAAAATATATATATACATGTACAGTTGAATTGAGATCCTCCTTTTTTGAAGTCGGTTGAAACGTAACTTATATCATTGTTTTACTTATACAGCAAAACATAGAACCACTTTGTTTCAGTAATAAAAGAGATCGATTTTGTAGAAGCAGTAAAGCTATTTTAATAGCTTTCCATCATTGAGCTAGTATCTAACTTCCATCGACCATATTCCCGGCACGATTCAACATTTCTTCCTGGAAATATTCATCTACTCCCCTAGGCTAATATGTACGGGAAATTAAATAATAACGAGATGGATCAAGATCGAAAACTTAAGTGTAGAAATAAATTAGATAAAGTTTTTAAGTGTTTAAAATGTAGAGATAGATCATTTTCTATTAAGCTGAAATGGAACAGTGAGATACTTAATGGCCTGTTTGTTTAGAATTGTGAATCAGTGACGATTGTGTCCGGTTTATTATTAAAGTAACGTATGCTGACCTGAGTATGTCTTAAAACTGCATCCAGAACCACCGGAGGATGGGCAGCAGCGTCCTCTTAGCTAACGGTGGTAACACTCTGCGATCCCCAAGCCGCCTGCCAAGCGTGGGGATTATGGCTACCCCTCCCTAATAAGGGGGAGGCCCTCGTCCAGCAGTGGACGTATTCCGGCTGATGACGATGATGTATTCTACAAGATACATGCTGTAATTTTTGCTAATGAACAAAGAAAAAGAATTGTCTGTCCAATTAATTCTTGTCGAATAAAATCAACCCTATGACGACATCTTACCCATCGCGGGACAGACTTGGATGAGATAGTCCAAAATAGAGAGAATCAAGAGGAGGCCTATACTCAGCTACTAGCCTACTACCACTGAAGAGAGAAGTGAATAGAACGGAAATGTGACGGGCCGCGCTAGCCGGCATTAAGTGTAAATGCGCTTAATGACAATTCTACCGATATACATGTTTTTAAACTGAGAATACACAAAAAGACAATTTAAATAGACGCGTAGGAAACCAAACCACATTGCATCGTAATTAAATCAATTTTAATCTGTTGCAAAATGGTATTACTAGCATTTTATTTCAAATACGCGACCAATGATTGTCATTTTTTCTATACAATTATGTGTGAAACTGGCGACAGCGGTTTTCCATAAAATTGCATAACAACATTGTTTTGACAGCCGTTCTACCTAAGAAATAGGGCTTTCGCTTTTCTGTGCCTACTACGGCCTGTACTTGGTTGATACGGGCTGAGGACGACGATGATGAATTTGACTTATTTGATATTGTATAATTTAAAAGTAAAATTAAGCTGGCACATAAGTAGGTGCCATCAATGAGTCACTTCGAGCTCGTAACACACGTGAAATTGTCTTGGTTCAGTAATCTGAAAGTAAACCCGCTTGTTATTCCAAGCCAATGTTCTGTAGGAACAGGGGTCTATTATTCTACGGAAGGACCCTCTGGGCCTCGGTGGCGATTACAAACAATCGCCTAGCCGGCGATTGTTTGTATTGGGTTACCTATCGTTTCGATTTGACCGGACAATGGATTTTAGCAGGTACCGCGGATGTACGTGTTTAGGACGTTTCAACGACCCATTTGACGCAAAAGTGTCTGTTACTACCTTCCTGTTATATGTGCTACAATAAAAAAAATAAGATTCAAGAATTGAGATGAGACACAAGACATGAAACGAAAACAGAACACTGCACCCCGCATCCCTGTAGGACATACGCTACGCGTGACATTTTGTTATTTATTTTACCGACTACACAAAAAGGAAGGTTATGATTAAAGCAGTGTTTATAATTTAGTTTATTGTCAGGACTTTATAAATTTTGAGATGGTAACCCTAACGGGAAGTGAATCCACAGAGGCAGAGGAATCGGCTTTGTTAGCCGAAACTCGGAGATGTTTGTTCCGCAGGGTTCCGCTGACGGAGTAGTGGAATGGATCCCGGAACCTGGCGGAAGCATTATGCACTATTAACGGAGTCGTTAAATACATTACTGTGAAATAGGACAAAACATGGGAAGAAAACCAGGAAACGTTAGAAGAGTGGAATCTTATTTCATAAATATCTCTCACATATAAGTAAAACAATCCGTTCCATTCTAGGCGATTTTACAATCTTCGACCACAAAACCAGCTGCTCGGCTGAGGTCTAACGCCCAGTCTATCAACCACAAAACGAATTTATCAGTATGACAAACCTATCGGGAATCACAGGAGGATCAGGTTAGCCCGAGGTAGGGGACAATAAATAGACTATAGGGGCTTGGTTAAACGTGGTGAGCATTCTGCGATCCCCAAGCGTGGGGATCATGGCAACCTCTCCTTATCAAGGGAGAGGCCTTCGTCCAACAGTAAACGTCTTCTGGCTGATGATGAGGGGACAATAGAAAGGAAGACGCGGCTGATGATGATGCTAATGACTAGTGGACAGGAAATCTCGATCGTTTACACTACGGAACACCATATTGTGTTCGTTCGACACGCACTTTGCCAGCTTATTTATGATATTGCGATTTTAGATAAAGTTTGCTTAGGATAGGAAAACACGATACAATTCTTTTGATACAAGATCGTTGAAGAATAACACAAAAATACGGATTATGGTTAGATGTCGTCCAAGGACGAATCCTTTTTATGTCTATTCACGTCTATGACAAAAAGCCGAGAGTTGATTCGCGGTCGTATCGGAGGGTATGTTCATACCTTTTTGAAGCCGATTCAATCACACCAATACAATTTGTTGAAGCACTGATGTGATTTGACGTCTCGACTTTGAACGACTCTATTGACGTATCTATTCAAATAAATGTTGAGTCAGACTGTACATATGAGATGCTAAATATATTTAAAACTGCGAAATTGGATTTTTAAAGTCTTCTCGTGGATTTACAAACGCGATTTAATAAATTTTTTGGTAGCTAAAATTTGCAAGTTTGATTTCTAAAATTTATTTGACAAGCCAGCTGCTATACTGTTTATACTTTAGACAACAACGCGCATTGATGCGATTTACCACAAACTAGGCAAAGCATATTTTAGCGATTTTCATGGACTTTTGAAAGACGAACCAGTACCCTTAGTATGAGTTTTAATACTTTTACGTTCTTCTTTCTCTGTGCCTCTTCCCACGGCATTTGGGGTCGGCCCTCTGAATAAGTTGTCGCCGTTCAGTCCTATTATTTTTGATAGCTGGTATAGTTTGTTTTTTAATTTTATCCCCCAATTAGCTACGTTAACATTACTTATTTCGTTTTAGCAGGCTCCATACATACTTATTTTGCAGTTTCCCCTAGGGTCGCTTAACAAACCTGTATGGTGCTTGAAAAACTTCTCGAAACAAAATGTAGTTTTTTTTGGCATATAGACTGGCGTCTGTCTGCCGTTGCACCTGATATTAAGCAAAGATGTAATCCACGATGGCGCACGCTTACGAAGAAGATACCGATTCAATCGCTACTAGAAGACACCCAGTTTGTAACGTTAACTATCAAAACACATACTAAGGGTACCGATGACGTCAGTGGAAACAGGGCAGGCTTGTTAGGGTGCTTTTATATAAAATATATACTTATTTAATCCCGGATATATTACAGGAAGCGGCTCATTAGCCGTATTGAAAGTAAAGGGTGCGTTGACGTCTCGCAAAATGAGGGTTGTCTATACTTCTTTAGTGGCTGATTGGGAACCAAAGAACTTGTGTGGGCGAACTATATAATCTAGGATAATGAGGGTATGATATGGCGGAATCGGTTTAATTATGTTTTTCCGCAATATGAGATTATTAGTAATAGAAATACTTTGTTCCACATGACGAGAATGTGGGCATGTATATTGGTCTCTTGGCTTCACCGTCATCGGAGGAGGCCAAGAAGCTAATACGGCTGTTTTTGTATCGAACATAATAGTAATATTACGTGTAAATAGGCTACTATGGGAGTGGCATGGTCGAAAATCGACCGAACTCCATAATAAAAAAGAATAAAAAAAAAAAAAAAAAAAATACTTATGAGGACTTTGAACGGTTAATAGGTATTGATATTTTTATTGGTTGTGTGTCGTATAGATTTAAGGTCGCTGCACAGATATATATTCTGTCTCGATATATATAGCGACAGAATATTGAATATTGACTCGAGACAATATTCTCGTCTCAATATCTAAATATTCTTGCAATGAAGCTCAATATTTTTGCTATGGAACCACATTAAAAAACGCATACCAACCAGCGTTGTAATGACATCGCCTCATCTCGTGATAGTATTTATTTATTTATAAAAATATCGCTCGGGTGAGTATTACAGATTGCCCCCGACTCACCTACCCAGGGATCAGTGATGCTAACTTTAACTACTTTTTATTTTATTACCTTAGTTATATAGCTAGTTGCTTGCTTAGTTAGTTCTTACAAATACAAATGGTTTATTAAGCGCAAATCAGTGATACAACTACAAAATGAACCCTTGCTCCTAAACTAGTAAAAACTGTGTTTTAGGAACCGATGGCTAGTTATTGTTGCTTGCTTACTTATTTTAAGTTAGCAACACTGATCCGTGGTGGGTGAATTGCGGGCAACCTATAGCAACATTCTAATTTATTATGCTTAATGCTACTCAAAAAAGAACTAACATAATATAAAAGATGTAAAAACTGAATCGAATTCAAAACTACTTCATTGGCTTCGTAACTAAAATCTTAACAATATAACCGAAACTGGTCGTATTATTTTAGTAAGGAGATGCCGGTCCGAGCTATATGTTTATTATGTGCTGCGAGCTTTATTAATAAGTCAATGACTCAATTAACTTAGTGGACAACTCTGGTGTTTTACTACCTGATAGCCAGGATATACTTAGAAGCAAAATATTGAGTTTTTCGATACAATTAATCATGAATTCAATTCAATGCGTACGTTGTTCCAAATATTTGATTTTGATATGACAGCGAAATGCATCAATATTGAAGCGAATGCATCGATCGCACAAGTTTAATAATAGGGGTTGTTAAAAAATCAATGTTCAAGCCCAGCGGTCTGTCACGACGGGGTGCGGGGGTGCGGCAAGGGGTGGTCAGGAGGGGGGGGGGGGGGGGGAGACCAATCAGTGCTCCAATTTAAATGCCCGTTCAATTGGTTTAACTAACATTGTTCTATTTATGGGAACTGTTTGAATTTATAACGAAGAGCTTCGAGAGACGGAACAAAATATATACAGCTGTGAATTTCCTGGAATGTTGTTATTGAATAACTAGCTCTACTGTACTGTAACGGCTTTTAACATCCCATTACTGGGACGACTATCTTCGAAGGGCGATCAGGCGATTAGCACGAATGTTTATTTAAATCTGGATTAATCCAAGACCTATCTTTCTACACTACTTGTATCTGAGGCTTTGCTTAAGGATACACCGCCCGACGGCTCGAACTCATCGGTGGGCGTGGCTAAAAAGCATGCTCTCTTCATCAAACAAAGTGTGGGAAAGGGAGAAAGAAAGAGAAATGAGCGAGCAAATTTTTTCATGTCGACCTTTGGCTGCAGGATTGTGATGAATAAAGTACTGAACTAATTTATTCCAACTAAAATTATTTGAAATTTTGATGAACTAAATGCCGCTTGATACATTATTTTAGAGTTTTAGTTCTCTTTGTGTTACTTATTTACGTTTAAAGTGGCGTAAAAATTGAGCTAAAATACAAGATGTTTCCTGGCTCATAACTTTAATGTCTGTTACCTTTTTAGTTTCTTATCAATTTACAATCTTAGATAATGAAGAGACAAATCGATATAATACTTAGTCTTGGACCTACAACATTACACAGTGGAGTAATATTCATCATCATCATCGTAATCAGCCTGTCATAGTCCACTGCTGGACATAGGCCTCTCCCAAGGCACGCCACTCAGCCCGATCTTCAGCTATCCGCTTCCAACCACTGCCAGCTGTCCTACGTATATCGTCACTCCATCGAGTCTCAGGACGTCCTACCCTACGTTTGCCGATACGTGGCCTCCACTCTAGTACACGTCTACCCCAGCGGTTATCGGTTCTGCGACAGATATGACCAGCCCACTCCCATTTCAGTTTACTAATACGCTGAGCTATGTCGGTAACCTTAGTTCTCTGGCGAATTACTTCGTTCCGGATACGATCCCTCTGAGAAACACCGAGCATAGCTCTTTCCATAGCTCGCTGAGTAATATTACATCCCCGTTTCTATGGAGAAGTGACCGGCTTGTTTACTCTTAAGGGGCATAGCGACCGGAGTCTTCTAGTAAACTGATCTGTAACTGTATCTTTACATTTTTTCATTATTTGTAAACATTTTTTTTAATATTCATATTTTAAATTTAACTTGACTTATTTGACTTGCATACAGTTTATTACGATGAAGAAAAAAACATATGGAAAGGCTGAAAAAAATACTATGAAGATGATGTTAAGTTAGAACATAGTAATTATATACTTAGACGTAGCCTGTATGTCATCATGAGCCAGAAGGCGTCCACTGTTGGGCGAAGGCTTCCCCCTTAGCAGGGGGAGGGGTTGCTATAACCCCCACGCTCGGCAGGCGGCTTCGGGATCGCAGAATGCTCACCACCGTTTACTTAGAGGACGTTTCTGCCGTCCTGTGGTGGTTCTGAATGCAGTTTTAGGACGTAACCAGGTAACCTAAGTAAAGTAAGTACCTACCTGTAATCAGGCAAATAAATGGTTTGATTTTATGCATTCTTATTACAAGTTTTTGGTGATAATCTTCTACCTATATACGCGAGTTTGGTTTCTTTTGGATTTTGGGAAGTATATATAAATATATATATATCGGTGGACATTTTTCACACAGCGCCATCTAGCCCCAAACTAAGCAAAGCTTGTAATATGGAAACTAGATAGCTGATAGAATACTTATTATACTTATTATTTTTGTAAATAAATACTTATAATACATACTACACCCAGACACAGAACAAACATCTATGTTCGTCACACAAATGTTTGCCCTGGGTGGGGATCGAACCCACGCCATACAGCTCTGAAGGCAGACATTCTACCAACTGAGCTATAAGGCAGTATTTTGTTTGAGCTCCTTGGAGTATTTTTATGTGCATAATATCTCTGAAAACTATGTTCTAATAGTAGCAGGCTATTTACTCGCACATTTATAATGTATGAATATTGGACCTTGAATTGAACAAAGGATATCCAGGTACACTCATTAAGTTGATAACATCGATAATCGGCCCGTATCGATCGAGTATACCACCATCTATCTGCTAAAGCTTACTAAATGTAGAACAGGTCACTATAATGATTATGTATTCAATCTACTAGTCGTTTTTTTTAAAAATACTTTAAAGGAACCAACGAAAATCTGTTCCTAAAACAATATTTTAATAACTAACTAATACTTTTGTAGTGGTAGGACTCTAATGCAGAATCCGCCTGGGGAAGTACCACACCTTTGCCAGTTATTCAATCGCCAAGCAGTAGTGTGCAAGCATTACTGTGTTCCGGTTTGAAGGGCAATGTTACCAGAGAAATTACTGGTTATGAAGAGATTTAACATCTAATATCTCAGGGTGACAAGCGCAATGTGCAATGCGGCGCAGGATTGTGTTCGCAAGTACACAATTCTGTCACTGCTAGTACTGTTAGTGGCATGCGTGACACTCACCACCAGGCGAACGTCTTGCTCTTCACGTGAATTGAAAGTATATAAAAAAAAAACAATTCAATATTAGCCACGCTTCTAATATTTAACTCTATATTTGAGGAGAGCGGTAAATTAAACTAAACCCAAACATCATCGTCATCAGCCAGAAGACGTCCACTGCTGGACGAAGACTTCCCCTTTATTAAGGGGGGTTGCCATAATCCCCACGCTTGGCAGGCGGCGTGGAGTTCGCAGAATGCTCACCACCGTTACCCGATAGGACGCTGCTGCCCGTCCTCCGGTGGTTCTGAATGCAGTTTTAGGACATACCCAGGTCCAGCCAAACACGAATTCTCCAAATAAGTATTTATCACAAACAAAAGTGAAACGCATTGCACAGCTGTGCAATGCGCTTGCTTTTGTACGCTCAATCCAGATTACCTATTGCACTCACTCACACAGGTGTTACTAATAAGAGGGACAGTGACCGAGATACATAATCTCGCGCGCAATATCCGTTGGAGCTAACACAATATTAAACTTAATATATTATGCTATGCTTTGGCTATATTTGTATTCACGGTCCGGGAGTAGCATGGGTCTCTTACCTTCATAATATAGGGCGAGGTTGGACTGTTATTCCTACCTTATGGTTCTTAGAGTATATTTTAAACTGTCACAGAAAACCGATTGAAATTTTCGCAGAATCATACTAATGTATACATAGTGTGATGTATACAAAATCCGAAAATTTTAAAATGATCGAACCGTTAAGGTAGCATTCGGATCAAGGCTCAAAAATCCTCGTAGTTCGCTTGATCGAACTACGCGATCGTACCTTGCGGCCGGAGGAAAGTTTTTAGTGTAAATATCGTGTAGTCTACGCCTTTTATTTTATAGAGTTTGGAGTTCACAAAAGTTCGATGTAAAGGGTTTGTGAAAAGGTTCTCAGACTTTACAGTTGTGCCCACAGAAGCATGTAACATTTATTTATAAGTTTCGGCTGAGAAATGAGCAAGGCACGGGTCGGCTCCGCCGCAGAATGTTCCTTTCCTAAAATGTCTACTACACGCAAAACGTCCCTTTCGCACAATGTCCCTTTCGGAATATGTTCCTTTCGCACAATGGAATTTAAGATAAGTCGCCCTCTATGTAAAATTTTGGTGTGTGTAATTGTGGGCGTCGTGTCATGGGTTTTAAGGGTGCTTTATCAGGGTGGGGTGGGTGCACAGGGGCTTCACTACACTACTGCCGGAGAAAAAGAACATTGTGCGAAAGGAAACATGGTGCGAAAGATACTTATTGCGAAATGGACGTTTTGCGTGCATAAGACATTTTAGGAAAGGGATCTTCATCGTGTTTGACGGCTTTAAGTCATGGTAATAAATATTATTAGGATTATAGGACCTGTGTATGTCCTAAAACTGCATTCAGAACCACCGGCGGACGGGCAGCAGCGTCCTCTCAGTTAACGGTGGTGAGCATTTATTTATTTATATATATACATTCCCTTGGGTGAGCATTACAGGTTGCCCCCAATCCACCCACCCACGGATCAATATGTCCATTCTGCGATCCCCAAGCCGCCTGCCAAGCGTGGGGATTATGGCAACCCCTCCTTATTAAGGGAGAGGCCTTCGTCCAGCAGTGGACGTCTTATGGCTGGCAATGAATAAATATTATTATTTCTATGATACCAAAAATCCTAGTTAAAGGTCATGATCTATGTAGGTCGTTGCTTATTAGCTTTCCTATAAGTAAGTTCGTATAGGCTAAGTGGCCACCCCTAGTGTCAGAGTTAATGTGCCGCTCGAAGGCCTCTGACATGGCTGACGGTTGTTGTTATATAAACAAGAACGAACAACCGGGACCAACAATTTAACGTGTCATCCGATCCACGGTAGCGCTCAGAAATAAATGCCACCCGCGGTCACCCATCCGAAGACTGACCGGACCGTCCGTTGCTTAACATCGGTGATCGTTTAGAATCACCTAGACAAGCTACGCCACGAGCGCTATTTTCTTTGCTATAAGTTGTTCCGACAACTCGGAGGGTCCATCGACCTGGAGAGCCCGAAATATCTATAGCACGTACGTAACCTCAACCTGTACACCCATAATGGTTCCACAATGTCATGTCAGAATCAATTCATACTCCTGACATCGACAAAGGCCCTATTCAGCCCAATGGGAGCGAGCAGGGCGGGTAATAGCCGTCGCCCGGACCGATGTAATGGACCAATCTGACACGTTGACATCATGCCAGTTTAGAATAAACACCAGCTAATTGCGAGACGGACTCGCGTACTCAGAATTCCGTACATGGTTGTACTTTTATTTATTCTGTGGTACTATTAAAACTGTATAATTTAAAAAAAAGTGTTTTATGAGCAAGATTAGAATCTTATGAGCCGGACTAGAACTTGGCCAGTTTTCATTAACTGTTGTTATTCTTTAGCCGTCTTATGCATAAAACACTAACGGCCTTACCTAAAATAATCTCGATTCTCTTAGTCACTGCTTAAACTTCTCTGTCCTTTTCTAGCACGTGCAACTTCACATCAGAGAGAAGATGGCAGAGCATCTTAAGCAGTGACTAACGGTTGAGAAGTTTTTTTAAGTAAGGCCGTAAGACGGTAGAGATATAGGCAATAGGGTAGATGACTGATGTTTAAATCGTTGAAACCAATAGCGTTGATGAAGAATTTAAGTAAATATAGAATGTTTATTGAAAAAAATATTTAAATCGGTCATTAATGTTCTGATTTATAAGCGTTTAAAGTTTTTGGTAGAGCCAACTCTGTCCCTTTCCCACAAAACAAAAAATGACGTCACGCCTTACTTGTCAGAATAGAATTTATATGGCGTACAGAGAAGTAACGTCACGATTTGCTATTTCGCCTCTGTCTAGCACGATATTAAAATGCTTATAAGTTGCTTATTTTTGATCAGATTTTCATTTTCTTTTCATTAATCAGCTATATTTATGGGCCACATTTTAACAGGACAATAAAAAAAAACAGTCATCTAGTCTAGTACAGCAAATTTTACGCTTCTATATAATACCTATTACTGTATTTACCTACGGTAGAACCGGAATAACTTTCTGTTAGACTACACTCAATGTTTTTTGTTCTATATTTATAAAACAAGAGCCGTCAAGCCACATCATAGGCCTTCAGCACATTAATTCTGATTCTGGGGCTGGCTACTCAGCCTATAAACTTACTTACATAACACATATTTATTCGTGAAAACAATTAACAAGACGGAAAGTACGCTAACAACAAACAATATTCTAACATAATCTTTGTATAAAGTAGAAATAATTTAAGCTTTCTTTCAATTGTGTTGTTTCGAGCGCTCGTTATTCGGTCCCCGCCTGCGGACGGAAGCGGAAATAAAGCCACCGATAAAGACACCACAGGGCGGGCGGCGGCGACGCGGCGGGCGGGCAAGACGGCCCCATACCATACGTCTAAGACTGAACGTACTATTTATCGATGGTCATTTTTCACACAGCGCCACTAGCCCCACTAAGGAAAGCTTGTACAATGGAAAACAGATAGCTGATAGAATACTTATATAGCCATCATCATCATCACATATGGTACTACAGTAGAATTCAGATATAACGACTTTGCTTATAACGGCGGACCGTTTTTAGCGATGATGTAAACTCTTGTTTGGTTTCATAGTGAGTTACTAGGGAAACATATTCGTTTATTACGACTCTGGTTTAAGCGACCATCTGCTTATAGCGACCTATTTTGATGATATTCGTCCGGTTAGAACGACGGACTGCGTGTTGTTTAAAAAACCTACGCAGCCGATACCTTGCCGCCGCCCCGCGCTCCGGCGTATCTGTATTTTTTATCTGTTTTTTTTTTTTGTAAATACATACTTATAATATTTACTACGCCCAGATACAAAACAAACATGTATGTTCGTCACATAAATGTTTGCCCTGGGTGGGGATCGAACCAACGCCTTACAGCTCTGAAGGCAGACATGCTACCAACCGAGCTATAAGGCAGTCGAGTTTCAATCAATTTTATATCATGTTACTGCTGTTTTAGATTATTGATGTAATGAAGCTTAACATGGTAGGAACAAGGTTCATTACCATCGTCCATCATCATTACTTTACTTTGTGAAAACTCATTACGGAACCAATATAGCTAAGTCGTTTTCAAGGAAATGACATCAAATTAACAAATTCCTCCGCGGTCTTCGTTACAAAGGAATGAAAATAATTCACTTGACAAAATCTATTTGAAGACGGACAATTTAACAAGTTTGATCAAATAACATAATTATTTAGCTTAAATAGGTAATTGGGACAGCAGAAAGAATTAAAATAAGAAAAGTACCAAACCACGAAACGTCAATTTTATATTTTTTGATTACTAAAATCCTTATTGTTTCCAAACGGAAAAACGTATGGTATAATCAAACGTTTTGTTTTATAAAACCATTAATTTAATCACTGGAAATCGAAAGCCCCACTTCTTAGGTAGAACGGCTGTCAAAACAATGTTGTAAAGCAATAGGCTAGATGACTGGTTTTTTTTTATTGTCCTATTAAAATGTGGTCCATAAATATAGCTGATTAATGCTAACAAAATGAAAAACTGATAAAAAAAAAGCCACTTATAAGCATTTTAATATCATGCTAGACAGAGAGGCGAAACAGCAAATCGTGACGTCACTTCTGTGTACGCCATATAAATTCTATTCTGACAAGTGAGGCGTGACGTAATTTTTTGTTTTGTGGGAAAGAGACAGAGTTGTCTCTAACAAAAAACTTTAAATGCTCATATATCAGAACATTATTAACCGATTTAAATTATTTTTTCAATAAACATACTATATTTACTTAATTTCTTCATCAAAGCTATTGGTTTCAACGATTTTAACATCAGTCATCTACCCTATTGTATGGAAAACCGCTGTCGCCAGTTTCTCACAAAATGATATAGAAAAAATGACAATAATTGGGCGCGCATTTGAAGTAAAATGATCGAAATGCCATTTTGCAACAGATTAAAATTAATCTAATTACGATGCAATGTGGAATTTAAATTGTCTTTTTGAGTATTCTCAGTTTAAAAACATGTATAATGGTAGAATTGTCATTAAGCGTATTTACACTTAATGGCGGCTAGCGCGGCCCGTCACTGTTCTGTTCTATTCACTTCTCTCTTCAGTCAATTCAATACAGGAATTAAATTATTTTACTCGATAATAATAATAAAAAATTAATTTAAAAAAAACATAAATGTGATATTTAAAACATGCGCTCGCGGCTCCGCGTATCTAAAGCAAGTGCGTCACCTCACATCAAATATGTTCTGTGATCTTATAGCGCCTTAAGTGAAGACATTTGCTACTGACTTGATTAACACATCGACAACCGGATTTTCATCCCGGTTTTTTTTGTCTCAGTATTAGCTGGTGAAAGCGTAGCGCGTTGCTATAGTAGCAATTATTTTTAACCGACTTCAAAAGAAGGAGGTCCTATGTTCAATTGCAGGTATGTATGTATGTATGTATGTATTTTTTTATGTTTGTTCCCGATTTCTCCCGAAACAAGCCGCGTGGACAAGCCGTAGGAGGAAAGCTTACTGATTAAGCCGTCATGCCAAACCCTGTCGAAGGCTTTCGAGACATCAAGGGAAACGGCAAGCGCTTCCCCGTGCTTCTCGACAACCTCACTCCAGATGTGAATGGCATACGCTAGCTAGCTATTAATATGAAGTCGGTTGAATTATAGTACATTATGATACGAGTGTGCTATGTTGGTCATTACACTAGAGGCGGTATTATGCGCGCGAGCCGCAGGCGAGCGCGATAAGAAAGCCGAGAGCGTAATGACTAATAGCACAAGAGTTCCATACGACTGTTTTCGTCACACTTGCGAGGAAAAAACCATTTTTTTTTTATAATAATCAACCACACAGCGAAAACGTCAACAAACATTTGCGGAAAATGGCGCCCAAATCAGTAATGCGCGCGCAGGTTGACATTTACTTCAGCGGCATAAGAACTCTTTGTTGGTATTACAAAAAAACTGTAAGTATTACCCGGCTATATTAAGAGTGCTTCGTACACGTACGTCTAATTGCAGTCACGTATAAACTTGACTTTACCGGGTTATACCTATTATAGTACAAGTGCCGTAATGTAAAGTAAAAAGCACGCGTGTATAATAGCTTGGATTATGAGCCTAAAAGCGATGTAATAAGATCTACTTTACGAGCAAGTGTGATGAAATAGTACATTATGATACGAGTGTGCTATGTTGGTCATTACACTAGAGGCAATATTATGCGGGCGAGCCGCAGGCGAGCGCGATAAGGAAGCCGAGAGCGTAATGACTAATAGCACAAGAGTTCCATACGACTGTTTTCGTCACACTTGCGAGGAAAAAAACATTTTTTTTGTGATAATAATCAACAACACAGCGAAAACGTCAACAAACATTTGCGGAAAATGGCGCCCAAATCAGTAATGCGCGCGCAGGTTGACATGTACTTCAGCGGCATCAGAACTCTTTGTTGGTATTACAAAAAAACTGTAAGTATTACCCGGCTATATTAACAGTGCTACGTATACGTACGTCTAATTGCAGTCACGTACAAACTTGACTTTACCGGGTTATACCTATTATAGTACAAGTGCCGTAATGTAAAGTAAAAAGCACGCGTGTGTAATAGCTTGGATTATGAGCCTAAAAGCGATGTAATAAGATCTACTTTACGAGCAAGTGTGATGAAAAAAATAAAAGTTACTTGTTACTCTCTAATTTCGTATCGTAACAGCACACGTAATGTTTACACGTATGGTAAAGTAGGTATTTACAGAACATTGTAATATTTAACCCCGTGTTGATGTATTCTGGCGTTATTCCCGGGATTCGACTGTAAGCACCTCGTAAAATTCCGGATTCGTGACGCCAAAACAAATTGCCAAAAATCTACAGTGAAACAAATGTTTTAGAGCCAATCTTTTTATTCCAACACGCACACATTACGATTTAAATTATCAAGTTTTCATTGCTCACATTATTGTTAATTATATTGTTTTTTTAATTTTTTGCAAATAAAACAGAAGAAAATTTAAGCATTTCAATATTACATTCAGCACAGAACGTATAAAGAAAGTAACTATAAATCTGTTTTGTACTGAGAGGAAAATAAAAATTCTTCCTAGCGTAGAATTTGTTTTCATAATGCTGCGAAAGAATTTCATTATAAGACTTTCCAAGAAATGACAGCGTCCACTGGCCATAAGTACCTGATAATACACCTTCTCTAGACTTCTTCTTATTATGTACTTTAACTTTACGTAGCCTTATAAGAGTAAAACAATGATAACCTAAGTAGTTTACAATGCCTGTAGCTAAGAGCTGGTTTATATAAAGTTTAACAAAAAGTTTCAACAATATTGAAGGGTATATTAAGTACTAGGGTTTCCAGAACCGGTACCAATTTTGAGAACCGGGATATTCGTTACTTTCCTTTATCAGAACCGGGAATTCCCGGTTCTTTCGGTATTTTCGGTACTAGCTATTTTTGGTGTCATAATTGTCCAATACTTAATGTAAAACGGAGTACTAGTTAGTTTTGAACAATCTAAACGAGTTAGGAACCAAAAATAATAAAGATAAACATTTTGTGTACAAGATTATAATTGGAAAAAAATCTCCTTACGAAGTGGTCAAATAGTTCTTCTTTCTTCTGCGAAAGAATGACATTATAAGAATATGAAATTGAACCCAAAAATATTTTTCTTTTTCTATGTAATTATTCTCCCTTAACTCTAATACATTTTTCAAGTCAGTAATTTTATTTGTTTTAACCATAAAACGGCTACAATCGGAAGTCCTGGGCGGTCATCGTCTTCAATTGACTCTGCCTTGCTTGAATAGGCCATACCATTTGTAAAATAATTATGGTTTTTCTAGGACAAGAGTCCTCATAATCATTTCTCTACAGCTTTTTTTCCCAGCTTGGCGAGGAACTTTATGACACCGCAAAAATCAGTTTTTGATAACTCAAACGTGAAACATATAATATATCATTGGCTCAAACACGGAAGAGTGACCCGATTTGGCTAAAACTTGGTATTTATAGTAAATTTGAATCGTCCGTTGCCGTAGGCAATCGAAATAATTACTGTCTCTTTCTAACCCTTTCATTCCACGAAATTTTTAACTCACTCTTTTAGTTAGCACATCCCTTGACTCTGGCTTCTGCCTCGCATCACCCGAGAAATGCAAATGGCAACGACGTATCGGTGCAACGGACTTACTTCCCTCCCCCGCTTGCTTCAATCCATCACTATAAAGTATCCAAGTAACCACATCGCGCGTTAGAAACGATACTTCATACTATCGACTTGAGTCCCGAAAGAACCGAGAATCGATTTTGTTTTACCGGTTTTTTCATGATGTCAAAAGAACCGGGAATTCCCGGTTCTGAACCCTATTATGTACTCATCATTATGAACATCTTTTATTGTGGGCCCAACTCTGAAATCACGAAAAAAACAGCTGTTCCATACATTTTGTCCAAGGTCAATTAACTTTTTGTATGGAACTGCTTTTTTTTCGCTATTTAAATGTTGGCCCCATAGTAAAAGTTTTTCATAATGATGAGAAAATACATAATACATATCCTTCAGAATTGGTGAACCTTTTTGTTCACTTTGTATACATAATTACGGTAAATATCCCGCAACAGCCGTGAGTTTGAAACAGCAGTGTGATATGGAACGCTGATGAGGATGATGATGATAGCGAAAAACTTATACAAAACAATTACTGAATCAGTTTTATTAATCTTTATTACTTTTCTACCAGTGACTTGAGAAAGGAGTGAATTGTACGTCTGATGATATTACGCTTTTAAAAAAAACAACAGACTTCAATTTCGGACTACCTGGATGACATCTTCATATTTTCCAGTTATATTAATTTATAAACTAAACTTATGAACCGATTTCGATAAAATTTATATGGGACCTTCTCTGACGTATATAACCTACCAAACAAAAAAAATACTAAATTGATCCAAAACTGACAGAGAAATAGGTGAAAAAAAAAAAAAAAATATATAAGTACAGTCGAAAATAGAACCTCCTTCTTTTATGAAGTCTGTTAATAAAAGCCACGCATGGATGATTAGGATAGAGTACAGCGAAATATTTTATTATTGGAATGACTTCATTGGTCTGTGAAACACATATAGAACATGAGGAAATGCTTTAACTTCTGCCTAGAAATGTCGCTCAGTAGAGCGAACAAATTATAAACGACACCAGCAAACTGTTTAGCATTCAGTCACGAATAGAACACTGATTGGTTTCATGGATTTGCATGCAGATAGACTCAGTTAGTGGTATCGACAGATCAATCCTCAGATATTCCATCTTGTGTAGCGAGCTTCTATGCTTACTAAAACCGTATTTACATTTTGACGAGCTCCGTTTCCTAAATTTCGGGTAATATTTACCAAACATCGCTAACAGAGAGGTTGTTGATATCCCATACGATAGATGTATATTTGCCGATGTTGAGCAAATACTAATTAACTCTACGACATTCAAACGTAGCGTATATTCAAAACCTAAGTGATTCAACAATCCACGACACTACTTGGTTTAGTAACGCAGCCGCCAGAGGCATCAGAACATATCAATACACACCGACCACACATGTACTGAAAGTGCGACTAAAACACAAAGGGATCGACGGGAAAAATAAACACGAGAATGGGGGGTGAGCGGAGCGCCGCGAACGCGTCCGCTCCCGGTGAGAGCCCGCCTGCTACTAACCACTGGCATTACATTTCCACAATTTCAAAGGCGAGAAAAGAAAACTCGGAAAATATGACCACAGTTAAGTAATAGTCACTACGAGCATAACGTGCAAATAGAACCTTCATACGCGAGATATTGCCGCAAAATTTTAGCAGGAATTCCACTGAAAAATGTACACTTCTCTAAAAGTACACTTTTTTTCAGGTAAAGTACACAGTTTCTCCACTTTAGGGCTTGGGGAAGTTACCAGTGCTAAAAGGTACGTTAGCCTTAATTCCGTTGCGGAAACTGTTCCACTAACGAGCTGGCTCGGCGAAAAACTACACTTTTTGTAATTTTTGTCGATGTCGGTAGAGTTTCAAGCCTTTGGGCTATTTTATTTTTAGAGTAAATTGACTACTCCTCATTTATATTCATAACTAACTACGTCGCGTGGTTACCCTGCATTTCTCCGCGTTATAAAGTAATTTTTTCAAATGTTAGTTCAATAAAAAGACGAAAGCTGTCTGTTTTAAGATGCACTTTACTTTCTTGGTTCTTGCAAAACTATAACAAAATCGAAACGAGCAGTATAGTCGTGAAAAAAGAATAAACGAAAATACATACACAACAAGAGATTTTGAATTGAAGAAACAACTATAACAATTTTTGTTTAGTAATTTTGTGTCTTAAAACAACATGAAATGTGGTGACTGGGACAGAGCTGGCAACACAAGCTGAAAACGATATCTAGAAGGGTTGGAAACACCGTCTGTGGAAGAGACAGTAGCAACAGAATAACACGCAGAACCAAGAAAACTTATTAACCAAGAGAAAAAAGCACGTTTCCTTTAGAATACAATGAAACTGTACCTGAAAGCTGTGCTGAGCTTTCGATTAAAATAGATCTTTTCTTTTCAATCATAGACAGGTTTTTACAACCAAACAACCCAGTATATACAGATCGGCCGGATTGGATCGATTTAATGAAGCACGGAATGAATTTAAATACTGGCCAGGAGAGCCTTGGCACGGCACAAAGAAAAACCATTTAAATTGAATTGCTAAGCAATGGCAGGCCCGCTTCTTGTCTGGCAATAACTAAGACTCGGTAAAGACTTGAAGTAATTGAAGCAAAGCTAAATTTTACTTATTACGTTTCTGGCGAAATGGAGTCTTTTCATTTTGTCTGATATTACTGAAAATAAATAAATAATTAATCTTTCATGAGATCTTTAGTCCAGAATATAAAAAAGATATCTTTATTAGGAACATAAACAAATACACATTACAAAACACTGGTAGATCGATGTTACCCGCAGAAGTTAAAAGCTGTGTCGCGGGCAGCGACAATGATAAGATGAATGGACGGGAAATATATGTTGAGCGCCAGCTCTCCACTCACTACACTTTGCGACATGCGAGCCAACGATACGACAATAAAAACTTCTAATACATGTACATGTGTTCTCTTTTTGTCATGCAGTAATTGGATTCGCTATCTCTATTTTCCGGCAAATGTAATATGCATACTTTTAGCTAGGTATGCTTGATTGTGTTGTCTTGTTAATTTCCATCGATTTGCAAGTGCTGAGCCCGTCCATTCCTTTATCACCATCGCTGGTCGCGGGTAACAACGCCCGCCTCCTAAGCAATATTATGTGAGAGTTCCTAAAGTACAGAAATCGTTATAGCAATATAAAACTTATAGGTCTATTTGAATTTAATTTTAAATTATTAAAAACAAGTTATTACTTTTTGCATAAATATACTCGTAGCATTCTATGAGCCTGGTCGACGCGAGGCGTGATCAAAATTTGGCCTAAGCATTGCCATTTTGCGTGGCAACGCCGGCAGCATGCTGATCACATATCCGGCTGGTAGTGTATTATGCGTATGGATTATCTCTATATGCCCAAGACTATAAATCCTGTTGACTGCTCGTCCGACTTCCCCTCTTACGAAAATTAGTAGTTGAAAAACCACTGCTAGCCATTGCGAGTACGTCAGAATCTCATAACTCCGATTGCGTCATCCTAGTAATTGGCCAATCGCAACGGTGAGTCGTGTTTGTAGGAGAAATTATGTTCACGAGCCATCAACAGGCTATATAATCTGTGCATATGCAATCAAATTGTTTTCGTGTAGTACGTTATGTAAGGTAGTTAGATTATATGTATTTTTAGTTAATAAAGGTACTACTTTTTTGGGACGAAATCTTGTAGTAGATTTTAAGGTTTAGGAACAGCTTTACCATTATACAGACACACAAACATGGGCTTCACACTTGTGTAATTTTTTCGGCATCTGACGTTAAATGAACTGAATGAACTGACCAAACATCACGATTCGCAACAAGACAGAGGAGCTAAAACGACAGCTCACAAGGGCTAGGCCGCAGAAATGAATGTTGGAAACATTTATCTTAACCCCTTTCAACGTCAAACATGCGGAGCAGAATAGAAGGGGACAGATGTACTACTTCAATAAAGTAGTTAAGAGCCTGAGAGCGGCGTGAGTAATCCCGTATAAATAAAACAAAAGTGCCTAAGGTTTAACATATGTGTTTAGTGTGTTTACTTTATTACTCTAAAACAGCTCAACAGATCACATACTTTTATGTATGCAAAAATTCGATGTATAGACAGTAAAATTTGCTACAAATAATTAGTTTTCTTCTTATTAGCGCAAATAACTCATAAACTAAGAAAAATGCGGACTCCACAACAAGTCTTTAAACGTCAGATGAGTTGTGACGAGCTCAGCTGAGTGACTGTGTGACGAAGATCGTAAACAGATCTAGCTTGGAACGGGAATTGGAAACTGACTCGAAAGTGAGCCTGCCGGAACTCACTGCTAGGTATAGCGTGAGATTTTCAACTTGAAGGTGGTAGCTACAAAGTCTAGTATTAGCCAGTACCCAGACAATATAGTTTCGTGCCGAATACTAGAATGTTTCGATCCATCGGACTACATAGGGACATGTGTTTTTTTCTACAAATAAAATATTGTCTATTGTCTATTGTTTATAGTCCGAAGGATCGATCTTTTTTATTTTTTCCAGTCAGTGCGATCAGTTCACGATGTTTTCATTCACCGGCACCAATTTTTCCACGTTACACATCTGTCGCTCCCTATTCTGTGCATACATGGTGGTTTCGGAAATGACAAACCCATGCCAAATCCAACGGAGCTGAATTTCGTTTGGGAATAAATAACGAGCTCTTAGGGTTTCGTTTACATTCATCATCAGAGGAATTACAATGCTTGTTATGTGAAATCATGTTCGAGTCAGTTATTTGTTGGGTTCGCAAGAGTTATAAACCTGGCTTGTTTCAGCGGATTTACCCCCAATTATCTTATCAACCGACTTCAAAATAGGATGTTTTCAATTTGACTGTTTTTAGGGTTCCGTACCTCAAAAGGAAAAAAGAAACCCTTATAGGATCACTTGGTTGTCCGTCTGTCTGTCTGTCTGTCACTTCTATTACTCTGTGGTCAAGACCCTTTTTCTCTGGAATGCGTATCAAGTTGAAATTAATATCAAATACGCCAGTTCACAGTCCCTTAGATCTATAAAAAAATCAAGCTTCTAAGTAAACGCAATAAAAAATTACGGCTATTTTACTTTACTTTGAGAGTTTTCTTGAGTGAAATAAATCAAAATTCATAGGGTTCATTCATTTGATCGCAGCTGCTTCTAATAAATGTACGAACAACTTATCCCTACAGATGGACGAGGGAGCCACGAACGTAGGTTTTGAAGAAAACCGACAGCTGCATTGTTGTTTTTTAGTTATTGCATTTGAACAACATTACAAATAAGTTGGAGGGCTACAATTCAAATGTACCTCTTGAAGATTGTAGAAAGGAGTTTTACAAACTAGTTCAAATAAAACCTTTTCTTAGGCCTATTCTTTGCAACTTAAAACCTACTGAGAAAAGTAATCACATAAAAGTTTAAACCTTTTATTATGTAAGTACATCGGTGTTTGCGTTTTTTCTTTCTTTCTTATTTTTTGGCTTCGTACCATATGTATTCTGCCAGTTTCAGTATATGCTTCAGTATATTACAAGTTTTTGATAGTCAGGTCTTAATTCATAAACTAAAATCATGTTCAAGTCCAAGTCATGCCCTAAAATTGCCTAAAACGCCCAACAGCGCTGGGTGTTAAAACTCGCAATCGTTTTGTAATAAGTATTCACCAGACATTTTTAGAAATTTTGCTGTTAGCGTATTTATGAAAGTAGAAATTCTTTTAGGGTTCCGTACCCAAAGATAATCCAATTGAACCCTATTATTAAGCCGCAAACCGTGTCTGTCTGTCTGTCCATCTGTCTTTCCGGTCTTTACTGACCTATAATCTCGTGAATCGTAATAGACAGCCGGTTGAAATGTTCACAGAATATTCGCTATCCACTTAACCATCGCGGATTATCTAGTACTTGTAGTGAGTGATACGGAACCCTCGTTGTCCAAGTCCTCGGATTTGACGGCTTTATTTTATATATTTTGTATGTATGTTACGTGATTATTACGCCAATTCTTAATTGATTTCGATGTATTTTTTTGGTAGGTCCCATTTAAATTTTATCGAAATCGGTTCAGTAGTTTGGTTTTAAAATCAAAATTACTGGAATAAATCAAAATAACTGGAAAATATAAAGATGTCATCCAGGGCCCTGTTTTATAAAGCTGTAATTTTTTCAGCACTCCAAAAGCCTCAAACTTTAATCAGTAATCTTAGACACAGAACAAACAAAGTCATGTGAAATCGACTGGAGCCAGTTACTACTGGCGCTGTGTAAACAACTCAACTATCTTTAAAGTTTTTTAATAAGACCGCGGGGCATAAACTCTGTAACTACGCGGAAACTAAGGCCAGTTGCACTAACTCTAAATAAATACATGTCGCAATCGAGTCGTATCCGGGACGCCAGCGCCACCTGGTGGCACTCGATGGAGTCGGTGACGTGCGCGCCGTCGATCGGTGACTTCACTTTCCCATTGGCGAGCGGCGCGTGCGGTGGACACTGAACCATCGCGCGTTCTGTGATACGTACCTACCTACAACTGATTTGTGCCTACCTGATTACTGTACTGTTAACTTCTGTGAAGATTATAATTTGATTGTACGAGCTTGTTTTCTTCATCCGACACTACCCACCGACGACGCCCACTGCTAAGAGGATCAACGATGAGTGCTGATGATGATGATGGCGAAAGGACCCTCCTCCTCCGTCCGTCATCAGAAGCGGGATCAGTGTTGGATCAGAACCAAGAAGACGGACATGTGGCGAGCCATGTTTGAAAAACAAGATAAGAACACGTGAGCATTGATTGAGGCGCTGCAATCACCGAAACCAGCCTACCGTGAAGAGCTACCTGCATTCGATCCTGAAAAAGAGATACCGACTCGAGATCATTGTGCGCGACGGCAGATTTGTGTTTCGCCAAAAATCCACCAAGCGGCACTCGTCTTGTTCTGGCGGTCATCAAGGCACTAAAAGGTAAAGCATCGACGTGGCTATCACAAATCGCATACGAAGGAAAAACATAGCACGAGTCTATGATAATTTTCACAGCACGGTTTATTTCGACCGAGACATTGGCAGGTACCCTCATTAAAATGAACGGCGAAAAACCGAGTTAAAACGAAACACTACCCACGTTCGCGAGTCGTTCGATTAGTTCACTGACTAATGATTGGAAAGATGTGAATAAGGAGGAAATTGCCGTAGCAACAGTACTCGCACACATTTCACAGTTTCACCCGCGACTTCAAAGAATGGCGTTCACTACAAACGTTATATCGAGGGAGAAACTGAACGCATTTTCACACTTGAAGCGCTTGATAACCATCGGACTAAGCAAATTGAGTGCAGAAGCAATCGCATAGACTCGAGTGGCAGACCTGCACCACCTACATCATCAAGTCGAGCAACGCAGCAGCCGATAGCGAAGCCCTTGGCGTGCTTTAAATGTGGCAAGCCGGGTCACATAGCCATCCGGTGCACGAGCGACGGCGGCGGCGGCGGCAGTGGCAGAGGCAGAAGCGACAGCGGCGGCGGCGGCGGCAGAAGCGGCGGCGGCAGAGGGACAGCGGCGGAAGCGGCGGCGGTGGCGGCGGCAGTGGCGGCGGCAGCAGCGGGCTGCTGACGTCGGCAGCACGCGCAACGAGCGACGCGTTGATGTCTGCGTCGTACAACCACCATCGGGCGTGTTACATCACAAAGGTGAACTGATATGCTTTGCTTATGATTTTCGCGCTGAATGCTCGTTGGTAAAAGAAAGTTTCGCTTCGAAATTTAGTGGTAAACGTTCTAGTAATGTTGTTGCTTTGACTGGTAATTGGTCAAACACGAGTGTTCAGTACAGAGCAGATTTTATTGTGTAGTGATTAACGTTCACTCTCTCTCGAAATTTTGTTGCATGTTTTGCTCAACAACTATTTGCAAAGTGATGAGGTCGCGAGATTTTAAACCGGGGTTTTTCTGTAAACATGAGGGCAACGGAGCTTTCGTTAACTAAAGTTCTTTGTGTAAATTCGATGAGTCATAATAGTGATACCACGCTTCAATCAGATTTAACTGCTACTCGTATCGTGACTGCAGTAGGTAACAGGCAATGATAAGTCTAGGCTTTGTTTTTTTTATTAACGGTTTACCTACGACGAGCTAAAGATGATGCGGATCAAACGTAGCGTTGATAGACGAACGGTAGTGAAGGTAGACTGCCATGAGAGATTTTTGGGTTCGAGTCTTGACTTCAGAAAATGCCAGCAGGTCACGTATCAGTCGAAATCGATGTAGATGATGTTAACGATGAAGTTCAAATTTGATTTCTGATTGAAACTTGAGTAAGGGGACTCTAGGTGCTATAGTGAGTTGTGTTCGACCGTGCCAGTAGCTAATTCGTAGTCGTAACCCGGTAGAAATCGGTATCTCTTGAGGCAACTCAAGTAGTCCGTGGGAGCGCGGTGTGCGTTTGGCTCTGGTCGAGGTCGGGGTCTGTAAAGACCATTACGTGTGGTCACGAGGGGGTGACACACGGGAGATCTTTAAGGGATCTGATCCATTCGCTGGATGTGTGAGAGCAATGCGATTGCTAGTCGGCTGGATAGCCGGGGCTCTAGATGTCTTACTCGAGAGTTTAGAGAGTTTGTAGAGTTTATGCGGGAGTTTATAGAGTTTAAGTTTTGTGAAAACTGTGTACAGTTGTACTGAGCAATTTGGTTCGAACGACTGTGATGCGTGGCTCTGTCTGTGTACGTGGCGTTAGAGGTTTTACTCGAAGGATTCTGTAAGCTTGGCGGTATCTGTTCTCTTGTAGAGTCTGAAAAGTTGATCGAACGACTGTGGTACTCGGCCCAGTCTACTGATGTTATTATTTTCGGTTATTCTAATGTCACATTATTGATTAAGAAATAAAAATGTAGAGTTCGTTTTCGTTCGTAGAGTTCGTTCGTTATTCATCTGGTAAATGAATCTAAAGTTTGGTCAGGAGGTGACCGAGTGGAACAAATTTCTGTCGTAGACTATTTGTTCGCAGGGTAACCATCACACGAGGACGTGTGCAAGCAGGATGACCGTGTCGCAATCGAGTCGTATCCGGGACGCCAGCGCCACCTGGTGGCACTCGATGGAGTCGGTGACGTGCGCGCCGTCGATCGGTGACTTCACTTTCCCATTGGCGAGCGGCGCGTGCGGTGGACACTGAACCATCGCGCGTTCTGTGATACGTACCTACCTACAACTGATTTGTGCCTACCTGATTACTGTACTGTTAACTTCTGTGAAGATTATAATTTGATTGTACGAGCTTGTTTTCTTCATCCGACACTACCCACCGACGACGCCCACTGCTAAGAGGATCAACGATGAGTGCTGATGATGATGATGGCGAAAGGACCCTCCTCCTCCTTCCCGTCATACATTTGTACCACAAAACATTTAGCGTAACATAAAAACCATTGTGTTTGTTAACGAAATTTAAAATACCAAACGTGAAGTAATTTTTTAAGTTTGACAGACTAGGTGTATTATTTCAGCTCATCTGATGTTTGTAAACTTGTGTGTAAACAGTGAAGATTTTCTATCTCTACCTTAATACAACATACCCTTACAATTAGTACATGAACCACTGTTGCAGGGTTCAAGTACTGATTAATAAGCAAACGACCAAATGTAGACATTACCAGCCTTACCTAAAATAATCTCGATTCTCTTAGTCACTGCATAAACTTCTCTGTCTTGTTCTTGCATGTTACACTTCACGTCAGAGAGAAGATAGCAGAGCATCTTAAGCAGTGACTAACGGGTGAGAAGTTTTTTTAAGTAAGACTGTACTTTAAGCAAGTATATGTACAGTTGTATTTTAATTTAATTTGTAATTAAGTATTAATTGTGATTTGTTAAATTGTTTCATATTTTTTATTATTGTATGTTATGTGAATATAACCTATGTCGAAATTAATTGAATTGAATTACCTTTTGAATGAAAACCACTAATACGTAATCTTGTAGTCTAAGGGTTTCCATCGGATAAAATATATCATTAAGTACCGTTATCCACAAGTGGTGCAACCGTCCCAAAAGCGATTTCATACAGATTTCCGAATAAGTGGAGTACCCTTATAAATTCAACGAAAACTTTCTAGAGACAAACAACGAGAAACTTAAAAATAACGCCGGGTATAGAAAGACGTACTAGATGGGAATACTCGTATTCCCGAGTAAAAATACACACGGTTAAGGAGAATATACACCCGGTCGGGAGAAAAACACACCCGACAAAATAGGTAATAAGGAAAAAATTGCCCTGTTTCGGAAACCCGTGCCAAATAAAACCGGATGAAGGAAAACTAGTGAAAAATGAACAAGGTGATTGACTGCTGTTATTGGATTTGGAACGAGTTTCTCGAATGATTTGTTCGCGTCATTATTCTTGTAAAGTTCTCATTAGTTAACGTCATTGGCGTTACTGTATTTAAAGGGGAAGATTTTTCTCGAACTAGAGTTTTCAATTTGTTTGTTTATATCTTATATCTATTTCTTGTTATGAACCCCTATTGAACATACATGAACCCATATTTAACTTACTGAGTATTTTATAAGTAAGCAGTTCTAACCTATATTTATTTGTTCTGTGCCTCTACGAGATTTTTGCACGTAAAATAATAACCAACAGCAGAGCAGTAGTCAACCCACTAGCTACTACACTAGTAGTAGTAGTACTGCACTAGCTTTTCAGTCAAATAGTCAGAAAATCCACATCAAACTTTTCGCTATACATTTAGCGCTTTGTTCATGTCTGTTTTCGCTTTTTCACGACTAAAATAGAAAGCTATAGGAGGTTGATTTCAGAATACCGACATCACGATTTGAATGGCATCGCCTTTGATCACCTAGGTGATTATATTCACGGGTGATCAAAGGGCACTAGAGTGTCGCCTATGATCACCCAGATGATCCAAGCGGAATAGACCTCATGATCTCGGAAAAGTCAACAAATAGTGGACTCTCTCGCAGGGCTCGGCGAGTGTCAAACAAAACAAGCATTAAGATAACCGGGAAAATGTAATAGTTCAACCGGAAGCCGGCCGGATATTGGTTCCATGACGGAACACAATTGCGATTCCCGCGTCGATCGCGATATATTTACCGTTCAATCTCCGCGGAAATCCCGCTCCTGATTCTTGATATCATATAAATAAACACCGTATGTGCTACGGAGAAAAATAAAAAGTAGGAAAGCTGGTAGATGAAACACGGTATTTGTGGACATAACTGTGTGGATAAGAAGAGGGGAAATATAATAAAGAACTCTCACCTGCTGTGTATGTCAGTATGTTTGTAGACATCGTAGAGGCTCTACGAAACGCCTCGTAGAGCCTCCACATAATTTCTCTGATAATGTTAGGATTGTAACATAGATCAAAGTGCTAACGTAGAACTACGTGACAGAACATATAATGGTAACAAAGATTCCTACGTCTTCTACTATCCTATATACATACATATATATAAATCAATCGCTGTGCGGTAGTCTCAAAATAACTCTAAAATGGCTCCACGGATTTCTTTTTTGTTTGTTTTGCCGCAATACTGCGGAGGTTTAGGAAGAAAGAATAGGTGGTACAAAGTTCACCGGGCCACATTCTTCACATCATCACCCAGAAGACGTCCACTGCTGGACGAAGGCCTCCCCTTTAATAGGGAGTAGGGAGGTTGCCATAATCCACACGCTTGGCAGGCGGCTTGGAGATCGCAGAACACTCACCACCGTTAACCGAGAGGACGCTGCTGTCCGTCCTCTTGTGGTTCTCGATTCAGTTTTAGTACATACATCTTACGTTTGTTATGTAATAATGATCGTAAGGTTTCACTTATATATACCAGCAAATAATATCTATCAATAGTAATGCTCTACAATGTATAAATGTGGGACAATTATTGCGGCGTCGCTGCTGGCACGGGACGCAGGCGGTGTGCCAAGCGGACTGCGGCCATCAGTGAGTTCGATACCCCCGCCGGACTTTTATAAACGGCTTGCTGAATTTGCTGATCGACTGAAGGCTAAGTTTAGTTTTAGGCTTAACGTAAATCTATTATCAATTTAGACTAGCCTTTAAACGCCTGATGTATAATTTGAATTAAAAATGGAGACGTAAATAATAGAATTGCAATACATTTGGCTGGACCTGGATGTGTCCTAAAACTGAATCCAGAACCACCCGAAGACGGGCAGCAGCGTCCTCACGGTTCACGGTGGTGAGTGTTCTGCGATCCCCAAGCCCCCAAAAACACTATTTATCTATAAAACGCTTTTAAAAAAAAAACTACCAACTTCAATTCCGACTACCTGGATGACATCTTCATATTTTCCAGATATTTTGATTTAAAAACCAAACTACTGAATCGATTTCGATAAAAAAAATATGGGACCACCTCTGAAACATTACACAATCATCAAAATCAGTTCATAATTGGCAGAGTAATCGCGTAACATAAATACAAAAACAAAAAAAAACATATTGTCGTATTGAGGAACCTCCTTTTTTTAAGTCGGTTGAAAAATAAAAATTAAACTATTAATTGCCGATCGCGATGTTTATTTGGCAAGATTTTTATTTGGGGACTCAATCAATCGAGATGTTTGGCAAGAGCTATTATAAGGACAGGCATATAGTATAATTATTTTTATTCCGTTAAATGTGGCTAATTTCTAAAAGTTTAGTTTATTAGTAGTCCGACATTTATAATATAATCTAGAGCAGGTAGTAACGAAAAACACCACGATAGGTACATATAAACTTTAAGGATTCACATAAAATAAACCAAATTCAGCATAAAGTCTTCCAATAAAGATATCACTCAACGATATTGGAACACAACTGCTTTGTCGGACATACAATGTGGCTCAATAAAGCGAGGTTGAAATGGCAACATTGAAGCTCTTTCTGAAATTGAACTGTTTTCTGTGAGATGGCAACACCGTAAAGAACTTTGTTACTCAATACGTAGGTATTACATTACAGCTGTCATTGTAATATGGGGAGAATTATTAAAATCTAGTAGAAAAGCAGTAGAAGAGTGAGAATATAAGAGAGTAGTGGAAATCGAATAGTAGTGTAGTAGACGTTATTAAGCACTCTTAAAGTCTGAACAATCCACTTAGGTGGATAGAGTTTTTATGGGAATATAATTGTGGAATTATCTATTTATTATAGGGAATCCCAGTTCCATAGAACAATGTTATTCACCCTCGACAAAACGTTAGGAAAAGCAGATATTTTTTCTTACTAATATAAGGTTGGCCCCCATAGTAAAACTTGTTCACAGTGATGAGTTCCGAACCCTCCTTTTGAGTTAGTTATACCATACCGCGTTACCCTCTAGATTTAGGCTATGAAATGTCTAGCACACACACAAAGAAATTAATCCCTATGTGTTACGTATGATGCAATAAATAATAGAGTATTGAATCGCCTGGACATTTTTATTGATTAGTAGTGGACGTTTGGCCTCCATCACACCTGAGGTTAAGTACGCGCACTTAGCAGTATTTGCTCATATACTTTGAGTATTGTTAGATAATTTTGAATTGATCACACCACAGAGTAATAAATAAATAACAAATAACAAAATAATAACAATAATAAATAACACCACAGGAAGCAGAGATGTGATTAAAGGATTTTTCCTTAGATAGACGCGTGACTGTGCGGGGAGGTGTAAGTTCGCGGGAGGAGTGGCAAATTGTACTGCCATCTAGCGGTTTCCAGGAAAAGTTTTTGAGAATCGAACTAGTGAACTAACACTTAGCTGAATTAACACTTTATTACTTAATATCACGCTAGATGTCGCGTTTTTAAATGTTATAGTACGGATAACAAAAAAATAAAATTAAATGACTTACGAATGAAATGAGATTCCAATCATGTCATCTGAATTTTTCCCTCGGTCATTTTTACATAAAGAAACAGAGCAACTTATTTCATTTTTGCTGTTACTGAGTAAAAACATTAAAAATCGTACGTCTAATATGTAAGTTTGAATGACCGTTACGCGTGGCGGACGTTAGCAGACTGAGCAAATAAGTATGACGTCACACACTCCGTCCGCAAAGTAGGATCTGCGGCTGCAAGTCGCTCATCGCAACTCCTTATCCTGCATGGATCACATAAACCTATTCTTATCCTACAGGCATGTCTTATAACGATGAATTGAAGAGAGCTATAGGTAGTGAGTAGTATTCCAAATAATCAAGAGATATGATAATAAGTCTTAATTCTTTCTAAAAGTGAGAAGGGAAGACCTGGTAACAACGGCCTCGTAGCTCAACTTGCCAGCTGTAGTTCATTTGATATTCTCGCTTACCTGTAACAGAAATAATACTTAATGTAACGAGAACCGTGAAAAACGTACTTACATTTGAAAGGCAAATGAGCAGTTTACTCACTAAAGTTATTGTATGTTAAATTAAAGTAATTAATATTTGATTCAAGGTTAGCTGGGTTTTAATTGAACTCTGCTTTAATTTTGAATGAATAAAATAAAAATATAAGCTGAAGTTAGACAAGCGTAATTTCCATTTTTAACTGACTGCAAAAAGGAGAAGGTTCTATGTTCGGCTGTATGTATTTTTTTTATGTATGTTCACCGATTTCTCGCCCAATATTATTGTGGGCCGATTTTGAAAAAAAAAATTACATTAATGGGTATACATATATAATGGGTGGTCTCGTATTAATTTATAGTAGGTTATTTTTATTAATAAAAGTAACTTGTTGTCTCACTACTTAAATTTATTGTTAGCCGTGACTGCCCAGCGGTAGTGCAAATCTCTATCATCCCCCTTCCCAACTTCCCCTTTACATGGAATCTATCAAGAAAGTGATAGATTGATTCGATTTTTTTAAGACTTTCTAATAGCTAATCTAGATTTACTTATTAAAATTACCGAAATAGAGTTTCGTTATTGCCAATTCCGTAGCGTCTTGTTGAAATATCTATAGAAAATGTGCGGTATTTGCGAAAGGGAGATTGTGCGAAAGGGACGTTTTGAGTGCAGTAAACATTTTAGGAAAGGGACATTCTGCGACGGAGCCATGCTATTTAATACGTTTGCAGGAACTGACTAATAGTCAAGCTCACCTCGCCAACTCATTTTAGGATAGCAATTGAAAAAAAAATGAAATTGAATAACGCTACGAAAAAATCGCACCGAATTTTACGCTTGTTTAACCTTAGTCTTAGAATTCTCACTGGTTTCTGGAAAACATTGGCAATATCTCCGTAGAATCCACGAATAATCTAGCATCTCGGCAATATTACCAGGCGAACATGTACCTAGGCGAAACTAGGTGGGAAATATTACCTCCGAATATAATCTACATTTTCTTAGCGTTGTGCTAAAGTAGACTTGATTATGAACACGCCTGTGTTAAACAGATGTAGGTATCTAAATATTACTGAAACCAAATGAAACGACGTGATCTTAAGCTCAGTGTGAGACTAAATTAGAGGTGTGACTAATATATGTAAAACAATTACACGTAACATAATCCAGGGGCTTAATATGTAATATCATGCTAATTACAATGACTATACTAATGTTACTCAGTAGGTATAAGTAAAATTTTCGTTACTTAATTGTTCACGGTTACGCACGGCAATCGGTTCTCGCAACCAAACAGCGCATCACTTCACTCACTGTTACGCGAGAACATTGAGAGAGATCAGCGGTGATACTGTTATTTGACTCTTACGAGTAACAGTTTAGACGTTCTGTTATCCATCAAGCAATACATTCAATATTCCTAATACACATCAACAGCCGGAAGACGTCCACTGCTGGACGAAAGCCTCTTCCTTAAAGGGAGGTGTTGCCATAATCCCCACGCTTGGCAGGCGGCTTGGGGATCGCAGAATGGTTACCACCGTTAACTGAGAGGACGCTGCTGCCCGTCCTCCGGTGGGTCTGGTTGCAGTTTAAGGACATACCCAGGTCCAATAATAATCGTTATAATCTTCTCTAAACCACACATTTTGTATAAAATTTAATCCGAGTGTTAAAACAGATTCCATTTAGAATATGATACTCTATGCTGTTTCAAACAAATCATGAACGAATCGAAATGCACTGCACTTCACTGGACACTCAAAGGAACTCCTCATACTATTTACCACTAACAAAAGCAAACACATTGTCCATCTAATTTGCTACGAATTCGAATTTACGAACTACGAGACACGGTCTAATTTTACTAACAACTTATCATCTCTGGTACCTATCTCGTTCTGCCTGTTAAGAAAAATATAGACTGAAGTATGGCAGTTATGACATTTTGGGACCGCGTGAGAATTGTTCCATAATTAATTAAAGTTTGTGACTTAATTAAAGAGAACCCCGTAGAAATAAAACAAAATATGATTCCCGTAGGTCATCGTCAGCCCGGAGACATCCATTGCTTTAAGGATGCCTCCCCCTTAGACTGCCACACTGTACGACAACCTGCCATTTGCATCCACCGGTTGCCCGCGACTTTCGCAATGTCGTCGGTCCACCTAGTGGGAGGCCTTCCTACGTTGCGTCTTACGATACTAGGTCGCCAGTGAGTGGTGACACTCAAGAACCTTTCTTCCCCATCGGTTATCAGTTCATCGAGCAATGTGGCCTGCCCATTGCCACTTCAACTCAACTTCTTCCCGCAGGTCAGCGGCTGAAAACGCGGGACATATCCCTTTTATAAATACATTATATTTAACATGCCAGTAAATGTAGCATGCCAGTAATTTACATCATAAGGATGGACATATGATACTCTTCCCCAGAAAATATAGAAAAACTAATCGCGAGACGCAGCTCTACCTTCTCAAGTTCCAGGCCTAACCTTAGCATACGCAAGATAACTATAACAGCTTAGATGAAGAAAAACAAACATACAAAACGACCTTAAATCTGACAAGGAAAATCCAAATCCTTGAGAAAAATGGCTCGAGTTATAATTCTTGATCGATAAATGACAAAACAAACATTAACTGCACAGATTGAGATCATTTAAACTAAGAATGTACGGATGGCAGTACTAAAATAACAATGATACAACAATAGTCGTAGTAGCCGATACACTTTTAAATACAGCAGACCTTTGTAAAGTCCTTCACGGCATTGCGTGTTTAATTTTAATCGGTCTTCATTTAAATTGCTTATTACACGGCCGGCAATAGAGTTTAACTTCAATGAGTAACACATTTATAGTTTAACTGCCAGTACGTGGTTTATCCGCTATACTTTTATAATTGAATTACAGTGTAGCTCAATTCGAGTTACAGGTAATTTAGTTTTAACTCAAGCAACTAGGTAATCATATTCCTAAGAATGTGTCCATTAACACGTTTCTTATTGTCTCTATTAAGGGGACGTAACTTTGATCGCGTTTTCTTCAGGGTTAATACTTGCATTGTATTACACTATCACTTATTATTACCCACAAAAAAAAGAAGCTGTATCTTTCGGGATAGGCAAGTAATCCAAATCTAGACACACAAATTTAACATAAACCACAATTGTGAAGATGGTGCTGTTTTTCATATCAAGTCGATACTGGACACGATTGCGCGTAACCGTTGAATATAGTACGGTAACAGAGAGATCTACACCCAGCTGTCGGTCAAAAAGGCTGTTGATGATGATTAAGATAGAGTATAATCTAAAGTACCGAAGCCAAGGCCTGTGCTCTTACAAAACACTACAGACTAACTGAATACAGAAATCGTAACGAGAACTATAAAAACTAATTACCAAAATGGCATAGCAAGAGAGAGGACTAAATACTCAAATGTGAGATAAAGAAGAAAGCTGTGAATAATGATAGTGACGATAGAGATAAAGCTGAAAACCCAAAGTGAAGACATGTGCTCTTACAAACCACTAAAAACTAGCTAAATACAGTAAACGTAACGAAAACATAATAAACAATGCCCAAGTTGGCAAAGCAAGAGAGCCCTATAGAGGGGCCTATACTCAAATGTGGGACAAAGCAGAAGACTACGAACTATGATAGTGATGATAGAGCCAGAGCTAAACGAACCGAAGCGAAAACATTGTGCTTTTACAAACCACTAAAGACTAGCTGAATACAGTAAACGTAACTACTCGTAAAACATTTCAATAAACAATACTCAAAAACCTTTTACTGCTTTAATTTTTTTACTACCGCTGCAGATACGCAATTAACAAAGAACATTATTTCAACCACTCAGAAAGTTATCTCTCATCCTGCATTTAAAGCTGGAATAAAGTTAATCAGCCGGAACTTAATCCGATGGCTACATGGCTTAAAATAGCTTAACCTGACTGCTTTATAGCTCAGAATGAGCGCAACTCCATTAGCTATATGCAAACACTTCCATCTGACAGCTCCATAAAGGACGGACATACGAGCGCCATGTTTGCACTACTGAAACGTACAATGTGTACCTACAAAAGTGAGTGAGGGCGCCGCTACCGCAGTTTCTAAACAAAAATGACAGCCTCGCTTTTAAAATTATGGTTCCCGTGTTTGACCAACTCTACAGAAAAGCCTGGCGGGCAATATCCTAAAGGTCATTAGGGTATCTTTGCAGACATGGAACATGACCAGTAAGTCGAACCTTCAAGGTTTTAAAGAGTTGTTTATATGAGAGGTATCCTTTAAGTTTTGTGGCTTAGGGAAAACTAACACTGAGGCAAGTCAATAAGGTTTAGACCGAGTTGAGTTTTTAGATAATACAAAATACATACAAGTAAGTGTTGTTTATGGAGCATGAAGAATGACGTTATATGTTTAAAACTGGAGTAATATAAAGTTGGATGAACGAACAAGAGGTGAACCAAAATAACCCTACTTCATTCATATTTGCATGAATTCCGCAGCAATACGAATGCGCAATTAGAATTTGTCAAGTAAGTACGATGCTATTTAGAACTGGACTGGATTTTTTGTTAATTTGTAATCATAGACAACTTACAAACATAAATTTAGACTGTGACATCGTGAATCCTTTGTCAACCACATCTCTGGCTTTGCTCATATTCAAAATAAACAATTGTATTTTGACGACCAACATGTTTACATAAAATAAAACGCTTTAATAAAAATACAACCGACTTCAACTTCGAATACTTGTTTACGACATATTCATATTTTCTAGTAATTTTAATTTAAAAACCAAACTACGGAACCGATTTTGATAAAATTTATATGGGACCACCTCTGAAGTATTACCTACCAAACAAAAAAATAATCATCAAAATCAGTTAATTGGCGGAGTAATCGTGTAACATACATTAAAAAAAACACAGTTGAATTGAGAACCTCTTTTTTTGAAGTCGGTTGAAAATACGATAAGGACAACGGTTTCCAAGTTATTGCCGATTGAAACATAGAACCATACATATAGACAAACGCCAATTTGTTCCAGGAAAAAGCGAGACCCCCCCAAGCCCGCCCAATAAAGATACCACAAACAAGAGAAACTTAGCAAGAGATAAAGCGAAGGAAAGCCAGACGTGCAAAGTAATTGTTCTCGAGTTGCTGACGCGTTTAGATGTTGGCGTTGATGCACCACGCGAGCTTTGTTTATGAACAGCGCAGACGGGTTTACTAACAGACAAGATGCATTCGTGAATTAGTTCACTGAGTATGTAGGTGTTGTAGAAATACTGCTGTGTTTAACGTATACACTATAGACTAAGCGGCTATCCTTCATGACAGATACTCTAGGTTACCCAAAAACCTCTAGCAATATTATGTAGATTGAGTCTAGATAGAGCAAAATAAACCATTTGTTACATGTTTATTTTTGCCGATAAATGAAGTACCACTGATCTGATATTCACAAAATCATGTAAGCAAGTAAGCAAACCCAACCCATAGATAGAGACGACAAAAGTTCGCGAAGTCTCCGTTCGGACAGAACAATTAGTAAATAAGTGATTCGATATGTGTAGTATTCACGAGTAATCTTTCTGCAAAACGTAAAAATGTATGAAGGAAAGATTTGAATTTAGTGCCAAATCTGTAATTTAATACAACGAACATAAACCAACTTTTACGATTTAAGTGGCTCACAAATCTGTAAATACTAGTTTAGTTAGAAAATATTCGATTCTTTTTCTTTTGTATAAAGATAAACAAACCTGAGACGAACTGTTGCTGACACTAAAACAACAGAATATCTAATAGCTAAAACCCGAAACTTTTTACAACCGCTATTGTCATCCCGTTTAAAACTGCTACTAATATTTTAGTTTCCAACTACTAAGATACACATGTACGCTACGCAAACATTCCGTCCGACCACGGTTCCACGGTTCGGGTATAGACCGAGCGCAAATTATGCAATACTTGTCTGAGTGCAGTCTACACCCCAGACAACTAGTACAGTCGTCTACAGATGTATGAACGTTACGAAACACATTAAGGCTGCGCTCATCTATGTTTCAAACACATTTTTTACTGCGATCAATAATTATTCTAAAGCTGAATGAGATAGAGCCACATTTAGCGGAGCAAAAATATGGCAATTACGCAGATTCGTGCATGTCAAGATTCGATTTTCGATTTTTTTACCCATTTTTAATTTATTACAAGCATAAAATATTATTTTTTTCAAAGCTAAGAGCCACAAATCGTTACAAACTATATTATTTACAAGTGAGTAAATTTTCGTGCTAAATTTGTAAAAATTAAATGATTAAAACTGTTGTAATGTGTAAAAATAGAGGTGTTTTGTGAATTTGTTTTCTTCTTATCTAAAATTTTTAGAAAGATTATAAAAGCGTCACATCACTTCTCACAGCTTATAGATAAATATTTTTTTTGGGAAAACACAAACTCATAAAAACCGTCAAAAAACTGCTATGTCTGCAAGTGATTTTTTAATACAGGGCCCTTAAGTACACTCGTGTGTTTTGCCAGTAGCATTGTCAGCGTAGAATATTAGAATATTGTAACTTGGCTCATAAAACAAGGTTCGCAGATCTATCTATACATATACAATATACATGCAGTAGCGGAGAAGATTTTGAATAAATCTGACATCGTTGGAAAAACAATGATTGGATCGAACAAAATTTCAAAAGTGATAAAGACTGTACTTACTCTACTCAAAAATGCTACCCAGAAAAAGGAAATCAAAAACTTTGTAAATCATCGTAACCTAATAATGCTAGCTATCAATAAGGTCATAAAAAACCTATTCTTTATAAAAGGATCAGGACGTTTTTTTTAAAACATGGATACGCATTTTTGTATACAGATGACAACAAAACTGAACCAAGACTGTTGGTGAGTGTACCATAGTAATACGCTATTGTCTAGCTATGTTTCCCACCTGGCGTCTCCCGCGATCGATACGTCGCGCCGTTCTGCCGTCTGGACGCGGCGTGCCCGGAAGTACTATAAATTGTCTAGTTGAGGTTAGCTCGCTAGGTATTCGTAGTAATGGTGGGCGTCTAACGTGGCTTATAGACTTGCACGGGCAAGCCGCCAGCCCCAGCTATAGGGCAACTAGACGATTGTTGGCTGCAGGTCCATGGTAGATAGATGTTGACAGCATGTGTGATCATTTCTTTACTTCTTCTTCTTTAGGTGCCTCTCCACTACTACTTAGCTCAGTGAACTTTTTTCTGTCTTGTGCCAAGCAGAATAATTGTTGAAATTGACCAGCATAGCTAGCGATGCTGGTCTATTTCTGGATGTTGCGTAACCAAGACTTCTTCCTTCTTCCAGCGCGTCGTATTCCGTCAACTTTGTCCATCTTAATTAACTGGATTAACTGGTATCTTTCTCGTCGGAAGACGTAGCCATGTTGCTCAACTTTCCTTTTTTTGACGGTCTGCAGGTATTTCTCGTCGGTAAAAATTTTGCTCGGGATGATTTAATGTGGTGAATATTGGAAGCGGGCCGAATTTCTTCCGTACGCGGACGAAGTCGCGGGGGACCTCTAGTATGTCTATAAGATCATTGCTGTCATGCATGAGAGCGAAATCACTTGTTTACAATAATATTTTATACAGTTCCGTAGTAGTATTGTGTATTCTGTGGCAATACAAATAACCCTTATGGTTCCTATATATAAGATCTTAGCAACTGCGAGCAAACGGCAATAACATTTCTCGCAAAAATAACACAACTCACATTTTCCAATCGCGAGCACAGAGTGTATTTTAAGAACGGAATCACGATGCCTTATTCATCCGCATATGCAATGCTTGTTACATATTTAAGTTCTTTGTTCGTCAAGTGATATATGTGCTGTACAATATGTAGGTACTTAAATAACATATTGACCGAATGAAAGGCATTCAAATTTATTTTAGTTCAAGATACATTCTGCCAATAGATGTATTGTTGATGAATTGATGGAAGTTAAATTTTATATCCTGACGTTGAGAGATAACGCCGGCTCAAAGTTCTGGGTACTGTTACTCAAACCTTTGAGCACTAAAATAAAGTCTAGAGCATCACTGCATTGAGGCTCTTTACTTTGAGACTTTCGATTGCGAGTCTCATTTGCTCTGGCTACATTCCATGTTATAATTGGGTATAAAAAGCAACTTATTGCTGGGAATATTGACATAAGGTTATAATAGGATTTCTGCCCAAAATATCACGCAGCGTAAAATAATGGTAAGCGAAAGCGGAAGCAGATGGTGAAAAGTAGAAGGAAGGAAATGTTTACTTTGTGGACGATCATGACTTTTTTTTAATGCATAGAAGTGATGTTAGGAGCAAGACGTTCGCCTGGTGCTAAGCATCACGCCTGCCTAATGCCCGTAACAGTAGTAGTGGCAGAATTGTGAACTTGAGAACAAAATCCTGTGCAGCATTGAACTGCTTCATCCCGATATACAAGATATCAAATCTCTTCATGCCAAGTAATTTAAAACAAACCAACACACAACAACACAACAACACAGATCAGATGAAAACATTAAACTGAAACAATTGTAAGTGAATTAAAATTTTAGAAAAGCCGCCTGCACATGCCAAATCTCTGTGCCAAATTTCATGGCAAATAAACAGTTGCAATTAATTTCTGAGCCGCGCATTATTCAAAGGTAGCCCACCCCAGCCCTATATCACAACGGTCGGTTATTAGCAACAGCCTCGTTAACGACGAGCCAGTCCGTCGAGGGCGTCTACCCTGGAGCTGAGCCTAGTCTAGCCTAAGCCTCTACTGCATGTACTACTATTTATTATTTTGTGGCTCTTGTTCTATTGTTACGAATATATACTTAAATATTTTGTACTACTACTGTACCTGTTGTTTTTATGTATTTGCACTATGACTGTCGCATTTATATTGAGTCGGCGAGCTGTATTTTTTTTTAGTAAATGGTCGTATTTATAACCTGTTCCATCTGTCAGTCTTGAGTAATCTTATTTTCGAGTATAAAGAAGAAGCCCTATAGTATTCTTCCCAAGGTGAGACTGACATGGTTTTTTTTTACATTTCTCCTATAAACCACACTACCTTTAGATATTTTTCTTTTCTAGAGCGCTCAGTAAAAGCATTTGATTTGAAGCGTCTCACACATTCTTAAATCAGAATATGTAGACTACAATCTACAATGCTACTTTGTTAAATATATCTGCAGGTGTAGTTGTATGAGCTTACTATTAAATCTCATAGTTTGTACCGAGTTCATCACCTTGTCGCATAAATCACGAGTTGCTTAGATCCGTCCTATTAATAACGGGCCTTGCGTAGTTTCAAATGGACATCGACCCTTTAAGATCCTTTACAAAATTAGTGACTATAATATAGAAATCTTATTCTTAGTTTAAAATTTATATTTAAGACATTTTGAACATCAAAAGATGTCTGGAAGAATCGATTGGTACGCTTCTAAAAGTGGTGAAATTACATTTACTTTTGGACTAGGTTTATCATATTGTAGTAGCAAAATCCACTCGAGTACCTATATCTAAAGCTGAGCTTAAATTAGATTGTATGAGGGGTTTAGAAATCTTTTTTGTAGAGCTATTGCAACCTGACGATAAATTAAGGTTTTTGATTTTTCTGTAGGGCGATACGAATGGTTGGAACCATAGAAAAGCGAAAGCCCTACTTCTTAGGTAGAACGGCTGTCAAAACAATATAGTAAAGCAATTGTATGGAAAACCGCTGTCGCCAGTTTCACACTTATTTGTATAGAAACTACGACGAAAAAATACCAATCATTGGTCACGCATTTGAAATGAAACGCGAGAAATGCCATTTTGAAACAGATTCAAATTGATCTAATTACGATGCAATATAGTTAGGTTTCCTACGTGTCTATTTAAATTGTATTTTTGAGTATTTTCAGTTTAAACACATGTATATTGGTAGAATTGTCATTTGCACTTAATGCCGGCTAGCGCTAGCCTGACACATTTTCGTTCTACTCACTTCTCTCTTCAGTGGTTGGAACCATGATTATACAATATACATTATAAGGTGTAAGTATTTATATTTTGTGAAAGAAGCAGTAAACAAGCAAACGCGAGATGAGGTGAGACGAAATTTTTTAATAGATGTTCTTTTTAGAATGCATCATGTTAGGACTCTGCGGAAAACCTTCAAAGGAAGGACATTTCATATCTTGCAAGTGAGCGGAAGGAATTGAATTAGCGTCATTGCAATGAAATTTAACGTTAAATTAGAACAAAGCATAAATATGTATGATGCTTATTCGACAGTGCGTAGACTTTAATCACTTTCAAAGTCAAAGTCAAAGTCAAATCGTTTATTGCACATTATGGATTATGTAAAACTAATAATAATAACATAAACATAATGACCCAAATGAGGGTATGGCAATTAAGTGTAAGGTGGTGTAAGTGTGTTAAGTGAGGTGTAAGTGTGTTAAGTGGCTTTATTTATATTCATATAAATTCATAGGTGCAATCTCTTGAAAACAGTGCAATATTAGAAGTGATAGCTCTAACACTCTGGTCTATTGAACGTAATGAACAAATTGAGGAGCACCGGCTTCGGCCAGCTGGATCCAACCTCCATTGAGAGCAAGGCCATTGCATTACCTATCACACTGCATCCTATGGCACGGGCTATTTGTTCTCAACTTCTTACCCTTTTAGCCACATGTTACATGACGGTAGCGTTACTTGACATTATTCTCTCATCTTCGTTGTTATTTCTATCGTTTTCGCTTCTGGCTTTGACAAAATACTACCCATTGTAAAGAAATTATTTTGTAAGTCCAATCGTCGGTCTTAGACGGCTCCGTAAGCGTCGGAGGGACGACTCAAACGCCATTTCATCGTGACTGGTTCCAGCTAGCAGTGGAGCGTGATAAATGAAAGCAAATGAAGACTCTATGCCCAGCAGTGGGTTTAATAATGGATCTTCATTATTAATAGTTATCCAGAGTATTCCAGTAGCGGGATCGATAGGTTGTATTATTATTACTTAACCAGATAATAAGGTTATGAGTTGACGGTGCCAATCTCAAACAAGATCAGTCTGATGCGAGCCTAAATATCCAAGTTGTTGTCAGGTAAATAACTTTAGTAATGATAATGAGGCCTGTAGTAGGTAGAGAAACGCCAAGCGTAAACTAGATGCTGAACAAATATAGTTTTCTTTGCCTTGTGAGAAAGGTCAACAAACAGACAAAAACACGTCTCTGTTTCTATTAAAACAAGAGAGATACGATCTATTTGTGCTATTGTAGAAGCACGTCAGAATTTATAATAACAAACGTGAAGAATGTTTGTTTAACACAGTAAAAATTTTCGTGGCACACGATATGAGGTGAAAAATCATAGATTGCTAAACTCTAAACTATTTCTGCCGCTGCCAAATCGTATGCATTGTCTAGTCTAGATTGTCTAGTTCCACAGTTTTGCCAGCTCACAATTCAAAAATATGGATATACATATTTGAGCCAAGTATGTGTATTTTGGCAGACCTATCTCAACTTCCGAACTAATATTATAAACATAAACAGTGTTCGAAAATATCCGATATTTATTATAAATATCAAAATATCGGATATTTATGATAATATATCAGATAAATATCAAGTTAGATATATAGGTTTTTTTATGAAAGCCATATTATTATTTTATTGTATTATTTATGAATACTATTTGCATATGTATTATTCATAAAATAAAATAAAATTATCAAAACAAAAAAATTTAATGTTTTATTTATTTAGGTACTTAAAATCAGACAAATTAAATCAAAAAATAAATTTTTCTTTTAGATAAGGATAAACCAACTAAAAACATAAAATCTTCTTTTAGATCAGGCAAAATCAACAAAATACATAAAATCTTATATATCAAAAAATCAACAACTCAAAAACATAAAACCTTTTTTATATATGATATATTTATATATTATATATTTTATAATTATTGACAATGAACTCTGCCGAGTGCAGCTTTATTTCTATTTTGACTCTGTAATATCATTTAAGGACTTATTTATAATATGAACGAATAAATCTGGGTATATTTTATGATATATATATACATATATATAACCATTGATATATATCGTCGAACCCAGATTGATATATATCGGATATACATCGAACCCTGATTATAAATGCAAAAAAATATATGTATTCTGTCATATCAAAACAGCGCAATTACTGACTTTACGTAGTTAGGTTGGGGAGCGACTGATACTCTCTATACTATAGGAATATATTTTTGGGAAACATATACCACACATAAACGTCCACTGCTGGACGAAGGCCTCCCCTTTTATAGAGGGGTGTTGCCATGATCCCCACTCTTGGCAGGCGGCTTGGGGATAGCAGAATGGTCACCACCGTTAACTAAAAGGACGCTGCTGCCCGTCGGTGGGTCTGGTTGCAGTTTAAGGACATACCCAGGTCTAGCGTCCAATGGCGTATGGTAATCGTCAACTGGGCCAACTTGTATAATGCACAATCGGCTTTCGAGGGTAGGCTACCAGTGGTCTATTAAAAGAGCTGATTATGCTATTATCTTCTTCTGCCTAGCGATTATTACTACTCGAGCCAAGGTCCGCTTATACCGCTAAACATTAATATACTAGACATAACATAATTATATCGTAATTTTTTGTAGAAATGGAAATGAAGTGACGAATTTCACTCGACATGCGGCAGGTCATAATTTGCGTACAATGGCACATTTTCGTAAGCAATACCGTTACAAGTTACAACTAACGCGTCAGCGCTAAATAATAGGAAAATAGAGAAAACTAACTGTGCGAACTGGGCTAATGTTATGGCGTTCCGAAATAGAAAACTGATAGTTTGTTGACAATGAAATGAATTTAGATATTTTGACCTACTCTCTGGAACGAATAACAAGTCATAACCAAGATTGTAGTGGTAGGACTCTACTGCAGTCTGCATGGGGAAGGACAACACCTTTGCCAGTTATTCAATCCGCCATTTCGCCTGATGTTAAGCAACAGATCACCACACGCCGCTATTTCACTCGCGCATTTCACAATTTTTGAATTTGAAGATAATATATAATCACTGAATATATATTATAGTTATATAAAATATATAATATATATTAAATCGCATACACTCATGCGAATGCAATCCTGCGCCACACTGCACAGCGCTCGTCACCCTGAGATATTAGATGTAAAATCTCTTCATAACCAGTAATTTCTTAATTATTCATTACTTAATTTCTCTTCTTATTATCCATCCAAGATTACTTTTCTATCATCAACATTAATAACTTTCCTCTATCATTTGTCTCCTCTTCAGCGCGATATTTTGCAGTTCTATACTATTCTATAAACACCAAAAAAAAACAGAATTCCTTTTATAAATTGTAAATATCAAAAGGTCACGACGTTTAAATATAAATAATAGCAGGCAACCGTTGATTACGGCAAGTTATTTCCCCGTAATGGTCCGTGAGGGATGATGAACGATTTCATAAATTCGCACCGCCAGTGGAGAGGAATCGCAGAGGTTAAAAACGGAACAGTCAAGGAATATACGAGATATAATAAAATAGGAGTGAAATAACATTAAACTGTAGAGAGAAGCTCCAACTGTGTTTAAGTTATACAATCTGGGTGTTTTGCAGTAGGAGATTAAATCGATTTCGCTTGCGCTTCAAGGTATGTGATATCGGCCGACTGCCTTCAGGCAAAACTAGTATAGCTGCTTTATGTTTTTAATTTCAAAAGGGTCGTAGCCGATTACTACAAAGCAGCCTTCAAAGTAACTCTACGATCCTCCTTACAATACACCGACCTCGACGTTTCCTAACGATGTTTTTTATCACACCCAGCTCAAACTCATTGTCAGGATTTGAGCCCGCGCCGTACAGCGTGTGATACAAAGCACTAAGCATCACTACCACAGAGTAATTGAAGCAGAGATGTGATCAAAGTATTTTTCTATAGAAGGACGCGTGATCGTGCGGGGAGGTATAGGATTGGCGGGAGGAGTGGTTCTGTTCTACGGCCGTAAGTTCCTCATCGCAACTCCCTATTCTCCATGATCACTACGCACTCGTTATACTGTAGGACCGTTTGCACATTGATTAGAATTTAATGCGAGTGCGAGTGTTGACTGATTAGTATTTAACACGTTTGGACAATAACTGATTAGTGCGAGTGTCAATGTTTCATACTATAACGCTCGCATTCGCACTCGCTTTAATCAATGTGCAAACGGGCTATCTTGGGAGTATCATTGGTGACTTATTGCTACCAATATACTTGTGCACGCGGGCGAAACCGCGGGGTTCAGTTAGTTTCAGATAAACATATTATGGTGAGCTTTGTTTATCGGTCTACGCGTTCTAGAGTGGAGACCACGAAACGTTAAACGTAGCGTAGGACGCCCTGAGACTTGATGGAGTGACGATATACGTAAGGCAGTGGGAAATGACTGCAAACTTAAAGCCGATGGTCGGGCTGAGTGGCGTACATTAGGAGAAGCCTATGTCCGCAGCAATTGACTAAAGTGTGCTGATGATGTTGATTTGTTAGATAGTTTTGCTGAATTTCACGCGCACGCTACGTCTTTGTTCGCCTCATCTTTTCTTTTAAGTATAGTTAGAGTCGGTTCAGTAATAAATGCCCGACCGCATATCTCCGCTCTCAAGCTGAGAGGAAATAAACAATTCAAGAGAGCATTTTCGCTTATGATAACAATTTTAAATTTCACGCTCGTTGAATTTCTCGGGAGATGCAAGGGAATACGCTGGAAGATACTGCCAATTGATTTTGCTTTATTTAAGGATAATGGTAAAATCACAAGCCTTTTTGAATAATATACAGGATGTGGTGTAATGAGTGGACAGCCTTGACTACCTACACACATAGGCGAAATCATCATGATCCAGAAATAAAATCCATAAAAGTCACATATTTTTCGAGATAAAAAGAGTTAAATATTTTTCTTAAACAAAAATTATACTCGCGATTCAAAAATGCCAGTAAGTATACATTCGATAGCAAATCTGACCAAGACTACTAACCAAAAAAACAGATCGATAAAATTCCTTGATTTACTCGAATTACACGAAATGTAAAATAACTCGAAAACTTAGCGACTTTTACGGAAGACAATTTTTGACTTTCTTAACCACTTAATCATTATGTCTCCCGTTTTTTTGGATAACCATCCACTTATTACGCCACATCCTGTATATTAGTTCTAATAAACTGTGAGAGACGAAGTTTTAAATCAATATAATGCTCAAACTGTTTGTCGTGAAACTCGGAAGACCGTCCGTGAACATTTCAATATATAAACCGCTTTTAAAAAAATACTACCAACTTCATCTTCGAATACCATATTTTCATATTTTCTAGTAATTTTGATTTAAAAAGCAAACTACTCAACCGATTTCGATAAAAAATTATGGGAGTATTACCTACCAAACACAAAAATAATCATCAAGATCAGTTCATAATTGGCGGAGTAATCGCGTAACAAACATACAAAAAAAAAAAAAGTTATATAACATACAGTCGAATTGAGGACCTCCTTTTTGTAGTCGGTTGAAAATTACTATATACGTTTTGCCCACGTCTTCGTACGATCACAACACACACACACACTACAACAACTAGTACAATCTCTCAACCCACTTTAGAACCCCTTAATTCTTCGTAAAATCCTTTCTTTCTTTTGTGCCAGACGTCTACACCCCGTGAGGCACCCCCTGCAAATTTCAGCCGTAGCTTTTGAGACTACGAGTATGTTATTAGTCAGTTATATTTTGCTTAGATTCCATAGTTGTACTATGGGTATGGCTATTTAAACTTTAAACAGTCAAAACTAAATCACTGGAAAGAAATGTCTTTCGTGAGTAATTGCCCGTATCAAAATAAACAGTTTAAAACTAATGACGCAGAAAGATGATTGGAAAGCCCACAATGCTAGGTAACCTCTGTCCACGAACTTCGAATCTTGGCAACCCAGACGAATCAAGACTAGGAATGAGACTTGAGAATTATTTATTAGGTCGTCTTTTGTCTCTTTAGATTAGCGATTTAATATGCGCTGTAAATTATAGCAGTAAAGTTAGGAGTCAAGGGGCACTGATCTGTACGGAAGCAACATGGTCGATTTTGAAGGTTTTAGATGACAGAACTAAACTAACTAAAGTATAGCTGTCCTTAGCTAACAAGTCTGATAAAAAAGTGACAGCGATATTTTAATTAGTTTAGATCTGTCAACTAAGACCTTCAAAATTTACCACATTAGGTTTATACAAATTTTGATCCGAAGCACCAGACTGATACGAATACATTTTTAACAATTTTACAAGATTCATCAATCATAGAAGATGCTAAAGATAAACGGCCTTACCTAAAATAATCTCCATTCTCTTAATCACTGCTTAAACTTCTCTGTCTTGTTCAAGCATGTTACACTTTACGTGAGAGAGAAGATGACAGAGAATCTTAAGCAGTGACTAACGGTTGAAAAGTTTTTTTAAGTAAGACTGAAAGTACGCAAATTATTGTGCAACTGAGATAATATCTGTATCTGCTATTATGATTATGTATAACCTAAAGAGTACTTGGTTTCATTTGCTCTTTTGCGTCTCGAATCGAGAATTCGGATCGTTTATAATAATTTGCCTTGGCACAAAGTCCAGCTAAGTAACGGAATTTCATTAACTTGCTGAATTCCTGGTTTATTGCCCTCCCGCAATTGGGCGTACCGGCGACACAAATCCTTCGGAGTAACTCGACTGTGACCGACACTCGCCATTTCCTTATTGGACTGAGGCTGTGATTCAGCGACAATGCCAGTTATCATTAACAGCGACATTGTTTGGGTGGTTTCAATTTATTTTGGTTGTAAGTCTGACAATGACGTAGAGGGCATTCTATGTAGCTCTAAGTATTTTGTCATTTGATAGCAACCAGCAAGCGTGGTACCATTTCTTTAGATCCAACAGATCGATATAATCTTGAAACTGATAAATAAAAAGTTTGATCGTTAAGTATTCTCCACTGAATTTACAATTTTCTCTCCATAATATGGTTTTGTACAAAGGAAGTGATTTATTTATTTATTTAGCTCTATGAGACCCGACTTTTAGAAATGCTCCAATTTTCTATACGAATATGCCTTACATTTCTTCTTTGAAATATTTCACCTTCATCCGGGATGTGGCAGGTTAATCTTATCCAAATGAGTATGTACAAATCGACTATTTTAGTAATTTTCCTGAAACCAACTTTGGTCGATGGTTTTCACACGATAATCTATTTATGATATTAGCGTGAATGTAGGTATGATTTACGTGTAATTGATCGATATTTCGTTAATTTTATAATGCAGCGACGATATAAGCTCTTTTGAAATGTTTATCAGGCAAATTTTTACAACATTAATCACTTGAAATAAATAAATAACTAATTCGAGTTAACATTAAATAAGCATTCCAGTTTCTGTAACAAGGAATTCGGTCTGTTTCGGTATGTTTACCGAAGGCCTTTGATTCAGATTCTGACTGACTTCTCAATACGCTTATGATTGTGGTCATCGATCTGCAATCAAGACATATTCAGCTAAACATACAAAGTTTTTTAGTTGTGATGTTGGAATAATCTGAATCAAATATATCAGTATCAATAGCTGTTCGCGCCAAATTGTGTTCAAGCACTTCTCCATTTTCATAATCTCTGAATACTTAATCACTGATTCAAATCATAATCAGTATTTTTTTAGGCTTGTCATTTATACAATTATAAAAAACAATGACTTATAACAATCACGGTTGTTCATTACAATTGTATGATTATTTACGGAATATTTACCGTGATTATGTTTTGAAACGAGCTTCCGATATATCGGCGCGGTTACTGGGGTCGTCACTCTGAGATATTAATGTTAAATCTTTTCATACTGAGTAATTTCTCTGGTAACACTGCCTTTCAAACCGAAACACAGTGATGCTTGCACACTACTGCTTGGCGGTTGAATAACTGGCAAAGGTGTGGTACTTCCCCAGGCGGACTCTGCAGTAGTCTGCCTACCACTTCCAAAATGAGTAGTCATTGAAATACCTGGGGTACTTAGACAAGGTAGTGAATCATCCATAGTGGCATTAGGAGCTTGTGTACAGAAAGTTCTCTGATTGGACAAATTTAATCTGTTGCGTCATAAATCAACAAATTGTATCACAATGAATCACTCAGGAAGAAAGATTTATCAGCCTTATCGTCTGAGAAGTTTAGTCATAATGATAAACATTAGTACAATTAATGTAAACTTTACATGTAATGGCACTTTTGAATTTTATAACTGTCTCGATAAGATAGATATATCAAAATGAGACGATTGCAGCAAAAGTGGCATTGGTTATCCAAATATGAAGATGACTTGGTTCATGGTGAACTGTAAGTCTAATATCATAAGCCAGGGGGATATCATATAGTATTTATGTTACAAATGCGGTACGTTCCATGAGTAGGTTGATTTTATAGTTGAATAATGGTTGGAAACACGAGACTTACGTGTGCTACCGACAACATAAAAATTGTTTTTTTGAATATTTTACCTTTTGGGTTTAGCCCAAAAGGTAAGTCGTAATTATTCTGCGAAAAATCACCCTTATTAATTAACGGGATTGTTTGTGGGTGTGTAAAATCTCCAGCATGGTTAAGTAGGAATTTTCTGATGAGGACTATGTGCATTGCGGCTGTGGTGGAACAAACAATAGAGCACAATTAGTCCTGCCCTCAGTACCCCAACAACTGCGATCTAATGAGAGAACCCCTGAGGGCGACTCTCGCCGACTACAGGACAAAACACATGGAACTAGCACCATAGGCAATAAGAAGAATTTCGTAACGACCAACAGAACAGATTTGAATAAGATTGAGATTGTTTGTGGGTGTGTAAAATTTCCAGCATGGTTAAGTAGGATTTTTTCTGAAGAGGATTCTGTGCATTGCGGCTGTGGTGGAACAAACAATAGAACACCTTGAGTCCTGCCCTCAGTACCCCAACAACTGCGATCTAATGAGAGAACCCCTGAGGGTGACTCTCGCCGAAAGCTGGACAAAACACATAGAACTAGCACCATAGGCAATAAGAAGAATTCCGTAACGACCAACAGATCGGATTTGAATAAGATTTGGACTGAAGGTAGCTTTTATCTCAATAAAATGGGTGGTAACTAAGAGATAAACGCACGTGCACTCATTATTCACATCAAATAGCTATATGAAAATAATTTGATGCTTAAACGTGCAACTAAATTCACTACGCCGTATATGCCTTATATTGTTTTAGATAATAAAGAGAACAATGTACAAACTTAAATATTACTAAGCATAGCAAAGTAAGTGCGCAGTAGCACTAGGTACGCATTGTAATAATACAACTCACAAGTCATCAAGTCAAAGACGTTTTCGAAGTGACAGATTACGTACCTGAAAAAGATAAGTATTTTTTAGCATTTTGCACAATCAAAAAGTTTCACAACGATTTGAAATATTCTAAACAAATACACGGATAGAACAGATAGATTACATATCACAGATAGATTAAAGACAGATAGAGAGCTTAAAATATAGAACAGAACATACAATTATTTTCTGACAATAGGGGAATACGCATGCATTTTTTTATTGAGTCACAAAAAAGCCGACTCGCAACAAAACAAACCATTGAAAATAAATTCTAAACACGTGCACAAATAATTAAAATCATTTTAGTTTCGTGTTAGACAGGGAGGGCACTTTACTAGGTTTATTACGTCAAAGTCTATGATTCCAACTGAAACTCATGCATGTTCCCTGTTGTACCTACTCGCATATAATAAATAAACTTATGGCACTGGTATTCAAATAAAATTTAAGGATTGAAACTATGAAAAACGTATTAAAAGTAATTCTTACCTATTAAAAAATATACCTTAATTCGTCGTTTTGAGGTTTATAAGTTGGCTAGCAAGCACGGATGGACATACTGAAGTTGCTACATAATAAGGTTAAACGGATAAATAAAAAAATAAGATAGAAGATTTCTTTATGAGTCGATGCTATTTTTTAACAAACCACACTCAAAACAATAAATTAACGATGTTACCTATTGTTATTCGTATTGGAGGTCAAGTCTTCACAAACAGTATTTATATTTGAATAAAGATATCAAGTAATAATAATAAAATAAAACAGTAACATTAATAAATCATACAATACAATCAGTGCGAGCACTCCTTGACCTTATTGCGGGTAGCAATAAAGCTGTTATATAACGACAAACTGCCGCGTAATTGTCGTACAGATTACAATTGAATTACCGCATTGTGGCTGCACTGCAATGCAATTATAATGCCTTTTGGACGGTTTTGTGCTCTGTGTGTTATGTTTATTCTTTTCTATGTTTTGTATTCACATACTGTATACTTACATGCTTTTTTTGTGCACTCGCTAATAGCTTCAACGCTGGCTTTAATTTTTCAAAGTGTATTTGTGATGATGATTACATTGCATAAGTTTGTGGTCACAAGTGACCAAACCACTAAATTCTTGCGTACTTTTATAAGTTTTCTAATAGTATTTATAAGTATGCCTCTATTGAAAGCTAGAGTTGTTACTGCTAGTTTGAGCTAGCAGGAAGTAGTTATTTTGGCTTTCGGATATATGATATATTGTAAACATACCATTTTATCCATACATGGAATATATTAGAAGACAAGTACAAACGAGCTCATTCCTGCAATTCCATTAAATACCGCATAAAAGTGTAATAAAATTGAAACTGGCGAGATTGATACTCGAGGAGGCTGCATGAAAGCATAAAAACGCTGTAAAGCGTTCGCTTTAATTGCGTCTCTCGACGACGGTAGAAACTTTAGTCTGGGTAGATATACATACTAGTCTACATAGATAGAGTCTAGGTAGAAGTTTAATTCCTGGTTTCAGATGTAAAGACGTTGGAACAGACAGTTTATAGAGTCGAATAAAACATTTGACATTTTAAGCGAGTTTTAACATTGCACCCTTTAGAATACCAATTTGTCTCGTTTCAACAACATTTGAAATTACTTTGATCATCCAAGTAGGTAAAACAACAGATCATAATATACGTAAAAAAGAATAATAATCACCTATATATACGGTAAGTAACAGGAGTTCACACAAAGGATGTTATCACGGTTCCATGTCATAAATACTTTATATCATACTACATGGTACGGTATAAAGTTTTTAGGTATGGTACGCCAAGCAAAAAGCTGGCTGTATAATGCTCTCATGTAGATACATCGAATCTAATTGAAAAACTAAGTTCAGTCGAGTTTCAAGCTTTTGCTTGTGTGTCACTGCCAGGTGTTAGGAGTCCTTTGTCTTTGTCAGTAGTAAGTAGTAACTAACGAGCCAAATGGATTACCGAGATAGTGGCACGGATAGAGTGCAATCGATGGCGTGCAGCCCTAATGGGAGACTACAGCCGATTTATTTCATTGTCGAGGTAAAGCAGAGACGATAAGCTATATAGGATTGGTATATATGGTATCCAAGTAACTATATGTACATGTTGCGATAAAGAATTGAGTATTGAAACAAAATATAACATTGCAGACGGTACGTGACCCCAATTGTGAAAAGCATTAGAAAAATGCTGAATTTGTTTTATTTAAAATGTATTTTTAGTATCCTAGCGAAAGAAGAAAGAAACAGAAAAAAGTTGAAGTAAGTAGAGAAAGAAGTAAGAGAGAAGTATAAAGAAGAGTAGAGTAGAGTAAAAATTATAGCAGAGAAAATGCATTGAGTATTCACGCTAGCTTAATCAATGTACAGTTAGTTTATTTATTGAGTATATCTATGATTGCATACATACAAGATATATATAATTGCATCAGACCATAACTATATCCTGCACTTCACAGAAATACCTACTCATGAGTAGTACGACAGTAGTTGTGTTGAGTCTTGTAGTACTATTATTTATTCTGTGGAGCGTTAAGGATCGACAAGTTGACGGCTCGAACTCATCGGTGGGCGTGGCTAAAAAGCATGCTCTCTTCATCAAACAAACTGTGGGAAAGGGAGACAGAAAGATAAATGAGCGCGCAATTTTTTTTGTCGACCTTTGGCTGCAGTAATGTGGTTGAATAAACTCCGAGTTAATTTATTCCAACTTAAGTTATTTGAAATGTTTATGGACTAAACGATGCCGCTTCATAAATTATTTTAGAGTTTTCGTATTCCTTATGTTATTTATTTACGTCCAATGTGGCGTTAAAATTGAGCTAAAATACAAGATGTTTCCTGGCTCATAACTTTCATGTTTATTAACTTTTTACTTTCGTAATTTACAATCCTAGATAACGAAGAGATTAATCGATATAATACTTAGTCTTGGACTAAATATGAAATTAATCACTATGAAATTACATAGTAGAGTAGTAATACTACCGCGTTTCTATGGAGAAGTGACCAACTTGTCTACTCTTAAGTAAAGCGTACGATGTTGTTATGAAGTACAATTATGAAGATGGTACATCACGGTGATATCATTTGCATATTATACTAGTGCAGACTGCCAGCATGACTGACCTGATATTGATTATGCAATGCTTTATTCATGAGACGGGATTAAAGAAAATGTTAATGCTGAAGTTGAAAATCGAAGGTCATGCCATTTTTTGGATTTTCTGAATACTTCGGCTTGAGTTTGACAGCTCTGACGGATATTGGAAGAAGGCATAATCTATAGCGATGATAGCTTTGCTGTTGGCGCGTTTTAATTCGTTTTAATTGCGTAGAGTATGAGACGAAACCTGTACAATGGTTTTGAGCTGCGGGTGAAGGTAAACATAGTTTTTGATATAGCATTGTGGTAGAGCACTTTCTAGTACTCGGCAGGCTAGCTACCACCCTAAACTAAAACCTGCCACGTAACTCTAATAATATTCAGAGGGAAACCCTAGAAAGTTGGTTTTCATTCCAGGCTACAAAAGTTTACCATTGGCGACTGTTGTAGGTATTGCGTGTATACCCATAGAGCACTCACGCTCACTAAAAACCTTCTTGCGGCGGCGGCGTCGTGTGTTAGGCCGCCCTCTTCCCTCCAATATGGTTGAGGAGAGCGATGGCTGGCGTCGTGAACGGGTGCTGCTTGCGGGAGCTGGACTGCTCGGAGTATACACGCAATTCTAGCAATAATTAGTAATATTTTGTTTTAGTTTAGTTTATTTATTTAGGTTCTTTTGGTATATTCATTTTGTAAAGCCTTTAGCTTTTAAGTTATTAAGTGTAAAATTAAGTTAATAAAATAATGTAAAAGTTGACAAAAGGCACGGACCTGCAGTCCGTGTAGCAAATAAACAATTATAAAAAATAAAAATAAAGTTTACCATTCTCGACCAAACCTTTACTCAACATCACAGGAAATAATGGGTGTTTATCGAGTGGTGCTATTAAATAGTAGCTCCAGACATTCGATTGTAATCCAATATTATGATTATGTGTGACACCGCCATTGTCCTATTTGAACAGGCGCTAGACAAAATAACAGAGGTGTAGAGAAATTGTCTGTGCGCAGACATTAATCATATATTAAGGAGAAAACAATATTAAATCAAATACAGTGATAAAGAAAACGTCAAAACTTCCAAAACTGCTTCCATTGTTATGAAACGAATTGAAATCACCATAACAAATAACCCAATACGTAGACCTAAAGAACCTACGTCAGCACAAACCAATGTAAACAGCCATAATGCTGTGCCAATAACGATGATGTTTCCGGTGCGCGTCAGCCGCGGAAATAGACGAGAGCTAGGAGCGACGACCGAATATAGTGATATCCACTTCACAACTGCTGGATTGATTTAGGAAGTAGCTGATGGCACAAGTTCACAAGTTATAGTTTTCTTTTAATAAAAATCTGACAGTTATTGTGTTTGGGTTTTAGCCAGATGTGTTTAAAACGTCAGGCGCGTAGTCTTCGTGTTTATTCAACTCTTTGATACTTAATTTATTATTGCAATTGTTTTATGTAGGGAGCAGCAAACAGTCAGATGCTCCACGAGATGATAAGCAGCAAATGAATTGGGTTTGAGAAGAGAGTGGAAAGTACCATAACGCATGTTTGTATTAACCGATGGGGCACAAAGGTAAACCTACCACTAGATAGACCGACGACATTGTGAAAGTCGCGGGCAACCTGTGGATGCTAATGGCTGGTTGTCGTACAGTGTGGCGGTCCAAGGGGGAGGCCTTTGTTCAGCATTGGACGTCTTCTGGCTGATTATGTGTTCCAACACTTTCGGCCAAGTACAGTCACGTCATTTGCGATCAATTTGCTTCAGAATCATTTTAGAAATGTATGCTCAGATACACTTCGCGGTTAACATTGTCATGACGACTATCGTCATCCGTTAATGTATTGCGCGTCATTACCGTCGCGTTGGTTATTTGCTCGGAGGTACCGTCCTTGAGGCCGTTCCATACAAAAAAACCTATAAGTAGGCCCCTGACATGGGTGTTTGTTTGGGTAGGACGACGTCCTCAACCGATAGAGTGTTCCGTGACAACTGACATATGACAGCCAGTTTTTTGAAAGGGACACTGTCGATGTCGTTTGGGTATTTGATTGCGATGAATATAGATAGATAGGTTATCTTATAGCTGCTTTAAACCACATCACAACTTGAGTATTTATTTAGCCACGGCTAGCGGCTACAGTTCTCTCAGAATTACAATATTAATACGACAGCGTGACTGACACAGTTAATTAGTTTAAGTACCTAGTCAAATTTCAGACATGAATGATGTAGGAGTACTACATACTAAAATAATAATAAGGTGTAGCCGATTTGAAGGCTTTAGTACTACTGACAATATTATTTAGAATTACACCTTAAAGGTAGCTTACATCTACATGGGTGGCGCGACCACCGAAGATGCTTATTCAGCAGGCGAACACTTGTGCTTCCAAAGAATTGCATTGGATGCTGAATAAGCAGGCTCTACAGAAGGGCGAGATGGGAAGGCATAACTACCTACTCTGTGTTGATAAATAAAATAGTAAGCTTAAACACAAGATAACGTTACCGATAACAAACCCCCCCCCCCCAAACCCCCCATGTTCAACTCGTGTCAGACTGTTTCCATGGTCCAAATCATCAGCACTCGTTTAATCTAACAAACCTTTTATCTGGAAACGCAATTTCTCATCGTACACAATAGCAAAGGGTTCAAAGCTTAATTGAATGCATCAGCCCATCCTTCAAGTCTGCGTCAATTGGCGTCAACGGTCTCGCACAAGGCAACACACTCTAATGCACTGTGAACGAACTTTTTATCTCAAGTTCGAACGCATTGTGATGGATTGCTTGTTTTCTCTTGAACAAAAAGCAAATAACAATATTAAATTTAGAGTAATTTAAAATGATTTACTTAATAATTTTTATAAAATAAAAAAACTGATATCCAAAATGTTAGACATCAGTCTAACTTACCGACTGACTACTTACTAACGGACCGCAATACCCTCGGAAGTACCTTACCCGATGATACCTCTGCCGTTCGATCAAGCAAGCTCTCGTGTAGCCTACACAAAGAATACTGGTCAAGTACCGAGCGGTCCGGGGTGATACAGTCAAGAGCAGCTTTCCCGGAGTAAAATCTGGAATACCCCCGAAAGCTGCTGAACCTCAAACGTGACAAGCTCCGACGAACAGTTGGAGTGGTCACCGGACAATGGTGACTAAACAAACACCTTTTTGACATTGGGGTTACAGACATCCCTCTATGCCGAGATTGAATGGAGGCAGAAGAAACGGGCACGCAAATGCAGCATTTGCATGCATTGAGTGCAGCAGCGTGGCTCATCAACGAACAACGATCCTCGGGTCACCGAGGACGCTCCGGGAGGGCTGCGCCGGCGTCAGTGAGCCGCTGGTCTTTATCGGGGACACTGGGTAGCAGGACTAGCTGCATCGGGACTACGCACCGAGGGAAAAAGCCCGCGCACCAAGTACCCTCGGAATTGCGCAAGTATACAATTTCCTTGAACGCAACTGATCTCGACTGCTATACGTTTTGCAATTCATTCTGTCAGCGCCAGCTATCCTATTATTTTCGATTAATATGAATTTTATAACATATATTATATTTATTCCAAAAAAAAAAATTCTATGTCCAATTGTCCATCAGTGTGATATACAGTAAATCCTCATCAAATTTTATCAAGATCCGTTTGCCGTGAAAACTCTAAAAACAAACAGACACGAGCTACTTTCGCTTCTATAATATTAGTAAGGAATAAGGATTAAATAGCGGATAATCCGCACGACGAATCCGTACTCTTTGCTGTCTCAGAGAATGACAACACCCGTAAATACAAGGTCGCAAAATTTCTCAACAGTCTACCTGTATCACATGTACAAACTTAATGTGCTACCTTGAGACGCAAACATGTTTCGGTCCAAAAAATTACTTAAGGATGATGCTATTTTCCAAGGTTTAAATGCATTTACGGTTAAAGTTATTAAGACTTAGGTAGACGTACAGAATATAAAGTATCTAGGCATTGGAAGACGCAAATGTAAAAATTAAACAAATGGAATAACAAGTACGAAAGCCCAATCGACCCGTTTAGGACTCGACAAAGTCTATAGAGAACAAAATATGGTCATTCCAGATCACAATCTACATTACAATCTTGGATACTTTCTAAAATCAAGTCTCAGTAGACTGGTAGGCGGCATTGAAATACTAATAAGCTAAGCTCGCAAAATCACACCTGCCTACAACAATTCTACTCGGCCAAAACTCAGTTTTATTATTATTATAGATCGAGCGCATCTAAACCAATAAAAAAAATTGTTAATCAAAGAAATTAAACTTCGGCTGGCCGGAACTAAATATAACTTGATTTGATTACGTGTACAATATAAAGGATAAAAAATATGAATTGCACAGCAATTTAGGTGCGATGTAATTACGATTATTCACTATTTTCAACCGACTTCAAAAAAGGAGGTTATCAATTTGAATGTATGTTTTTTTTGTATGTATGTTACGCGATTACTCCGTCATTTGTGTACTGATTTTGATGATTATTTTTTCGTTTGGTAGTCAATACTTCAGAGGTGGTCACATATAGATTTTATCGAAATCGGTTCAGTAGTTTGGTTTTTAAATCAAAATGACTAGAAAATATGAAAATGTCATCCAAGTATTCGAAGTTAAAGTCGGTTGCATTTTTTTTTTAATTATTATTATTTAAAGCATATTATGTTATTACTGGTATAATTATCAATGTTATGATCTACAATCGAAATGATATCAATCTTGAAGTTAATAAATATTTAGGATAGATATATTATTATTATATATTATTTTCTTTTCTGCTAAAATTATAGTTTTCATTATATGAATTCTCTGTATAAACACTATTTATAGCGAATATTGTATACGCCTGTAAAAGGTGATCGTATCAGATCCTTGTGTTATGTACCTACTTTAAGAATGTGTAATATGTTCACTGTTGGCGTATCTCAATAAATAAATAAATAGGATAGACAGTCATTTCTTTTTTTGAAATGGAAAGCATTTACTGAGAATTGACATTTAAAAAAACTGTAAAGGTCAATAGCACATATTTGGGGCATTGTGACTTATGTTATCGTTTCTGATAATGCTATCAACCCGTATTATATTTAGTATTAAGAATAGTCGTGTATTTATCAGTGTTTTTGTTTTGTTTCCGTGACAATTTCGTTTGATAAGATCGCGCCATTTCTAGTGTGTGCCCATCGAGTGTTTTATGGAATTCGAGAAAAATATATTGTACAAAGATATTAATGTTCGTAATTTTAATGCAAGTCTGTGTAAACATTTCGTAAAGATCCAGTAAATTCCACATTTAGAAGAAAAAAACGAAAGCCACTTTGATTTATTTAGATAAAAATGTTTTTAATCAATGTTAAGTTTTGTTTAATTAAACCCAGATTCTTTCTCTGTACTAATTTATCGTGAACCACAAAACAAACTTATAATTCTTATGTCAGCTTGAAAGAGAAATTTCAACAAAACGATCGATCATACCGGTCAGATAATCATTCGACCAAGTCAGACAATACGATTACGTCAGTACATCCTGGAGACTTCTAGATGATCATCGAATTGCAAAACAAACGTACAAAACCGGACAATGTCATAAGGTTGAACCGTCTAGACTACACGCAGTCAAACAAAAAACTAGTTAAATGATATAATTCTACATTCATGAGGTTCAGTTCCTGACAGTTATTAAACGCTCATGCGATATTACAGAAGAGGAAGGTTATAAAGACGAAGTAGTCGAGGACAAAAATGGGTAATATGGGTAACTCATATATATAGGTTTTGGATTATCATTGATTTGTAGTTTCAACAGGTACTACTACGATTAAAATTATGCGCTTCGCCAATGTTCGTGTTTCGAGATAGAGAACGAGATAGACAAAGAGAGATATATGTAATAGGGTAGATGACTGATGTTTATATCATTGAAACCAATAGCTTTGATGAAGAATTTAAGTAAATATAGTATGATTATTGAAAAAAATATTTAAATCGGTTAATAATGTTCTGATATATGAGCGTTTAAAGTTTTTGTTAGAGACAACTCTGTCCCTTTCCCACAAAACAAAAAATTACGTCACGTCTTACTTGTCAGAAGAGAATTTATATTGCGTACAGAGAAGTGACGTCACGATTTGCTGTTTCGCCAATCTGTCTAGCATGATATTAAAATGCTTATAAGTTGCTTATTTTTGATCAGATTTTCATTTTCTTTTCATTAATCAGCTATATTTATGGGCCACAATTTAATAGGACAATAAAAAAAACAGTCATCTAGCCTATTACCGATACGCATCTTTAACCGCAGTATCTTACTTTAAGTACTTGCTATTGAGTCAATTCTTGAAATAGGAGAGGAAGCAGTTTTGAGACACAATGTACATTAATATGATGTACTTAGTACTTACATAGTTGTTTTGCGTATATTTTAGTTACTAGTCGAAATCTTGAAAACATAATTTAAGGGTTAATCTAAAATCACTGTCTTTGATTTGCTTTCACTTCCACCATACTCACGTTTTTCATGACAAACTTTAAGTAATCGAAGCGATTAGCGATTTGTAAACAAATCGGCTATATTCTCGGTCAAACAAACGTGACTTTCTCTGGTCGGGTGGGTGGTTCTTGTACGGATTCAAGCAAAGCCAATGGCAAGGTTGGACACATAGAAATGATTATATAATCTGTAGTTGAACCTGGACACTCCAAGTGACAACTCATTTCGACCATCGCAACTGTAGTTGTCTGAGAGAGCCACGTTCGTATTTGTCAGTAAACTCTCGTGAGCTATTTTTAGTTCAATCTTTTCGAAAATTAGGTAGGTTGATTTGTCTTTAACTTTTGAGTGTTTAATAACCTGGTATTATAAGTCTAAAAACCCAATAATGTTTACGTTATTGGAAAATAAACTCTACCACTCTTTAGAGAAGTCAAACCGGTATCAGCAGCCTGATTAAAATCAGATGCACCGCATTTTCAATTAGCATATTATACGTGAAAACAAAGTAGATACGTAGCACAACTGGGTAAATTTGAACAAATAAAAGTGGATACAAAGGACAGGATAATGACATTGAAATTGAAACACGGCTTTAGAGAGGCTTTTGATATGGGTCCTGTCTACCTGGGTAAGTGATGATTTTGCATGGATAGGTGGTTTAAGGTTTTTGAATGTTTTTTTTACCAGGAGATTTAGATGGCTTAAGTATTTTTTACATATCGAAATATTTTACTGTTCATTGCGGTCTTTGTCTAATTGTTTAGTCTGCTAGCTTTATTTGAAACGCAACAATAAGGATCACTGAAGGCTAACTGTAAACTCTAACTATCGTTTTGGTGAATATATTTTGCGTGTCTTCTGAACAGAAATCATAAAGTATTAAATATAATGTCTATTTTAACACAAAATGTAATAACCAATTCTATTTATATGTTGACTTCATTCAATCATGATTCTAGCTCCAGAATGATCACCGTTTTGCAGGCTGAACCGGAAAAAATTGCAATGCCCAATTGTCCAAATTAAAACTGCTTTGGACTAGATTTATAGCATGCCATCCGCGCATGCACACCTTTTTGAAGCCCGCTAGATTATTTTATTGCGCCGGAGATTGGTATACGAGAAGTAATCAAGAACAATGAATTTAAAAGAGTGCATTACGATGTAAATATGACTATGAATATGACTATGAATAAAGATAATTTCAAACATCTAAATTTTTAGTGACTCTGAAAGCAATGTTTACTATCAATCAGGCGATATACTTATTCAATCAATAAAATATGACACAGAGAATGTATGTGGGAGACGCTATCGAGGCGATCGCGCTGGCTGTTGCTACGTTTAGACTTTACACACTGAGAAAATAGGACGAACACTGCAGTTCCACTTAGGCAATTTTGACCACGGTCTTTAAAAGTTATGTCGCAATGACCGAGCTTACGTATATAGGCTTACGTATTTAGTGTTTTTTTATAAGTAGTGGTTCTGCGAACAGGACATGAAAGTTTTGTCAGTTGTTGCAAAGACTTCGCTTCATCGCTTGCTCGGTCAATAACGATATTAAGTTAATGACTATTGTAGAGTTTTAAAAGGCTTAATACAAAATTTTATGGTATAATATATGTAAACAGTAAAAAATAAAACGCGTCTGAGACGAGATAAAAAGGTTTTTTTAAGGAATGCTCGCGTTTGATTGCTGCAATGTGGTCTAGAATAGAGACGCTGCGTAAATGGAGATATACCTAATACAATGAGGACTAATATGGTAATCTATTTGGCTTACCTATACTATACTTATGTTGTTTTGTTGTCGTCTATTATAAAAAGTAATGACAAACAAAAGTTCATGCGTCATCTAATAGTGGATGACTAACTACGATAGTCATTTTCTTCTTTATCACATAATCGTACTTTGCAATGTTGTGTAACATTTGAAACATTTATCATCCTTGAAATTCACTTCATTTCCTCGACTTTATTCGGAATTCATAACATTATTCGGATTTCAAAATTAACATCGGACAATTAAATTGTACATCTACAAGTTCAATTCTCGTTCGAACCACGCTCGAAATAAAGTCGTATGTTGCAATTTGGTTGAGAAAAATCTCCACGTTTATAAAATAGAGGCTGGCGCTTATTTTGTGATGGCGTAGGTATAGCCACAGATTAAATAATAGTTACTTGGTAGGTAAAGGTGTAGTAGATCTCCTTGAAGACCAGACTCGCCACGGCTCGGTGACCACAGATAACGCAAACAGCGTTCAAGCAGTCCGAGATCAAAATGTCAATAGTACCTACTTCTGAGTGGTAATGTGGTTATACTTGAAGAACGTTTTAACTAAAGGCGATTCATGCAAGTAAGTGAAGCGAGAACACTGCTGAACACGCTTGCCCATAACAGTTCAGTACCATTAAAGATTATTATTGAACTTCTTCAACGGTGCGAAACTCAAATGCAATGCTCTGCGCTCGCCACCATGACACATGGGATAATGAGATGTTAATATTTAAATTGTATTTGAGAAATATATAGGCTACACTGTTTTAAACTATCAAGGTTGTTCACTATAGTTCTATTATTATTTACGGGATATTTACCGTGATAATAAATATAGATTATACCCGATATTTCGGCGCAGTTGCATTAACCATGCAACTTCGCTGTAGCAGACTGCGATATGCAGTGGTATAGTGAGTGTGTTTTGTAGAGACTTGGGTCCGAATTCGAGTTCCAGTGGTAATCGTAGTAAAAGACTAAGAAAGAGGGTAGTTCGTTATGAATGCCCGTGATATTTTGAACTGTTTAACAATCACCCGCAATCTTCAGTCTGCCCGTGAACATGGTGCATACAACTGCGCCGAAATATCGGGAGATCATTTCACAATATAATCACGGTAAATACCCCGTAAATAATAATAGGGCTATATGTAGGCTAGTTAAGAGAACGCGTAAATCAGACTATTGCATAAGACTTGCCCAGAAAAAACATAAATCAGATAATAACACACCAAATTTGTTTTAGTAAGCCAGCTTAGCTCTAGCATTCCACTTGACAAACGACCCAAAAACCTAAAGAAAAACAAACACAAACAAAAGCAATTCGTGGCCGAGGTGCTAACAACCATAACCTTGAGAGCGCACATTGTAACGGCTCCAGTAACTGCGCAGACGCATGACATCCGGGCGACGACGCGACAAGACGACGCGACGACTTATCGCGACCAACGTGATTCAAGTATGAACAAAGAGCTCGATGTATGAGTTTATACGGATCTTTAATCAGAGCTACCCAAAACAGATCAAAGGGTTAGCTTAAGTTAGATTATATTCTTCATAAAAAACATTGATTTGAATATAATGGAGAGTTTCATACAGATCTAGCAATACTTAAGAGCGGTGATCTACCATATGTTTTAGAAGACAAGTTTGCAAAATTCAAGGTTTTTTATTCTCCGTAAAGAAAATACCAGACACGTGTTCTATATTTAAGTGATTTACTGTAACAAGTAGATCAACGCCTTTAAGTATTGCCAAACCCCTGTTGATACAAATAAAATAGAAACATCAGAAAATACAAAACAAAACATTTTCCTAAACATACGTATTTTTCTGGTAGGTAAAGAATTACAAACTTGTTCTTACAAAAAGAACTACGTAGCTTATTAGCATCACAAAAAGTAAACTCGTTTGACTAATGGCACTTTCTCTCACATCCTCAGATTCGGAACCGTATGAAGTAAATAAGTAACCAATGGCTATATTTCAAGAAGGATGTGATAACATTGGATGCGTAAATAAAAAGTTAGTTCTTTGTGAACTGGGTGGCTCATTGTTGTCTGTAAGCCTAATTGTGATAGATGACGTCGAGGACAGATAAGAGGAAGATATTAATACATTTAAAGACTTATCAGATATTGTTTGGGAAATGTTAATGTTTGGCAAAATTAGACGTTGTTTTTCTTGGAAGTCAGTTTCAATAGTTGTAACCATAGATCTAGTATAAAAAGGGAGATGAGGTATATGAATTAATCGGAAGAATTAAAAAAAAATGTTTTAATGTATTATCGAGTGAGAAATAATTCCGTGGAGCTTGTTTTTGGTTTTTGGACTATTTGTGCGTCTTTTGAAAACACAGAAAGGTATTGTTTCTGCTTATTTAGATAGATCTACGATAATTGTACCTAACGTTATACACAAGCGCCTGTTTGATTGTGACTAAGGTCAATTAGGTCTGTGGACCTAATTCGTGCGGTCCACGTCAAAGCGCGCGTTCCTCTTCTCCTCTTTTTTTACTAGATCTATGGTTGTAACGCGTTTTGAACCTTCTATTGAAATGAAACGTATCGATTATAAATTGGTTGGAATGAAATGTTCGACTCGATACGCTTGTTTCTTTGTAGTACTTAGTAAAACAAACATGGGTATACAAACATGGGAAAATAAACAAGGTAAGGGAAAATCTAACTAAGACAACAAATTATACAATTACAATTATAATTAATGTTGAGTGTAAATTTCCTGTATAATTAATGTTTATGAGTTTGACCATAATTTATGCCTGTTTAACCAAACATAATACATAAACCACAATTAACAGCACCAAAGAAATTTTCCTTACCGTAGTTTTCAAGGTATTCAATACATGAATGCATGATTAGTATGCAAATATTTCTACATTACTTGTAAAAATAAACGCATTTACTCAAGCTACATTAACTAATATTAAAAACGCATATTCTATACCTAGTAAGGCTTGCAAGATTCACTAAGTAGATAAATTGAATTAATCCTTTAAATGCAAAATGGTACAGTTTATTTTGTAAATAGAACTTTCAAAATACGTCCAGAGCAGAAAGCTAAGCTATTAGCGTAACTGAACACGAGAAAAAAGATACGAGGCCATTTACTCGACTTGCCGGCGGCTGGTAAATAAACAAGCGGCCCTAATATAGCGCCCTGCGAAACCCGTTTCACTGAACGAGCGTGTAGTGAGAAAAGTTCGCAGATTCGATTGCAAACTGAATGTACTTGCGAAATACACCGGTTTCCGACCTGCCAAGTGGTTTAGTTGACATCTAGACGAACACGCGATACAATTAACTAGCACCAATAAAAAGCTTTTTTTGCCAATCATATTTGATTATAGGCCTTAAATGCTATGTGACATAATGATCAATGTATGAACATATCCAACTTTCTCTACAAAGCCTATTCACACAAAATTATGTCTATCGATTTCTCTACAAGTCTATTCGAACATATATCTATAGAAAGGAAAATCACCTGTACGTACTATACATTTACATGTAAGTATACATAATTATAAATAATACACGTTGAATATAGTAAGTAGGTACACATCATCTAAACAGTAAGACGTTTGAATAGAAGGTGTGTGGAGAAGACAACTTTAGACTATGTTCATTGAGGATCATAACAATCTAGACTAGATTTATCTAATCCTATAATTAAGATCATAATTAAATAACTTTTTGGTAAAACACAAACAAACCGGTGGTGAGTTAAACGTCATCCAATTAGAAATGCAATGATAACGGTAATTCCTTCATTAAGAGAAGTAAAACTTACTAGAATATGAAGTAACGTTTATTCTATTATGAAAACTGACGTGCTTTTGACACATTTTTGTCAAACATTATTGTTAACGTAACGGTAAGGAATAAACGTTAGTTTATTCCTTATTTTATACGCCACGCCGACGCATAACAAATCAATATATCATGATAAATGACAAGACGTAAGTACTTAGTTCTATATATATAAAAAATGCATGATTTGCTATTGACATGGTAGCTTTACAGTTATCTTCCTATCAAAACGCGTGTTTTTCTTCGTGACTTCAAATACAATCAAGATTCAAAACATTTCAAAATAACAATAATATTTATGAGAAAATATTGATTTTCTTGGCTTAATTCGTTGCTAAGAAATTATATATTTCTTGGCAAAGATATTACCTAAATATTTAAATTAAAATTCCGATGAACAAAAACGTGTGAATGGATTTTATATTTACATAATGACACAGATGGTTTTCTGAACATTTTGAATTTAAAAAAAAAAGACACGACGTGTATTCCCTAAAAACCAAAAAACCGATTTCGATAAAATGTATTTGGGACCCTCTATGACCACCTCACCTACAAAAAAAAAACATCAAAATCAGATCATAATTGGCGAAGTAATCGCGGAACATACATACAAAAAAAACATACAGTCGAATTGAGAACCTCCTTTTTTGAAGTCGGTTGAAAATAACCAACAATGATAAATAACGAATAATACAGAAAAACAGATTACCAAGCTACGTAGACAGATAACGAGTGAAAAGTGGGTATCGACGTCACGATAACAATAGTGCAAATAACGTATACAAATAAACAAGCATGTTTGCAAGTCGTAGGCACCTAATGAATTGTATCTTAATGGGTAGGAAAGTTCCGATCATTTATTATTAAGCTAATTAAATATATATTTAAAGAGAGAGATAAGTTAAGTACGCGAAATGAGAAATTAATTACCACCGTTCTCAAGATTAGAACAAGATTACAAGAACCAGATGCTTGTTCTATCGTATCTGCCAAAATTAATAAAAGTTTAGATGAACCCAAAGTATATAAAAATGTGTAATATTAAACTAAAAAAAGGCACAAAGTAAAATGCAAGCATAATAATTCAACGTTTATCGCTAATATCATGATCTCGTATTATGTAGAAAAGCCAGCTCACAAAAACTAATGTAATGATGTTATTGAACTAATGACTTTAGCAGCCGGGAAAGGCAGACACGCAAAAAATGTAGCTACGAGGGCGGCACTGAAAATTTCGGGAATCAAGGAAGTGACACAACATTACTATTTAAAAATATATTTATTGCTTTTCGAAGTATTCTCCGCGAAATTTGACACATTTTTCCATACGATGGAACCAATCATTGAAGCAACCATTCCATTCGGAAGTTGGGGTCTCCAAAATGGCCGTTTTGTAGGCGTCTACAGCTTCTTCAGGTGATGAAAATCTCTGTCCACGCAATTTATTCTTTATTTTAGGGAAAGTATAGAAATCATTAGGGCTTAGGTCGGGGCTGTACGGCGGATGGTCCAATAATTCTATGTTTTCTTGCTCTAAAAACTCTTTTGTTCTGTGCGCGGTGTGAGAACTCGCATTGTCGTGATGGAGGATGATGCGGCGGTTGCAGTTCTCTTTACGGAGTTCAGAAACGACCTGTGGCAAAAAAATGCTAGCATACCATTCTGCATTAACCGTTCTTTGTCCCTCAAGAGGAATAGTCGTAACATGGCCGGTTTTGGAGACAAACGTGGCCACCATTTTTTTTGCAACACTCCGTGAACGAACAATTTTTGTTGGCTTTAACTCATTTTAGAACACCCAAACTCGTGACTGGTTTTTTGTTTCGGGTTCGTACGCGTATATCCAGGATTCGTCACCTGATACGATGTTGTATACAGCATTTGAGGATCCTGCGTGGAATCTTTCGAGAGTTCTGACGCACCAAGTAACGCGAGCCGCTTTTTGCTCTTCACAGAGCGAATGCGGTATCCATCGGGAAAACAACTTTTTTACACCTAATTTTTCATGCAAGATTATTTGTATTTGACTCATGCCAATGTCTAAAGTTGCCTGAATTTCGCGGTATGTCACATGTCGATCTTCCTCAATCAGCTTACGCACAGCATCAACGTTTTCTTGGGTGACTGCAGTTTTTGGACGACCTTGACGGGGATCATCACTGAGCTTGACACGTCCACGTTGAAATTCAGCAAACCAGCGATAAATTGTGGTTTTGGATGGGGCTTTATCACCAAATGCAGAAATCATCCGGTCAACACACTGTTTTTGTGTTAAACCACTTCGAAAGTCATAATAAATCATCGCTCTTGAATTTTCTCGAGTCAATTCCATTTTCTCAACGACTAAACAAGTTTGACAAAACCTTGTGACAAGACCGAGAATATTTTTTTAAATAAATAAATGGTATTCGATTTTTAAAACCAAGGAGTTTTCAATTAAAAAGATTTTAATATGACAGAAACAGTGGAAATATTCCATTCCCGATACTTTTAGTGTAGCCCTCGTACGGTCAAACTTCGATAATGAGTTTGGGAACATATTGATCTTAGCCACTTATCTTAAGGTAACTCGCAGAATAGAAAAATACACCTTAAGTTGTAGTTACTAGGTACTTTTCATTTTTAATGTAAGGTTTAAGTATGTAAATATACGTAATAGTAATTATTGGCATTTTGTATTACCATCAAAGATGATTATGATATATCAGTCTACTAAACAATCTGGAATAACTCGTACCATTTGGTATCCGCGATATAAAGTTTTTTGTATCTAAGCAATCCACTAAGTGACTAAGCCGATAACGAAACCTCTCGAGGATTCTCACTTTACGGCTGAAACAACAGACACGGGCAAAACATGATAACGTTAATGACAACAATGAATATTCCAAATTAGATATTGGAATACTAATAATGATGACATTGAAAATTTGATCTTTAAGTATAAGCTCTTATGGAAATCTGCTCCAATGATTAATTCGGACCGAATGCCTAACAATTTAACAATGCACTTGAGCTGCCCATTAAGGTAAAGACCGAAAGGAAACAATAGCGCAAAGCAACATGCACGGAGGTACAATACTTTAAAATACCAATAATATAATTGTGTTCTTGTAGATTTTCAAATTGTGAGGTAGTTGCCAAATTCCAGCCTACCACAGTGCCACTTAAAATCAGGCGAGTATCACACTTAGCCTGTTAGCCCTAAAAAACTATTATAAACCAATGATAATTACGTATTTATATTTAATCACAATCAGCGAATCTGAATCGCTTGATGTTGAGACGACTTAAAGCAGCGTTGAGTCATTTATGACGCATTATTCTTGGGAAGCGTTATTTTTAAAAATGTTTATTGTAGCCACAACTTGATGTGAGGAAAACTAATATAAACAAACGCAGGAAAGTTTTTGAAAGTATAAAACAACATTACCAAGCGGTTACCCATGCTTTAGTTACAAAATGTTTCCCATGCGCCTAACAGCTTCGAACTGCAATACTAGTGCATACTCGATGACTAGACACTACCATTGTATCCTCACAACATCTAAACAAAAACTCACCAATTTCTTTCCTGGTATAGTGCCTCTCCCCGTTGTGGGAATTGGTCGTTCCAAACGCCTGTCCCATGTTTGATAACTTTGATATCACAGCACTTAGAGATCACAAAGATGCGGGATGACAAATGACAATCAGCTGATAATTCGCGTGTTACAGCGCATGCGCGGGCTCATGTCAGGTAGTGACGGGCGCGCCCCTTCGCGTCTCGCAAGGTACTGGCGAGCGCTGAGCCGAGGACCGGTGACCGATAAGCTAGTATGACCTACATATAGTGGAAGGGAGACAAAACCGGTGCCGAGTGCTGCCGAGCTGCGGTGTGGATGCACCGGACACGCTCTGTTTACATTACGCGCGTGATGGAGGCATCGCAGCGCGGTGAGCTCCTGTTTCGAATGGAGCCGTTTACATATGCGTTGTATTAGAAGAGTATTTTTTTACAGTGGAATACGTTTTGGGTTGAATTTATTTACGACCCAGCGAATTGTTTTTACAGTTATGTACTATTATGGCAACTATTTATGAATGAACGTTGACAACTAGACAATGATGATACATAACTAAAGTGAAACTTATGACACGGCCAAAAGGCCTAGAATCCAGGCTGGTGAAATATATTTAAAAAAAATAAGACTCTTAGAATAAAATATCGGTAAAATCGAAAGGATATTGTTAAAATTGCGGGTCGCATCTGAAAACGACTGGCGAGTAACCGAGGCAGATAGCACAAAATGAGAGACGCCTATACCCAGCGTGCCATAAAGAAGGCTGTAGAAGATGATGATGAAAACGATCTCGTTATTATAAGGAGAGATATCGCCAACCATGACGAAAATTTAATCAGCTAAGCCATTTGGGCACACACTCGACACGTTACCCTCTTTCTAAGTCGATAATAAAAGGATGTATAATAAAGAGGATTTGTGTGAGAACAGGAATAAAACTTGGTACTCTATAACGATCACAAATCTTAGGTTCTTCCTCGTGGTTAAACTAGATAGCCTTGTCCAACAGGAAAATTAGGACAGATTATGACTGACGCGAGTGGAGAGCTGGCGCTCAACATATAATCTTCAAAATCCGTGCGCTATTTCCCGTCCATTCATTTTATCAATGTTATTGCAGACCCTTACACTTACTGCTTTAAAATGCTGCTACACTGATGTCGCTCCATATAGGTACATATGTGATGTGATAGACCAAGAACCAATGTTATAGTTTGGTACTTTACTGTAACACTAATAGTTATAGTTACATAGACATTGTCCTCCTTGATGTATTTGTCAATGGTGATACCTCTTGTGGTGAGCACGTGGTGGTTGGGATACCAAGCAAGTATAGGAAGGCTTTTGATGAATCTTAATCTCTTAATGATAAGGCGTTTCACGTATAGATAGATCTAGTCACGATGTTCTGTCTTTTTCAAAAAAACAATATTCAGCCGATAGTAACTGATACTGTTTTTGGGCAGGTCAGCAAAATATCAAACGTTGTGATGATTACAAAATAATTTGACGAACTCTTCTTGGCATAAGATTTTTGTCAAGATTTCAAGATACTCGTAAGATAAAATTATATCCAATCCATACATGATTTAGCAATCCCAAACACTTGAAGATTTGTGTAACAAAATCAAACGTCATGATTTTAAGACGATAAATGTAGTCTTTTATCATAGCTTATTAAATAATACTCCCTTTATTAAATGGATGTTTACTTTATTCTGTCCATAAAATATAGTCATAAACGACAGACATGACATGATGACAGAGTATTTGGGGAGAGTTTACAATGAGCCTAATATACATTGTGGTTACACGAGATAATTCTTCAAATATCTGTTCTGCCTTTATATAAAACGACGATAAAAATTAAGTTATACGGTTTTGTCATCAGAACTTAAAAAAAAGGTGTGTACCAAATATCAAATCAATCTTTTAACAGGAACAGGGTAAAATTTCAATTACTAAAGAAGGACGGCAGAATTCGCTTGGTTCAGTTATTTTTTTTACATGTCATTTATGCTGCCCATATATGTGGAAATTTATTTTATATATTTGTAGTTTTCTTAAAATATTAAGCATAAAGCTGGGAATTAAAACTAACTTTGTTCCATTTATTTTAGATATTACTTGTATATTATCCGAACACACACTATATGGTTCTCATTATATCGTTTTTGTTCGGATACACGTTGCATCCTAGTTCTAACACTGTCTAGTCTCTGTCAATGTCATCGTTATATCGCAGCGTTCCGAAATGCGTCCAGTCCAGATAAACCAATAAGTGGCGCTATGAGCGGAATAAAAACTTATTCCAATTTGGCGTTAGCCTAACCTAACAGATGTTTTTTCGAAACATATTTTTTTCTATATACTTCTAGAAAAATGGTCCAATTTACAATTTAAATATATTTAATTTGCTCTGTCAGTTCCTACAAGTGTAATTCATGCACGCGGCATCTTTCTACTATAGTCACCGCGTTACCAACTGAGTCTAAAAATATACATAGACAAACTATATAAAACCGTTTAAAAATCAAGAAATTACTACACATATTTTTAGGTTAACATTTTTAATATTCTCCCAGACAGAATTCACACGCTTTAGCGGTGTCGAAACAGAAATAATTGCTTTATAATGCGAGAGTAGGACATGCCTCTTTGAAACTGTTTTACGTATTTCACTTAAATTTACTTGAGCGAAGGGGTTCTCTTTGCTATCTTTTTGTGCCAGTCAATTTACCCGTTAAATTAGTAAGTACAAGACTAGTAGTGGTAGGACTCTACTGCAGAGTCCGCCTTGGTTATTACCACACCTTAGCCAGTTATTCAAACGCTAAGCAGTAGTGTGCAAGCATTACTGTGTTCCGGCTTGAAGGGCAATATTACCAGAGAAATTACTGGTTATGATGAGATTTAACATCTAATATCTCAGGGTGACGAGCGCAGCAGTGCGACGCAGGATTGTATTCGCAAGTTCATAATTCTAGCACTGCTACTGTTAGTAGCAGGCGTGGCGCTTACCACCAGACGAACGTCTTGCTAGTCTCATCACTTGATTGTACAAAAAAATAATAATTTAGTCACTTCATTAATATTACTGTAGACGATGTTTTTAAACCATAAACATAAAGAAAAACTATGACCTCTGGCAGGACTTGAAGCTGCATACGAACAATCTCAGGGTTTCCATCCCAACTGTTTTGCCAATTAAGCTACAAAAGTCTCTGTATACAGGACATAAAAATACCCAGCGTGGAAACACTTAATTAGCTTTAAAAAAAAACAACCGACTTAAATTTTCACCATGCACCTGGATGACATCTTCATATTTGCCAGTTATTTTGATTTATTCCAGTTTTTTTTTTAAACTAATCAACTGCACCGAGGGACCACCTCTGAAGTATCGCCTACCAAACAAAAAAGAATCATCAAAATTATTTCATAATAGGCTAGATGACTGGTTTTTTTTATTGTCCTATTAAAATGTGGCCCATAAATATAGCTGATTAATGAAAAGATAATGAAAATCTGATTAAAAATAAGCAACTTACAAGCATTCTAGACTATTCTAGCAATATCATGCTAGACAGAGAGGCGAAATAGCAAATCGTGACGTCACTTCTCTGTACGCCATATAAATTCTATTCTGACAAGTAAGGCGTGACGTCATTTTTTGTTTTGTGGGAAAGGGACAGAGTTGTTTCTACCAAAAACTTTATACGCTTATACAGTCGTGGTCAACTAATTAGGGACAATTAGTTGCGAGAAAGGGATAGAGCATCCCCTCTCTATACCCACCTAAAACTTTAAACACTCATATCTCGGAGATTTATCAGCCAATACAATTTATTATTTCAGTATGTGTAATGTATTTAGCTATATTAATCACTAAGCCTGTTATGTCATAAATTAAACATTAGGCCACACGCCTATTGATGATTATTCACCATCAGCCCGGAGACTTCCACTGCTGAACGAAGGTCTCCCCCTTAGACCGCCACATTGCATGACAATCTGCCTTTCTGACTTTTACAATGTCGTCGGTCCACCTATATATATATACAGTCGTGGTCAACTAATTAGGGACAATCTCTAGTTAAGCCAAATTGTGACTTTTTTTTTTCTTTCAACGAGTCTTAACAATATTACATATCTTTTACATGTAAGTATAATTAGTCATTGATGTGCCCGATTATACAAACAATAACAACTTCTTAAACATTAAACCTCTTTACAGTATAGCTGATAGATTATCATAGTGCTATTTGTTCAAATAATGCTGGCTGGCCATTTAATTAGGGACACTGAGATATTGCGATCTATTTTCAAAATTTGTATCTCAATACTCTTTATTTCTTCTCTTGTTGTTTCGTGGTAGTTTTGGCGGCAATCCCGATTTTTATTTTAAGTTTTGAAAAATATTTTGAAGAAAAACGGGCAAAAAAAAAAGATGCGATCCAACACTACGAAAAATTATCATGAAGTTTGTAGACGAGCATGGTTGGTCATACCGAAGGATAGCAGAACATTTAAATTGTTAAAAAACTATGGTATACAATGCAGTGCAACATTTCAGACGCAATAACACAGCTTTAAATGTGCCCAGAACAAAAAGATCGAGAAAAACAACTCCGCAAGAAGATAGAATGATAACCAGGTTAGCTAAGAAAGATCCGTTTCTAGGCTCTATTTTAATTAAACACGAAGTGTTTGGGGCAGACGAAAGAGCCGGTGTCTCAGCGAGGACCGTTCGACGACGTCTGGCAGAAGCAGGGTTGTTCGGAAGAGTGGCTCGCAAAGTACCGTTGTTGAAGAAAGAACATAGAAATGCTCGTTTGGCGTTTGCACGTAAATATGGACATTGGACCTACGCCCAATGGCAACATGTATTATTCTCTGACGAGACTAAGGTTAATTTGATTTCTTCAGATGGAAGGCAATACGTACGGCGTCCAGTAAAAGCGGAAATGAATCCAAGATTCACAAAAAAGCAGGTGAAATATGGCGGTGGAAACATTAAAATGTGGGGTTCATTTTCTGGACGTGGAGTGGGACCTGTGAGGAAAGTTCAGGGTAACTTAGACCAACATCAATACAAGGCAATATTGGAGGAAACGATGCTTCCCTATGCTAAGGAGCATCTCCCTATTATATGGACGTTTCAGCATGATAACGACCCGAAACATACCGCCCGTTCAGTCAAGTCGTTTCTTACCAGTCAGTCAGTATCGGTGCTAGATTGGCCAGCAACTAGCTCGGACCTTAACCCAATCGAGCACCTTTGGCACGAAATCAAGAAAAAAGTTGCCACTTATCGTACCACAACTTTAGATGAACTTAATGAAGCTTTTTGTGAGGCATGGGCAAACATTCCTGACGAAACATGCCAGAAACTGATAATGTCTATGCCACATCGGTGTCAAGCGGTAATTACTAACAAAGGTTTTGCTACTGGGTACTGATTTTACACGTAATAAAATGGAGCTGTTAAAGATATTATAATACTGCAGATTATTAGTTTTGTTTAACTCTATTTTTCATTACAGTTTACTGTCCTTAATTAAATGTCCAGCTACAGAATTATAACTTAAAATTGAATACATGTTCAACCTTTGATATTAAATACTTTTTTCTATTTATTTATTCTTTTATTTACAGCCAGTTATAGCATAATAATCGGAACAAATTATGCAATTAATAGGTGCTGAGAAATCAATAGGGTTTTATATTTATATGTACACAACCGGTCATTGCTCTTCAGTATCTTGAAAGTCCCTAATTAGTTGACCACGACTGTATATCAGAACATTAGTAGCCGATTTAAATTATTTTTTCAATAAACATACTATAATTACTTAAATTCTTTATCAAAGCTATTGGTTTCAACGATTTAAACATCAGTCATCTACCCTATTGGCGGAGTAAACGCGTAGCATACATACAAAAAAAACATACGGTAGAATTGAGAACCTCCTTTTTGAAGTCGGTTGAAAATACTTTAGACAACACCATCAAACTGAAAAATGCATGCATAAGTAAGCATTTCCGGTCTTTTTAATAGTCCACTGCTGGACATAGAACTTCCCTTGAAGGGCGATTGGGGCATATCTACCACGATGACCCACTGCTTGATGGATTCACAAACGACATTGAATTCTTCTCCGGACGAATGCAGGATTCATCACGATGGTTTCCGTAGAGCTAGTGGTATGAAAATCTGTACATAAACTCCAAAGAGCTTATTGGTACAGACACAGAAGAAATAATAGTTACTACGCACAGGCCCCCGGGCATTTTGATCCTACAGCCTTGCGATTCAGAGTCAAGCGGTCTCTCTTAATACGCAATTAAATTTGCGTATGCGTATTCGAGAATTAAAACTCTAATTAAAACTGAAAAATGCTAAACAAGTGGAGAGTTTTGGCAACCCTACATCAGAACAATTGTTAATTTAATCAACTTACTTATTTTTTTACACTTGACCTTTCTGACTGTTACTCGTAATTAGTAGGCTGTAATTAATTCTGTGAGAACGCTCTTAATTTAGAAAAATCCGCTTAGGTAACGGACTAAATATAAATGTTTACGACTAAGTCAAGACATTGAAATTAGATACCGTGATCATCGAGTCTAATTGCAATTGCTTTACAATAATAACAAAGACGATCACCAAAGGGACCTGGGAATGTTCTAAAACTGCAACCAGAACCACCGGAGGCTGGGCAGCACCGTCCTCTCCGTCAACGGTGGTGAACATTCTGCGATCCCCAAGCCTGCCAAGCGTGGGGATTATGGCAACACCTCCCTATTAAGGGGGAGGCATTTCTCCAGCAGTGGACGTTGCCTGCTAAACGTGGGGATTACCAAGCGGAATACGAAATACTACATAGGTACTATACTAATATTTCTTTCCTTAATTGGGAGGGGTTGCTGTTTGCGTGTCACAAAGAGGTTGAACAATACTGAAGAATATGTATGTACTCATCATCACGAACAACTTTTACTATAGTGTCCAACTTGAAAATGCGAAAGGCGATTTCAGGGTTGGCCCTATAGTAAAAGTTGTTTATAATGTTGAGTGCATAATATACCCTTCGGTATCGTTGAACGGTTAAACCTTTGTGACACGTTATATATCTAAGTACAGATAGGGCTACTAAGGACTAAGGTTATGTGACCTATTTCCACAGGATTGGGCACCCAAAGGTTATTGAAAAGTCAAAACACGTCCTCAAATATTGAGTTACCGATGCTACTGAACTCTTTCTAGACCGAGGCTTGAAGTGCGGTCAAAATCAATACGGCAATGTTTGTGGTTAAATAACCACAAAGTTAAAGCATGTTTCCAATAAAATTAGAATCGTCACGATCATCAGTTTTGTAAACTTTGTTACTTTAACACCAGACCAACTAGATGTCCATTCCAATGGCGACGTTTTTTTTTTCTTAGTTATTGGCATCGCAAGTTGCTAGTGCCAAGTTTATGATTTTTTCAAGTTTCTTTTATAAAAATCAAATTAAATCACAGTCAGTCACACGAAACCAGCCATAGTAGAGTCCAAGTCATGCCCTAGTAAAGTTGTGGCGACTTTTGTGGTGGTTTTCTTTCTTACTATGAGCTTCTACGGAGTTTTGAAAACAACACGAAAAGACATGTTTCACCACATTATATCACTTGCCCCCACTCGTGCGTGTAATTCAACACTCAATGAATAAAACACCACCATTTTATTACATTAATTCGCGGAAAGACACAAGTTTAAGAAAATAATAGAATGCAACGCCATGATTTTTCCGTGTTCCCGCCAAAACTCATTGGCGACGTTTCTCTTATCATCAGGGGAAACATAACATTTATTCAATACGTGGACACGCGTGAAAATATTAGCGTGGCCAGATGACGAAATAAAGTGATACCTATTTTGAGTTTCACCAAATGGACACATACGAGTCCAGCCCCTCGTGTCGAGCTGGTGAATAACCCCATATGCGTTTGCCATACTTTGTCAAAAAAGAGTATTTACCAAAAAAATATATAAATAAATTTGTGTTTCATTGTCATTTGTCACCTAATGTTAAACGTGTGCTTGACGTTTTTCCATGGCTCACTTTTTGAAGACACAGTCACGGATTTTTTGAATCAGTGAAAAAAAACCTTAACAGCCTTACCTAAAATAATCTCGATTTTCATAGTCACTGCTTAAACTTCTCTGTCCTTTTCTAGCACGTGCAACTTCACGTCAGAGAGAAGACGGCAGAGCATCATAAGCAGTGACTAACGGTTGAAAAGTGTTTTTAAATAAGGCCGTATATCTGGCAACAATGTTTATATTAATATCTTATAAAGCGTGCAGTTTTAGAAAAGCACGCAATAAAAAATCATAGAAATGTGAACTGGTATAAAATGTTCCGTAACGTAATGAATATAAAGTGCAGAGAATATAGTGATTCTTCACAAGTGCTTTCCTCGCAATGAATTCGCTAGAAAGGCCATAACTGTAGTTACAATTGGGCTATCTCAAATACCTAAGAGAATCTTAGAGCAGAATAAAGGAGTCATGAATATGTATGCAGTTAAATTGGAAGATAAAATCATTCCCCCGTTAGAGCTTTGTACGAGGTTTCAACAGATTTCTGTATTTCAATTCGAGCTCCATTTATGTGTCAATCTTGATTTAGTCCGGCGTCATCAAGACGTTCCAGTATAGGCGTTACGACAGCGAGTTAAAGTTCAATTTTGTTGGTCCTCAGTGTTGAAGATTTAGTAGTTTAGCCTTACAATCAACACTTGAGTCAAATTGCTGAGTAAACTTCACTCGGTAGAGTAATAGAGTGAATAATACTGTGACTGTAACGCGACATTCAAGACGTACTTACATCGACGACGTTGACGACTGTACGTCAATATGTTCTTTTCTGTCAAGGCAATTTTGTGTTCAGCTTTCGTCTAGAGACTAGACTCTAGTCCTATTTAGACTAGCTAATTACACATCACACATACATCGTACACATCGTCCAGCGTCCATCAGTCTGGCTGATGAAAGTGAAGTTAATGAATTAATAGACTATGTACCTATACAGGGTTACCCAGATCGGTTCCGTAGTACTAACTAAACCAAAAGGAGGTCATTGTGCATCACAACTTTGTGTGAGTTACACTCTGAAATCGCGAAAAAAAGTAGCTTTCCGTGCATTTCCGATAGCTCAGTTGGTAGCAGGTCTGCCTTCAGAGCTGTAGGGCGTGGGTTCGATCCACCCAGGACAAAAATGTATGTGACGTACATCGATGAATGTTCTGTGTCCAGTGTAGTATGTATTATAAGTATGTATTTACGAAAAAAAAAGGTATATAAGTATTCTATCAGCTTTCTGGTTTCCATAATACAAGCTTTGCTTAGTATGGGGTTAGATGGCGCTGTGTGTGTACTAAATGTCCTCCCAATATATTAAAAAAAAAAAAAGATTTGGGTAGTGCTAGTATTTCTTCTGTAGTTTTGGTCCCGTTGTATTTGTTAATAGGGTAGATGACTGATGTTTATATCGTTGAAACCAATAGCTTTGATGAAGAATTTAAGTAAATATAGTATGTTTATTGAACAAACATTTAAATCGGTTAATAATGTTCTGATATATGAGCGTTTAAAGTTTTTGTTAGAGACAACTCTGTCCCTTTCCCACAAAACAAAAAATAACGTCACGCCTTACTTGTCAGAATAGAATTTATATGGCGTACAGAGAAGTGACGACACGATTTGCTGTTTTGCCTCTCTGTCTAGCATGATATTAAAATGCTTGTAAGTTGCTTATTTTTGATCAGATTTTAATTTTCTTTTCATTAATCAGCTATATTTACGGCCCACATTTTAATAGGACAATAAAAAAACCCAGTCATCTAGTGTATGATGATGAGTACAATAAGCTCCTTTCGGCCTAATACTATCATTCCGCGAAGCCCCGTATTGCATATTATTGTCACAGAATCTATTTATTTATATAGAAACACCAACAGTACACATATTAAATAATTTATATAGTAACCTCTACATGACTAAAAAGTTCTGATATGTATACCCTTAACAGGTGTTTACAGCATTCAAAGACTTGTATATAAGAACAAAGGACATACATGCACTGCGCAGTGCAGCACATACCTACTGCTTTATACAGAATAACATTACCAAAATTTGTTTTAATTTCTAGTGTTTTTCCGCTGTAATATCGTTTCGAGTACTTATAGGATACATTGAAACAGCTTAAAATCATTATTTGTTTTCAGAATTTATTCATAAATTGCTTTCAGGTTTAATTGACATTTTGTTTCAGGTTTAATTAATTTTTTGTTTCAGGTTAGGTTCCATTTCAATTAAGGTTGATAGTTACAGTAGGTTTTAGTGTGTCCCTTCATCCTATAAGTACTCGAAACGATATTACAGCGGAAAAACACTAGAAATTAAAACAAATTTTGGTAACAATGGACTTCCGCAAAGTAACGCCTGAATCAATCACAGAATAACATTAATATATCTGAAAAGGCCTAATATAATATAATATTATATAGTAGTGCAGTACCTATAAAGTTAACGAAAAACTATACACTATAATTAGGGTTGCCACCCGTACTTTATTATAAAGTATTGTACTCTATTTTGGCCAAACGTACTTTATACTTTATGAGGGCAGTAAAGTACGTGAAAATACTTTATTTTAACTAGTGAAGTTTATTTAAATGGACTTCTATTTTTTACGTGTAACGGAACAGACCGGACTGCTTTTTAAATTTAGAGATTGATTGTAAAGATGACGTTAATATATTTAAGAGTAACAAATATTTGTTGATGTTGCTAGAAGCAACAAAAAATATGTATGGAAGAGAAATAGTCTGGTAAATAAATACTACTTTATTTTCAGATGTTGTACTTTTTTTTTAGCCTTGAAAATTAAATATACTCTATTTGCTTAAAAAAAAGGTGGCAACCCTAACTATAATCATCATAATTATAGGTACTTCCAGTCAAACGCAGATAAATCGCGGTCGCGATCCCTGTACCCTCCATCTTCACGACCACTAGGTTCTGATTTGCTCTTATTCCTTGAAAATTGTATGTATATATTTTTGTATGGTATTGAGGGACAAGACGAGCTAGACCTTCGCCTGATGGTAAGCGTCACGCCTGCCCACAACAGTAGCAGTGCCAGAATAGTGAACTTGCGAACAAAATCCTGCGCCGCACTGCACTCGTCACCTTGTGATGCTAGGGGTTCATCTCCGCGGATCCCCGGTCGGAATGAGTTAGCCACGAATCACGGAGAATAGATGTGAAAACTGTGTGATGTTTTTTTAAATACATTCAAGTGACGAGACGAGCAAGGCGTTCGCCTGGTGGTAAGCGTCACAACAGCCACTAACAGTAGCAGTGCCAGAATTGTGAGCTTGCGAACACAATCCTGCGCTGCACTGCACTGCGCTCGTCACCCTGAAGTATTAGATGTTAAATCTCTTCATACCCAGTAATTTCTCTGGTAACATTGCCCTTCAAACCGGAACACAGTAATGCTTGCACCCTACTGCTTGGCGATTAAATAACTGGCAAAGGTGTGGTACTTCCCCAGGCGGACCACTACAAAACACTATACTACTGCTTGGCGATGACTGCTTGACTTCATGAAGGCACGATCAACGCTATACACATTATTCGCAACTTAACGATACATACTCACCTATAATATAATCGAGTAGGTAGAGATCTTCGCTTTGCATCAAATATTTTTAAAAAAAACTTCACAAAGCCTGTGAGTAATTTAGGTCAAGTCAGTGTCATCAGGTGACGAATAATTTTCCGTTAGAAATATTTATTACAGTAACTAAAATCTTCCATGGATCGCGAATTAGGTCGCTTACCTGAAACAAACAAAAGTGATGATTAATGCGATGTTACCCAGTCATTTTCAATGTATGACATCAAGACTTGCCAGTAAAGTAAGTAAGTTCGTATAGGGAGTTTTGGCGGGAACACGGAAAAATCATGTCGTTGCGTTCTATTATTTTCTTAAACTTGTGTTTTTTCGCGAATTAATGAATATAAATGGTGGTGTTTTATTCATTGAGTGTTGAATTACATGCACGAGTGTGGGCAAGTGATATAATGTGGTGAAACATGACTTTATGTGTTGTTTTCAAAACTCCGCAGAAGCTCATAGTGAAGTCGCCACATCTTTACTAGGGCATGACTTGGACTCGACTATGACTAATTTTGTGTGACTGACTGTGATATCATGACATATTTGACTTGATTTTAATATAAATACTTGAAAAAATCATAAACTTGATACTGGCAGAATGCACAACGTGCGATGCCAAGAACTAAGAAAAAAAAAAAGTTCGTATAGGCTGAGTGGCCAGCCCGAGCCAGTGTCAGAGTTAATGTGCCGCCCGAAGGCCAGTAATACTTGGTCCTAAACTCTATTCACGCTATGAACATTACCTACATAATAACTCGTAATATATAACCATGTGAACTTTTCCTAAAACTACGGTCAACTTATAAAAGAAAAAAAAACGTAACCCCGTTTACTAATTTTTATTTTATTTATACTTACGGGAATAATCACGTTTAATTAAACCGGATATTTCCGACTATATTCCAATTTAATTGAACGTGATTATACCCCTATAAATAATACAAAAACGTGACAAAGCCACGTCAGTTTCCATTCACTAAGTTTTGGATAATTATGTTGAAAAACTGAAAATATCCAAAAATAAAGCAAACCTCAACAGTACGTAGCTACCCTTGCAAATATGTAAGAGCAATACTATGTAGCATTTAGAGTATTTGCTGACAGGTTTCTAAAGGCATTCAAAGCCTGTAATTTTCGTTTGATAAAATATGAACCATCATCGAAACGAGCCGCGTCAGCTATAAAACGTCCACTGCTGGACGAAGGCCCTTAATAGAGAGGAGTTGCCATAACCAAGGCCGTAGCCAGGAATTCATTTCGGGGAGCTCATTTCGGAGGGGTCGAGCTCTGGACCAGAGACAATAAGTAACAACTTTAAGACGACGACGATCTATACGTAAGTAGGTATGTATAAAACGGTGGGTTGGCGAAGGCATTTCGGGGGGCCTACGGCCTTGGCCATAACCCGCCCACGCTTGGCAGGCGGCTTGGGGATCGCAGAATGCTCACCACCGTTAACCAAGAGGACGCTACTGCCCGCCCTCCGGTGGGCCTGGTTGCAGTTTAAGGACATACACACACACACGACATCGAAACGAGCATATTTATACAATTTATTAATACTTTATAGTAGGCCTACTTAGGAGGGTGTCGCGTAGATACCAAAACAGCATCAGATATTCAGCCGGTATATAGGAGTTTGACAACATTACTGTATTTCGGGTAGCTAGCGAAATTACAGACTCGAATGAATAAAACAGTTTTGAACGATCCCGGTTGTACCGAGAGCTCGTTTCACAACATAATCACGGTAAATATCCCGTCAAAAAACATAGAACACAAATTAATAACTCTAAGAGACTCGCCATCGAAAGTATCAAGGTAATAAACGCTAATGAAGTGACCCCTGGGGTTTGTATTGTTACTCAACAACAAAACACTCATCCCCTTACTGGTTTTTTTTTACCATATAAATATGAATACTTAAAACCCCAGGAAATCAAATCACAAAGGACACACTAGACTAATATAATACGCTTTTATAAAAAAATTCAACCGACTTCAACTTCGAATAACTGGATGACATCTTCATATTTTCTGGTAATTTTGATTTAAAAACTAAGCTACTAAACCGATTTCGATAACATTTATATGGGACTACCTCTAACGTATTACCTACCAAACAAAAAAAAGAACCATCAAAATCAGTTCATAATTGGCGGAGTAATAGCGTAACATACAATCAAAAAAAAAACATGGTCCAATTGAGAACCTCCTTTTTTGAAGTCGGTTAAGAACGACCACAATAGGAATAATGTAGTGTTTGTAATGTAGCGATTTATCACAATGTCCAGAATTCTGCTTAAAACCAAAAACCTATTATGTTTTTTTTTTCACACCAATTTCTTTTTCCATGTATTCGGTGTTCACGTGGTGTGTGAGATACGTATTTTTTCAATATATATAAATAAAACGATCGCAATGAGCCACACTCCGCATGTTGAGCCCAAAACATGGACAAAGAGGCCGTCGTTGGTTATTTCCAAAAATAGCAATTCAAGGACAAATTGCAAATGTATCATCAAGCCACGTAGGGGCACTGACCAGACCTTGAATATGCTAAAATGATCAGCGTTCGTACATGAACAACGTGACTATATTTTAAAAGTAAGAAACTACTCTATGGACAAGAATTTAGTTTTTTAAGCCGTTTAACTATGGGAATAGGTGAAACGAGTTAAAGGGAAATGGGTAAAATCCACCTAGATACCTAATTTTCAATTAAACTTAACAAAGGCTGGGAGGAACATGGAACCAAGAAAGGTACTGATAACACGAACAGTGCATCCAAGTTAAAAAGTTTTCCGCTGGATACCAGAACCTGATCTTTTGATGAATAGGGTTTTATATCACAAGAAGACAAGAAACTATCAAACCTCAAAGAATAACTAACAACTTTGTTCAGTCAATATTGGTAATTTATGAACTACGTTTATTAGTTTGAAAGAGAGATTCAGTAACACTCCGTATCGCGGAACTGTGGTATACGAGGGCTACACTAAAAGTATCGGGAATGGAATATTTCCACTGTTTCTGTCATATTAAAATCATTTTAATTGAAAACTCCTTGGTTTTAAAAATCGAATACCATTTATTTATTTAAAAAAATATTCTCGGTCTTGTCACAAGGTTTTGTCAAACTTGTTTAGTCGTTGAGAAAATGGAATTGACTCGAGAAAATTCAAGAGCGATGATTTATTATGACTTTCGAAGTGGTTTAACACAAAAACAGTGTGTTGACCGGATGATTTCTGCATTTGGTGATAAAGCCCCATCCAAAACCACAATTTATCGCTGGTTTGCTGAATTTCAACGTGGACGTGTCAAGCTCAGTGATGATCCCCGTCAAGGTCGTCCAAAAACTGCAGTCACCCAAGAAAACGTTAATGCTGTGCGTAAGCTGATTGAGGAAGATCGACATGCGACATACCGCGAAATTCAGGCAACTTTAGACATTGGCATGAGTCAAATACAAATAATCTTGCATGAAAAATTAGGTGTAAAAAAGTTGTTTTCCCGATGGATACCGCATTCGCTCTGTGAAGAGCAAAAAGCGGCTCGCGTTACTTGGTGCGTCAGAACTCTCGAAAGATTCCACGCAGGATCCTCAAATGCTGTATACAACATCGTATCAGGTGACGAATCCTGGATATACGCGTACGAACCCGAAACAAAAAACCAGTCACGAGTTTGGGTGTTCGAAAATGAGTTAAAGCCAACAAAAATTGTTCGTTCACGGAGTGTTGCAAAAAAAATGGTGGCCACGTTTGTCTCCAAAACCGGCCATGTTACGACTATTCCTCTTGAGGGACAAAGAACGGTTAATGCAGAATGGTATGCTAGCATTTGTTTGCCACAGGTCGTTTCTGAACTCCGTAAAGAGAACTGCAACCGCCGCATCATCCTCCATCACGACAATGCGAGTTCTCACACCGCGCACAGAACAAAAGAGTTTTTAGAGCAAGAAAACATAGAATTATTGGACCATCCGCCGTACAGCCCCGACCTAAGCCCTAATGATTTCTATACTTTCCCTAAAATAAAGAATAAATTGCGTGGACAGAGATTTTCATCACCTGAAGAAGCCGTGGACGCCTACAAAACGGCCATTTTGGAGACCCCAACTTCCGAATGGAATGGTTGCTTCAATGATTGGTTCCATCGTATGGAAAAATGTGTCAAATTTCGCGGAGAATACTTCGAAAAGCAATAAATATATTTTTAAATAGTAATGTTGTGTCACTTCCTTGATTCCCGAAATTTTCAGTGCCGCCCTCGTACCAGGATCGAAATGATCTGCGCACCTAGAGAATATAAATAAGTAGGTATAGCTGTACAAGAAAGAGTAGAAACTAACAATAAAATGGAATTAAAAGTTTTCAATAGAAAATATTATTCAGTGTTGCCAAGTTATACGTCATTTTGAAGAGTGCATGGAAAGTAGCGCCCCCATTTTATTTCTAGTCTTTCTAGTACAGCTATAATATGTAATTATTTAAAGCTGTTCACTGTTTAGTTTCAAGTTTATCCTCATCCGTCCGATCTGTCTGTTGAGAGATCATCGAATTGCAGTTGCAAAGATATAACTCCGTTGTCTGGAACATCAGCCCCACCGTATCTCTGTCATCGTAAGGTCGATATAATGTCGTTCTCGAATAGCATGATTTAAGGCAAAGACATCCGGACGCGGCGACCGTGACCTTGCGGCATATTCGCGGTGTCAGGGTTGCCAAATTTGATAACTGGACAAAGAAATCAGTGTAAGTAATAAATAATAGCGACAAAGAAACGCACCCCTAACGTCAATGACGGGACAAATGCTTTACCCAGTAATTCAAACAATGAGAACGAGAAGCGTATCCATAGGTAACAGGTAAGTATGTACATAAATCGTGTCTTGAGGTGGTTTACTTCAAGTTACAGTCACTAGTAGGTACATACACACAACATCAGCCAGAAGACGTCCACCGCTGGACGAAGGCCTCCCATTTATTAGAGGGGGTTGCCATAATCCCCACGCTTGGCAGGCAGCTTGGGGATCGCAGAATGCTCACCACCGTTAAACCAAGAGGACGCTGCTGCCCGTCCTCCGGTAGGTCTGGTTGCAGTTTAAGGACATATACCCAGGTCCAGGTAAACATACATACAATATTGCTACATACAATATTGAATGTATTTTGGGATAGCGAGTCAACCCTAATGGTAGACGTAAATAATATCACAATTTCTAATCAAATGTATCGTACAGTCATGTGTCAGAACGAGTTCCAATTAGCATTGTAAAGTGGAGACGACGACGCGGCGACAAACTTCTAGAAACATTGTCTGAAACTTCGTTATATTGTGTGCTGCTTAGCAATAATAGCTGTGTTGTATGCAGCTTGGCAACATTTGCAGAGCGTTGAAAACAATTCAGGAATGTATTATTCGTGCGCGAACTACGTATTTCATAATTTAGGGAGACGTCTAAGGTTGTTGAGATTGCGAAATGAAATATACGAATTCAAGTTACGAAACCAGATATCTGATAATATCTCGAGAAGCGGAAATAAATAGTAGTAAATTATATTATACTTATCATTTTTATATAGTAACTAATCTCACTAAATGTCAGTTTATCAAATTTAGACGTTCCGCACGGAACGGCAAGGGTTTTCTGCTATCCCATGAGACACGGGATAAATAGTGGAGAGAGCCCAAACCTAAAGTGATAAATATGTTCCCTTTGGACTGTGCGTTTATAGTTACTCGACATTTATGATTGAAATAGTAATATATTTAATATACGTGGGACGTCGATAATATTGAAAGATAAAATTATAGAGCTGTATTTAGCGAATGTTTGCATTGAAGTTACGAACACTTTTTTTTCATTATATTGATGATTTTATTACATTAATAAACTTAATTACATAAGTAAACGTCAACGTCAGAAAAAGAATAAAGAGCACCCGCTACATTAATAATAATACGCTTTTAAAATAAAAAAACAACCGACTTCAACCTCGAATACCTTCATATTTTCTAGTAATTTTGATTTAAAAACCAAACTACTGAACCTATTTCGATTAAATTTCTATGGGACCACCTCTGAAGTATTACCTACCAAACAAAAAAATAATCATCAAAATCAGTTCTTAATTGGCGGAGTAATCGCGTAACATATAAATAAAAATATATATAACATACAGTCGCATTGAGAACCTCCTTTTATGAAGTCTGTTGAAAAAAGCAACAGAATTTCGAATTGAATAAGTACGAACTATTAGGTAATTACTATAAATGAGAAAGAACTAACGCTAAAGAAATGTCGGTTAGAATTAAAAATAACCGGCGACGGCCAAGGTCGCACGTGTAGAAGCCCAGCGAAGATTTACTAGAGCTACGTGAAACTACAGTAGGTAGTAGCTATTACGTTAACACACCACTCGAAGTTACGGTTTACTTCGGTAGAATAAACAGAACTATCGTGTTCATGTGAATGTAACAAGTTAATATGAATTAAACATACAACCGAATTGAGAACCTACTTGTTTTGAAGTCGCTAATAATACAATTAAGCTAATTTAATAATTATAATTAAGTACAACAAAATAAAACGACTTAGGGCCTTATCACACTAGCGGTTTGCGAGCGTCTTCGAAGCGGAGCAGGCGCGCACGTCACGAACACGCCGCGGCTGCACAGCGAAGACGTCGCGGAGACGTGGTGATTACGCAACGTTTTCGTCGCCTGTTCGCGGCGAGTTCACGACGTACAATACACTCAGTAACAGAATGGATTCCGACGAGGAAACACTTCTGTTGGTCTTCTGGTTGCTACTTCGAAGACGCAGAAAACAAAACCATTCAAGCACGAAAGGGTTCTGTACGAGAATGTACAAAATGCCGTTCGCGGCGAGCTCGTTGCGCGTCCGCCACGTATTCACGGCGCTCGCAAGCCGCTAGTGTGATAGCAGTCTAATCGTTTGGTCATCTTACTTTCCGGTTGTATGGATTTGTATGGTTGCAAAGATAGATTTTGTACACATAAAGGTTAAAAGTTAAAGAGGTGAGCTGAGGTTAGGACATGCCTATTAGACAATGTATTAGATTAATTAAGTAGTAATGTGCATAAGCGGTCGTATCATTTCCAACGAACGACCTCCCCTCAAAACATACTCATTTTACATACTAAGTGAGTAACCAAATCGACATTATAATAAAGATCCTCAAATCTCTTTTCATTAATTCTCATTTCATGTATATGTTTTTATTAAAAAAAATACATCCGCTATCGTCATCAACTGACCTTTCTAGAAGTATAATATATTACACCCAAACACTACGTAAAAGTGTAAATAAAAAGTATATAAACAATCCGGAAACGTCTTGGTTCCTGAAGATCATAAATCGAAGCGAGGCGATATTTATAAATCCGCGGATTCATATCGCGAATCCCAGTTGAATAAACATCTCGGTGTCTACACTAGGAAGGTATTAACTATTTCACAACGAAAGAGTCTCCTAGTCGTATTAAATGGGAGATTTTATCACTATGGGACATGATTTCTGGTGGACGGTTTGTGATCTCATTTTCAGAAAGAAAGGCAAATAAATTACAGAAGGAGACTGAAGGAACGTTGAACCTGAAAGCAAGCATAGCAAGATAATAGTAGATTACTCACCTAGGGAGCAAAAGTAAAGAATGTCTCAGATCTCATGTATATTGTCTCCCGAGGTGAAGCCGAGGGTGACAAACATAAGATGTGAGGCTTCTTTACTTGCTCCCGTGGTGCGTATACGATTTTACGTGTCGCTGCGGGGAGGAAGTGGTTTCTTTCGCTCCGCGAGTGGGGCTAAAGTAACCACTTTCGTCCCGGAAGCACGTAAACAATATTATGTATACTTATACTTAGCAAAGCAACAAAAAAACAAAAAAGAATAACAGCTATAGGACTACCGAGCTGGTAAAGCAGAATAAGTTCTATAAGGATACCTTTTTGAGCAATTCTAATGGTAAATAAAAGTTTGGTCAATGATTAGAGTAATCGCGTAGCTATGAAAAAAAAAATTTATATTCCAAAGAACGAGTATAATTTAATTATTCTATTCCATACCCGTTGCAAGCTACCAATACCAGTGCACCGGTTCCAGATGTTATTGGCGTCTCATAACCCCTTAAAATTATATACGCCCTCTAATATCTAAGGGTGACGAGCGTAGTGCATTGCGATTTGCGGCGCAGGATTTTGTTCGCAAGTTTACAATTCTGGCACTGCTAATGTTACGGGCAGGCGTGATACTTCTCACAAGGCGAACTTCTCGCTCGTGGTCGTTACTTCATTGCATTTTTAAAAAAAAGTCGTACTGGCGGCTTTACGTTTTTCGTTTTACGTTGCCAAAGGGATAAGACCTTTCATTTATCTTTATCATAATGAAACAAATCCCAAAATCCAAACGACCTCAGGGTCGATGTTGACGAAGATGGCATGTCGAAGACCAGTAGTCTGGAAGTAGGGAAGGAAGGCATCAGCAGTTAAAAGATACATTCAGGCTTAAAATAAAATAAATAATTTTATGAAACACGGTGTAGTGTAGTACTAAGTGTTTTTTTCTCATTCCAACAGATTCTCTGTAGTAATCTGTGCCTTAAGCTTTGAAACCGCGAGTGCCGCAAGCCGCAAGAGGCTCTCGTTCGATCAAGATCATGCTTCAAGTAGGTTTAATAGGTCAGTGTGCTTGCCCCAGTTCTTGTGGAGTATTGTACGAAAATAACTTCAAACGACAACACGGGGCGTGCCAAAATAATCACAACTGACTGATGACAGACAGGCATAAACAGGGTAGCATAATGTTTAAGCATATTATTGAAATATTACTACAAAATGCAGGAGCAGGGTGTTTATTGTCAGCTGGGTGGCTGGTAAGTCCGCATGGTTCCAGTTTTAGTTCCAAGTAGGACTACTGAGATTGAGACGAAGTCGTCTCGACTATATCGTCACCATTCCGTGTTAAACCTGTACCGGTGTACCCATTAGTAATAAAGGACCAATACAGATACCATAGGCCTGAACCAAAAAGTGGGGTAAAAAAAAACTAAACGTACCTATATAATAAGAGAAAACGTTAAGCTTAAGCAGCTTGCTCTCGCAATCCAAGCCAATGCCATAGAAAAACATTTCAAAATTAAATTAACATTCTTCTTGTAATTAATTGCCAGCCCTATAAATCTATATTTCAGAATATCGTCACCCTACGAAATGGTAAGATAAACGACACAATCTAATACAATCACATAATAAACAAAGAGCTCAAATAACCATATTTGATAGACACCAACATTTATGACAAGCCAAAAGTCTTCCAACGAAGTTGAGATAAAACAGAAGGCATACTTGTCCTTCGAGGGCCACCCGTCTCACTAACATGACGTCCCTACAATACAGGGACAAAGATTAACGACGTCTGAGCATTCCGACACAACCAGACGAGCTGTGACGAGCTATAACAAATCACTTAGCCCCAGGACGAAAAGCAAAACTTACTTGAAAAATATAAGGAGTTATTACGTCATTCCGTTTATCAGCAGAAAAGGCTCGCTTATAGCAGTTGACATCACAAGTTTTCTTGCAAATTTTTGCAAAGTTCAGAAACTAATAAAACTTGCTTCGAGAAGTTAATCTAAGGCTTGGGAAGAACAAAGTAGGGAACTATAAAAGAGAATGGTGAACACTTTGACGATTTAATTTAAATGACTCACAAGTTCCAGCTGAATTTCACAATATTTTTAATTATTTGAAAGGTAAGGAGGGATACATGAGGAAATTAGATAAAGGTTCGCTTTTTTATGTTAACGTATAATGAAAGTAGCAAGGCTCTCTCTTGATGGTATTGCTTGTAGTTTGAAAGGTGGATCAATCAAATTTAGTTACAATTCAAATTAGTTTTTAAACATGTCATCATCATCATCATCATCATCAGCCCGGCGACGTTCACTGCTGAACGAAGGCCGCCCCACCGTACGACAACCTGCCATATGCATCCACCGGTTGCCCGCGACTTTTACAATGTCGTCGATCCTCGACGTAAGAGGCCTTCCTACTCTGCGTCTTCCGGTTCGCGGTCGCCACTCAAGAACTTTTCTTCCCCATCGGATGTCAGTTCGAGCGATTTGGCCTGCCCATTGCCACTTCAACTTGCAAACCCTGCGAGCTACGTCGGTGACATGTAGATAAGCTGAATAAAAAGGAAGTTTTACCTACTCTAACTGATAATGTTTACTCTTGAGATAAATATATAACAAATCACGTAGGCAATTGCATTTATAGTGTTCAAATGGGAGAGCAAGACGCACTAAGCATATGCTTCAATCATGAATTATCCGCTGATGATACTAAACCTATCGCCCTGGCAATAGTTTTTCACTATCAAAGGGATTCCAAACCTCTTCAATGTTTTATAACTCCTACTAAAATTCAACCAGCAACTGCTCCAACAGCGCATTGCACTGAAAATCCGGTCACGATTCACTTCAGCTGTAAAGCTACAATCCTCGTTACACATTCACCGAAGCACATAATATTCAAATAGCCCGGGACTGCCGCGGTACTTGCCACTTTAGAATACAAAAGCTGCCCCGGGGTGAATTGCCGACTGCTTTATGCTATAATAAAGTTTAAAGAGCAAGTAAAGGCCTGCCAAAAGTATTAACGGAAAAAAAACCAGTATATAATGAGTTTTTTATAACCTGCTGTACCTGATCATTATTTACTCTCACTCGAGTGCTTTTTATCTACAAAAATATGAAAATGTATGAAAGAGTGACTGACCGAGGCCGAAGCCTTAAATGAATATGAAATGATGTTAATAGTCGTTGCAAATAATAACTTATAATAACTAACTTGTTTCTTATAATAACTTTAAAATTAACCCCTTGTTTGAACGTGGATTGTCCTCGGTGCGGCTAATCTGTCTGTTGTCGTTTCCTTTCTTTCAAATTTGTAACTTGTTGCTTATTGACAAGAGACAGATGTTTCTTCGCATCCGATCCGGATGATATTCCGCGTTTATTAACAACTTATGTTTAGATTTTTCGTTATTAATGTCTAAATATTAAGCTTTTGTTTTTAATAAATTATTATTATTTATTTTATTGCATTTGAAGCCCGGACCTTTAAGAGGCATTGGTGGGGCCGAAACCAACACCAACGGCCCTTTTGAATAGGAAAATAACATTATATAAAACTATTACATGGGTGTGAATGGAATATGATACACTATTTTAAACATTAAGGCATAACATTATTATTATTATTATATTAAAAAGTGATATTAAATAAAATAGACAAAGGAGTAAATTATGTGTTCAATATGCAATCAGTTATACATTCAGAGCTCGCTCTGTCTCTCTATTGCCTTTTCAAGATCAAACTGTTTCAATCAATCAATCTCGGTGTTGATCACAGTGAAATTTTCGTCTTTTTTTTGTGACTGAACTCACGGGCAATTGTTAGTAGTGGTAGGACTCTACTGCAGAGTCCGCCTGGGGAAGTTCCACACCTTTCCCAGCTATTCAACCGTCAAGCAGTAGTGTGCAAGCATTACTGTGTTCCTATTTGAAGGGCAATGTTACCAGAGAAATTACTGGGTATGAAGAGATTTAACATCTAATATCTCAGGGTGACGAGCGCAGTGCAGTGCGGCGCAGGATTGTGTTCGCAAGTTCACAATCCTGGCACTGCTACTGTTAGTGGCAGGTATGACGCTTACCACCAGGCGAATGTCTTGCTCGTCTCGTTACTTAAATGTATGTAAAAAGAAATTACTTCAATAACAATAACTCGTTACTTTACTAGAATAACATAATTGCTAGTCTAAATATCCTTCAGGCGGTCTATACATCGGCGGTCCATCTAACATTAGGAAAGATCAGATCATAAGATCTGATCTGTTGTGTAGGCTATAAAGCCTACACAACAACAAAGGAATAATGATGTGTATGACATGATGATACCCAATAACACGCTTTTAAAAAAAATACGATACGATTTTAACTACGAATGACATCTTCATATTTTCTAGTAATTTTGATCTAAAAACCAAACTACTAAACCGATTTCGATAAATTTATACCAAACAAAAAAATAATCATCTAAATCAGTTCATAACTGGCGGAGTAATCGCGTAACAAAAAAAAACAAATAACATACATTTGAATTGAGTCGATTTGAATCGAATTGAGAACTTCCTTTTTAGAAGTCGGTTGATAAATAAATAAATATGCCGATACTAAAGCACACAACATATTTTTTAAGCCATTCGCAAAGCAAAAACAATTTGAAACTCAGTCCCAGAGATGAATTGCAGTTGTTGAACAATACATTGCATCAAAAATAGCGAGTTAGCCCAATTCCCACAAGGCCAACATAGGTTTTTATTTTAGTTGAAAACTGATACGGTGCGGGAATAAGAATAAAAACGCTGGGCGCACTTATTTTATGAAAACACAAGGATATTGCCTTTCAGGTCTTGTTCGAGCCTCTATATTAAATAAATAAATATTGGAGAACATTTTACAAACAGCGCCATACTAGGCAAAGCTTAAATTATGGAAACCAGATAGCTGATAGAATACTATTTACTTTTTACTACTATTTTTTTTCGTAAATACATACTTACTTATAATACATACTACACCCAGACATAGAACAAGCATCTATGTTAGTCACATTTTTGTCTTTGTTTTATATAGCCGGGTTTCAGGTGTTTCGTTTGAGACAACAAAAAAAATATTGAAGTTTACAAGGACCTGATTTTCTAACAAAAAGCAAAATGCTCTACAAGTAACATCTTACGCCAGAGCTCCAGAGAAAAATAAAAAGTTCTATTTCTTTCACGAATACTTTTCACGAATAATAAATAGGCGATTGTTTTCCGATAAAAGAATGAAAATGTGAGCAATCTTATGTTTGGTCTCACAATCTAACTTATGTCAGAAGTATAATGTTATATAATATTTATTTATTTATTTATTGAGATACGCCAACAGTGATCATATTACACATTCTTAAATATAAGTATAACTATATTAGTCGTCAGCCATAAAACGTCCACTGCTGGACGAAGGCCTCCCATTTTATAGAGGGGTGTTGCCATAATCCCCACGCTTGGCAGGCGGCTTGGGGATCGCAGAATGCTCACCACCGTTAACCAAGAGGACGACGCTACTGCCCGTCCTTCGGTGGGTCTGGATGCAGTTTAAGGACATACCCAGGTCCACAAGTGTAACTATATTACCTGTGGGTATTACTGAGTCAAGAGGAAGTCATGCAATCATCATTGTAAAGTTAACAACTTTTACTAAGGAATAAATAGTGTATTCCAAAGAAAAAATACAGTCAAAACCTATCTTTTAGCGAAATCAGGATAACAATCACCTCCTTTACGCATAGTTAGGTTTAGATTAGTTTTTAGTACAACAAAAAACTGCTCTACTATACTGCAAACAAGACATCAAAAAGTCAGTCTCGTAAACATAATTCAGACACCGATCGTAGTTTATTTTTGTTTCTACCTCAAAATTGGATCGTTCAGCTCGTAAATCTCAATTTAATAAAACCTTTAGCAGTAGACGCTGCTCCTACCTGACTAAGGTCTTTGTCCGCTGGTCACCTCCTCGCAGATATTAGGATGATCTGCTGTTTTTCAACATGAATAAAATGAAGAAGGCTTCAAGTTCGAGGTCAAGACCGATCAATGAATGTCAAGGTGATATGTATCGTATAAAACGGGTGGTTTGGCCGACCGGCAGCCCGGAGGTGATGTGAGAATGGATCGACCCTGTTTGCGTGAACAGAAATAACCCCGCCGTGAACGTTTTGATTTGACCGCTGTTTATCGTAACTAGATCAATCGTCCGCATAGGGAGGATAACTAATTTGTTAATCATAATCAACCATTTAACCGACTTCAAAAAAAGAAGGAGGTTCTCAAGTCAGTTGTATCTATAAGAACTTTATCATTTATAAAACGTTTTAGAAAGTTATATATTTTGTTTCTTAGCTCCACGGACTGCGGTTCCGTCGTCTTAAAAAATTCTAGAGTGTCCAGATGACGAAATTATAAGTGATACTAATTTTGAGTTTCACCAACTGCACATACGCGTCCAGCCCCTCGAGTCCAGTTGGTGAATAACACCATAAACGTGGAGTGGCCTTGGAATAGTTAATCAGTATTTTAACTTTATCCACCGAGTAACACATTTGAAAGAAAAGGCCAAAAAAGAACGATCTATTCCATGGCTACCTTACTTTTAAATAGAGTTTGAGTTAAAAGCACTCTTTGATTTTATATGGACCTGATGATGAAATACCAGCAAACTAAAACGGCAGAATGCCTACTTCTCAAAAAATTGGAAGAGAATTAGGCGTTTAATGGCCACAAAGAAAACCAACATTGATTTTCTGATTTACCTACTCACTGTAAAATTAAATTAGTCAAGCCTATTAAAAGCGATCTCAAGGGCGTCTGGACTGAACGATCGTTGTAACTATAGGTTTGTCGACGATGTTTGAGATACGGTATCTTGAATGACTCACTTAGATATCTTTCTGAACTAACTAAGTTTTGAAAACAATTTAAAAATTGTTTTTCTATCATCTTCAACAGCCAGAAGACTCCCAATGCTAGACGAAGGGCTCCCCCTTAACGGCACATTGCATTATTTAAACATCGGTCCGATTTACAATACTGATACTAGTCCGGCTACTTAAGGCGGGCTTGTAGCAATTTTGAACTTTATTATAATGTGGGAAAAATCCAAAACGCCCGAAATTGAAAGAAATTTATATTTTTATTAAAATTGATCATATATTTTAGCTTTATCTATTTTAGAAAACACTATTTTGAATGTTTGGCTTGATAGAAAAGAAAAAAACAAAGTAGACACTAAATTAATTTCGATTAGCTAGAACTAAGAAAATACATTATGAACCCACGTAAAATGTATACTAATAAATAGAATATAGTTATTTAGATTTTTGATTTTTAAATTACAGTATTTCTTTGTTATAATTTTAAACAAAAACATACTAAATTTAGTAATTCAAGCGGTCGCGCCTTCTCCTCTCTCTCGCTCGCGCCTACCGTTTAGTGCTTATCGTTTACTCGCCTGGACGTACCTCGCTACAAACGGGCCTTAACATGAAATACGGTCTTATCCGGCAGAAAAAGCAAGAAACTAGGCATGCTCGTAGCTTTTTATTATGTTGTTTAATTTAGAAGTAGAAACACGTCGAGAACAGACTGTTCCCCCACCAAAAAAAAAGGGGGGGGGGCTCTTTTTTGTGTTTTTCTCCATCGTGGTTTTTGTTATTTATGAAGAAAACGGTTAAAGCTACGATAAAACTGTCAAAGGCTAATATGGTCTCTATTAAATTGTCTACAATAAAGTTTTTGGAAGCCTGTTGATAAGACTTATGGTTTTCAAGATGTGATCACATTTGTTCCAACTTTTATATAAAATTGCATATTTTTTGCGTAATAGGGCGTAAATAACAAGTGTGTGTGTAATAAATGGTGGATAAGGTATGCATTTAGACCTGGGTATGTCCTAAAACTGCAACCAGTACCACCGGAGGACGGGCAGCAGCGCCCTCTCCGTTAACGGTGGTGAACATTCTGCGATCCCCAAGCCGCCTGCCAAGCGTGGGGAATATGGCAACACCTCCCTATTAAGGGTGAGGCCTTCGTCCAGCAGTGGACGTTTTCTGGCTGATAGGTAGGTAAGTATGCATTTATTCACACACAGCAAGTGATATGATGCGATGTAACGTCTTTTCATTTTGCCTCCATAACTGCATAGAAGCTTCCAGTAAAGTCGCCACCACTGAACACAAACAATTAAATCCTCTCTATCCTAACGTTGCCTGGAAGAGATTGCTTTTAACTATAGGGCTGCCACTTGTTACTCTAGTTGTTACGCTGTTTATTTTTGTCTGTAATTCTTGGTGAGAACAATAAAGAGTTAATCAATCTATCTATCACTGAGGCATAACTTAGACGACACTCGACTGAAATTAATTTGGTTTGACTTTGAATGCAACTTATTAGACAAATTAATTTTTCACTAAACTCAACTACATGACTAAAACTTGACACTGGCAAAATACACAAAGAGCGATGGCAAAACGTAAAAAAACTCATTGTGTTCGTTTCAAAAGAAAACGTATGCCGAGAGACGAGACTTGCACAAAAAGACACGTAAGAAGAGCTGAATATGTCAACAGATAGCGAGTGTTGATGAAATTATAAAGGAGGACGTCATAAAGAACTTCCAATGTAACGTCTCTGCTCAATCTTTTATATATCCCTCTTGTGTACAGATAAGAATATAAATAATCTCTCACACTGTCCAGACAGCAACAGAGATCATAAATCAAATACACATCACAATTACAACACCCATTTTTATATAAATCTAGCCAAACTCAAGCTTGGCGTTTTACGTCAAATAATAAATTGCACGCTGGCAACTGTCCAAAACGGCTCGTATGCGATGTACCTCTATTATTGGATTAATATGAAAATTTAGCGAAAATATGGTCTAGTAAATCACCACCCGCCTCGTTGTAAACTTGGTAATAATACGTAGGGCGTTCAATAAAAAGTCAGAATGAGTATGTTGCCGGTAACTGTTATTAAATGTTATTACATTTTTCGATATAGTCGCCTTTTAGCGTAAACCACTTGGAATATCTTTTTTCTAAGCTTAAAATTCCTATCTTAAAAAACTCTTCATCCTGAGCACCTAAAAACTCCTGTACTGCAGCGACTACTGCATCATCATTTTCGAACCTCTGTCCTCTCAGAGACTCCTTCAATCTCGGAAATAAATAGAAATCAATAGGGGCAAGGTCGGGTGAATATGGAGGACGCTCAAGTACTTCGAAGCCAGCATCACGAAGACCAAAAGCAATTTTTTTTTTTGATCTTATTAATATTCCAGCTTTACCAGCCAGTATTTACTTTTGCGGTTCCAAAGAGTTTGTACCTCATTCTCACCTTATAATGAACGCCCCTCGTATCTTACAGTTTATGGGATACTTTCGGAACACGAGATTTTAAGCCTAGCCGCACATGGGACACGCCGGTGGCGCGTGGCCCATGTGCTTCGGACTCCAGTTTTCATACATTTTATATGAACTAGCCGCACGCGGTAGACGCTTCTAGATTCAGGCGGCAGCGTTTTGTGGCCGTGGCACGTGTCTCGTGTGCTAGTAGCCTAATACTAACAAAGGTTTATTAAATCATGTCCTACGCAAAAACATCGCCGGATTTAAGGAAGGACAACCGGGGCAACCCGGGGCCTCCACATAAATAGTACTCATTTAAAAAAATATGGTATATCCTAATAATGTTTGCTGAAATAATTTGTTTTGTCTCGCAATAAATGATAGGAAAAATATGATTTAACCTATTTGAAACATTTGCCCCAGGGCCACTAAATCCGGCCCTGCTCATAAAGGCATTTTGGTCAGGAGTCGGCTGCCCGCTCGTAAAATGGTTGAACATGATGCATCTGCCATAATATTACAAAATAATGTTATGATGACATTTTGGTTTTAGTATACAAGATAAACTGGAACAGTCAAGAGAAGCTTTTGCTCAGCAGCGGGACTCCTAGGTTAGCAACAAAACAACAACATCAAAAAAAAAGGTGAAATCTTGCTCGTCTCGTCACTTGACCGTATAAAAAAAACATCAATTTGGCGGAGCAGAAAAAAATAGAAACAAGTCTTTTTTATATCTTCTCTGTCAAATAAATAAAAATATATCGGTGGACATTTTTCACACAGCGCCATATAGCCCCAAACTAAGCAAAGCTTGTAGTATAGAAACCATATAGCTGATAGAATACTTAGTTGAAATACTCTTTTTTTTGTAAATAAGTGCGTACTTATAATACATATACTAAATCCAGACACAGACCAAACATCTATGTCCGTTACATAAATGTTTGTCCTGGGTCGGTTCGAACCCACGCCCTACAACTCTGAAGGCAGACATGCTACCAACTGAGCTATAAGGTAGTCACACTATTAACCAGGAATTTAAGAATTAAAACGAAGGAAGGAATGAATTAATAAGAGAGAAAGATGAGAAGCGACACGGAGAAGAAGAGAAGACGAATTAAGAAGATTCAAAGACGGCGCCGGCGACGTAAAAATTGTGGTGCTGCGGGATAAATTAAGGTAAGTATATTAGATATTCTCAGGTCTTCTCAATTAGGTTGCTTCAGACTAAAAACACCAAACACCATTTTGGTACCAAAGAAAATAGTATTTTAATAATAATATTTAATGGTTTGGTCCGTTTTGGTAATTGATTTTCGTAGTCAGCTACGAAAGAAGAATTATTTTTCATTGTTTCGATCGTTTATTTCTGGCAACAAGAATTACTTAAAAACACGGGCTTATATTATAATGGGCCTAAAAATACATATAAAAATAATCTTAACTAACACAATTTGGGCTGAGATTTTCGTGGCAGTGTCGCTTCCCAGTAGCGTCGGAAAACCAGCCCCTTAGGCCAGAAATCTGACAACAGGACTGTGCTTGATTTTGGTAGGTAATTCATTGTTGATAAACTTTGAACATCTGAAGCCAACGATACGGCTCCCATATATAGCGACGTATAAATCTACACCAAGACAAAAGGTGTCCCTGTCTCACCAGGGGGTGATATATGCACGTACACAACAGAGCTCTCGAGTCGCGTCTGTCTGTCCCGAGATATACGACGCACATACGGTACAAGTAGTATATACCTACAGTAATATATAGTGTACAATTACTCCCTTCTGGGGTTATTCACTCGAAGCACGAGACATTTTTAATTAGTTCGGAAGAAAGGACTTTGGTGTTTTGTTTTATTAACATTGAGTCAAGGAGGTTTAGGATAATTGGGTAGATGTCTGATGTTTATATCGTTGAAACCAATAGCTTTGATGAAGAATTTAAGTATATATGACATATTTATAAGCGTTTAAAGTTTTTGGTAGAGAAAACTCTGTTCCTTTCCCACAAAAACAAAAAATTACGTCATGCCTCTGTGCGCCATACTTGTCAGAATAGAATTTATGTGGCGTACAGAGAAGTGACGTCATAATCTCCTCTCTGTCTAGCATGATATTAAAATGCTTATAAGATGCTTATTTTAGAACAGATTTTCATTTTGTTTTCATTAATAAGCTATATTTATGGGCCACATTTTAATAGGACAATAAAAAAAACAGTCGCCTATTATTTTGCCGATATTCAAACGAAAAAAAGTAGCTTCCGGGCACACGTTTTTTATGGTAGGAAGTAGTAGGACGAACGAGACTCTTTCGTGATACTAAGTGCCCATGATCGTAGCAGAGTTACAAACTTCGAGTAATAACAAAGCTTCGGACACTGCATTGGCGGTAATTACTTTATTTTCAACCGACTCTCAATTCTCAATTCGACTGTATGTTTTTTTTTTGTATGTGTGTTACGCGATTGCTCCGCCAATTATGATGATTCATTTTTGGTTGGTCGGTAATACTTCAGAGGTAGTCCCTTATACATTTTATCGAAATCGGTTCAGTAGTTTGGTTTTTAAATCAAAATTACTAGAATATATGAAGATGTCATCGAGGTCTTCGAAGTTGAAGTCGGTTGTATATATATTTTTAAAGCGTATTATTTAGTTATATGCTTGCGTTTGAACGCTAACTCGCCTCTCATAATACTTGTCCCGTTGATATTTGTGTCGGTGGTAACTAGCGAAGCTAGACGACATCCTGCATAAGAGACCTATCACCAAGTAAAAAAGGTGATGGAGTGACGAGAAGAGCGAGATGTTCGCCTAGCGGTCAGCATCACGCCTGCCTAACAGTAGCAGTGCCAGGAATGTGAACTTGCGAACTAAACCCTGCGCTGCGTCGCACTGCACTGCGCTCACCCTGAGTATAGGTTAGATGACTAGTTTTTTTTTTATTGTGCTATTAAAATGTGGCCCATAAATATAGCTAAATCTGATCAAAAATAAGCAACTTATAAGCATTTTAATATCACGCTAGACAGAGAGGCGAAACAGCAAATCGTTACGTCACTTCTCTGTACGCCATATACATTCTATTCTGACAAGTATGGCGTGACGTTATTTTTTGTTTTGTGGGAAAGGGACAGAGTTGTCTCTAACAAAAACTTTAAACGCTCATATGAACATTATTAACCGATTTAAATATTTTTATCAATAAACATACTATATTTACTTAAACTCTTCATCAAAGCTATTGGTTTCAACGATATAAACATCAGTCATCTACCCTATTGAGATGACAAATCTCTTCATGCCCATTAAACACATTATGACATAGGAGCATAAGATGCCAGTTACTAATTAAACAGTATAAATACGTACTTTTATAAGAACAAGGCGTATATTACAGCATCCATCCAGTACATTAACGGAACAATTACCTAATTCAGTAACGGAAGCTAGCGTGAAAACATCGCATCGCGTGCTACAGTTGTTACATGCATACAAAGTCGACGGCCATGTTAAATATATTGGTGATAGTCGTAGATAGTACCACAGAATAAATAATAGTACTACGTATAGAAAGTTAACTCTGCAAAGGAATTGAAATAAATCAGGACTCTATCTCACTCACTCACTCATCAGCCAGAAGGCGTCCAGTACTGGACGAAGGCCTGTCCCCTAATAGGGAGGGGTTACCATAACCCCCACGCTTGGCAGGCGGCTTGGGGATCGATCTTCAGGACTCTATCTACTAGGCAATAAAGTAGCAACTCAACTCGCACAGCGCTGGATACCGCTCGCTATATTCACCTAGATATACCGCTCTCTTTCTATCACGTATGCTTAGTTACGTGCGACGAGGCTAGCGTGCGGGCGGCGACTGACTTCTGCCTTGCATTGTCCACCCGGACGGAGCGCCGGCCGAACGTACGTAAGCGGTACCTATCCGTGGTACGGCCGATACAGGGGACGTGTATTTAAGTGATAGGCGTTATATTTTACTAATATGAGATTATTTTCTGCTTCTTGGGTTTGAACCAAAGATTAACACTTCGAAATTGACATACTTACACATACTTATACATACATACTTATTTCAGGTCATTGCATACAATCAAGATAAGCATTAAACCAGCAAAGATTAATATTTTATTAAGTTATTAACATGTAACAAAATGCAATAAAGCTCAGAGAAAAACAATGATATTACGAGAAAAGTTGTTCACATAAAAAACACGATGAATTTTCCCTAAGAAAAACACGTAACAAGAACCGGGAAAAGTTTGGTTACGATAAACGATTCTTGGAAGCTTCGGTTTCTTCGAACACGCATATTAATAGAAGTTTGTAATCATTATATATACTACAGAAAATGTACAAGCAAAGTCGATCACTGGAAACTCCACTCTCATAGTAATATGGACGTCCAAGCGGAAACACTCGAAGATTTCGAAGTGACTCGAGTGAGCCATCTCGATTGAAAAACCTCGCTCCAGTAAACCGGGGGAAATTGAAATTATTCGAAAAATATTAAACCTGAAACTCTACGTAATACCTTTTCTCTCTATAACAGAATTGTTCGGCATACATATTCAATTAGGAAGACAAGATGTTCCTGTTTTTATCCTAACATCCAATGGGGATTGTCTAAAATTTCTGGCCTTCCATTTTTATTTTAGACTATATAGAGGTCGCCAGCGACTTCGTCCGCGTACGGAAGAAATTCGACCCGCTCCCAAAATTCACCACTTTAAATCATCCCGAGCAATTTTTTAGCCACCCTCCCCCAAAACTACCAAATCCCCTCCCCCCACCTCCCTTTAACTTCTCCTTGAATGAACTACCCAAATATCAATTTTCATCACTATAACTTTAAAAACAAACACCTTTCCTTACAACATTCCACCCCCCCTTTCCCCCCCTTAGGGGTCGAATTTCGATAAATCCTTTCATAGTACACCCCTACGATTCGAGACGAATACACCCTCCAAATTTCAAGTCTGTACGACCAGCGGTTTGGGCTGTGCGTTGTCTGTCAGTCAGTCAGGACAGAGCCTTTATAGAGCTATCTAAGCATCTAATCATCATTCTAATAATCCGTGACTATTTTTGATATTTAAGTTATAAATAGGTAGTGATAGGTAGTGGTGCTATTTCCTCGAAATGGTTTTGTAATTATATTATTTTTTTAATATGAACAATCCCCATTCTAAGATTTCTCTCGGATTGTGCACAAATAACAGCCATAACTCCTCCTCACAACCAGCGTTAGATGATATCGCGACACTCAATAAATAGTTCATTAACAGAGTACCGATATAAGCGGCTGCTAACAACATCATAGATATATTTAACCAACGCGTAAAGAAACAGATTAATGCCACGGGCTTATTAGAGCGGGCGACTGAGACCGTGTCACTGCCAAGGAAACCTCCATTATTCCACGCTAAGACATTAATCTCCCGTTTTATTTACAAGAAAGTTTGTATGAGTCTGGCGATGCAAGCGATGGTAACAAGTATAACTATATATGCTTGAGTTTGCCCCCACGCCACGCGCTATAACCATGTTGAACTAAATTTCTAAGGAATTTGATATTTTTTCATGTACTCTAGCAGAATTCACAAAGACGGCTCAAAAACTTTATGAATATTAAGTCACAGTCTACGTATTAAGTTAATAGTTAGTAAATATCAACAAGTTTTATAAGTTTTTATGAAAGTGTTATCTGTAACAAAAGTATCGGCTTGGTCTAGGACTGTTATGATACTATTTTTGTTGTTGTAATAAATAAATAAATAAATAAATAAATATTGGTATAAGCGTGGTTGTAGTTTTTTCCAGAGACAATAAATCATGTCGGTTTTCCAATACATCCCGTTTTTTATGACAAATGTTATAGACGACTGTTACCTTGGAAGCAAAATAGCAGTTATTGATGGTTTTATATTTGATTTAAGCATTTATTGTTTCCGATACAAACAATAAAAATAAACTACGACAAAAGATAATTTTGTTTAAACCAGTTTGAGCACCATTATATGTCGTATGATGTCTACTACTTTACTACTCGACGATACATTTTTCTTAGATTCCTTGAAGGGTTAATAGTTATAATTTAGATGATGTCGATCATTCGACGACTTTCTTATCGTATATCACACAAAGGATACTTTGCATGATGTTGACCACTTGACAACTTTCTTAACGAAGATGACACAAAGTATACGATGCATGATGTCGTCTTCGACAATCTTGTTATTGTAGATTACACATAGGCAATCGATTGAGCCGAGCCACTGTTCTGCAGCGAGAAAGCCGGTAACAAGCCGACGAGCTAAAAATATCGGAGCCCGCACGAAACTGCGAAGACTCGAACTGGCCTTCAGACACTGTTTTTACATTTTCGCAAACCGGTACGGCGATCCGGTTATAATTTCAAAATTGAGCTGACAACTACAGATGCGCTCAAATCGAATTATTTTTATTCATGGTACAGCTGCATTATCCAACTGACCACATTTCGCCTTGGACGATTTACAGACGATTTTTCAGTGTCCTAGGTTAGTGTCGAAAACATTAACCTCAATCTTCAAATATGTAAATATACATTAACTACTGCCATTTGTTTTCTCCAAAGAATCTGCATAATTGTCTTTGTCACCATTTGATACATTCAAGTTCCAAAAAGTTCTGGAGTCCTCTGTCCCCTCTTGGAGTACTTCCAAAACTTTCATTGATTCATGACCGCAACGCAATGACCTGTTCAAGCGGGATTATTTTCGTAAGTCGTCATAAAATCAGGAAACTTTTATTAGGAATCCGGAAGCTGGCGGTTAGACCAATGACCCTTTGAATTGTACCAATCCCACGCGTGACGTTAATGGGTAACTTTTATTTCTTGCCAAGCGCCTAGTGTGCAATAATACGGGCAGGGTTGGCAGAAAAGACAAACTTTTCATGGTTTGATAAAGCTACTTTGTCGAATCAGTATCTCTTGTTTCTTTTGGATACGCGAAATCATAAACATAACAGCTAAGACAAACCCACAAAATATCAAATACTCTGTAAATCAGGTCAATAAGGAACAAAAGAAGACGACCATTGTTTATTTTAAAGTCCAACGCGCATTATCAAGGTTCAGCATCAGAATCAACACTTACTGAAAACGATTTCGCTTTACTGAAGCTCTTTTCGTAATTGAAAGACCCAATCACTTCTGGCAACCATATCCCAGAGGTTCACAGACCTGCAATACTGGTGCATAAACACTCGACCTGGCCGGGATCCAAGCGGTATCACGACGATACGAGATCGCTACAGTGGCCGATCTGTCGATATATCGTCGAGCAGCAACAGCTACATACGGCCTTACTTAAAAAAACTTTTCAACCGTTAGTCACTGCTTAAGATGCTCTGCCATCTTCTCTCTGACGTGAAGTTACACGTGCTAGAAAAGGACAGAGAAGTTTAAGCAGTGACTAAGAGAATCGAGTTTATTTTAGGTAAGGCTGATAGTCTCTTAATAAGTTTCCGATGTGAGATCGGGGTAAACTTACGATTCTGTTTACTCCTAAGCTTTTCACAACATGTTTGTTAACCAAATGTAGTGAAATCAACATGCTGCTGACAAAAAAATCAATACAATAAAAAATGTTACATAGCATCAGATAAGCTGTAAACAAACACCAACCCTAACCACAAAACAAAAAAAATTTAGTTAACAAACAGATTTTGAACCTTATTGCATCAGTTCGTGGGTATAACACAGTTGGGTTCAGCAATTTTTGTAATTAACCATTCAAAGGTTCACCCACGAGCAGAATGCAAACCGTCAAAACAATTTACGTGTACTTTCCGTTACTTTAGCCAATGAGCTGCCACGGTTCGTGATATTTTCTCGACAAAATGGAGACTGAGCTGTCGGGTAAAGTTTTCGGAATACGAAATTAATATTGTAAAACTGATTACGAGTTACGAGCTTTTTTGGTTACCGGTCAAATGCAGACTTAGACTTAGGTATAAGCACATAAACAGTTTGACTACTATGGTGGCACTTCACATCGGCTATATAAGCCGAATCAAAAGGGACGCGTCTCTTTTTATTCCATACATGCCTGTGCCTACAAGACATGACTTACCTAATCGCGATGCTAACTAAGCATTCTAAAGAATCGTAACTGTATCTACAGCAGTTCTCCAGAACGCCCACGGTTTCCTGCGCCACCTGCAGACCATGAAGCAATATTAACTAGCGATAACTACATCATTCCTCGAATCGACATAATCGACATCTGCAGAACTGCCAATACCCTGCGCCGGCGCACTATTTATATCAGAAGTGGGACAAGTCAGTGGGACGGTTGAACGCTCCGGATACTGTGGCAGTGCCAAATAACCGCCAGGTGGCAACTAAACGCTATTTTGGAGTTACAGCCGCACGCGTTTGGATGTAAGTAAGTAGTTTCATTGATGGGAGTTAAAACGGTCGGGTCGAGGGAAGTATTTTAATGGCTGATTTATAACCAAGATCAAAGTCATCGATCAGTATATTGGAGTTGGGGATAATATTTTGCCCGAGCATGGTAACAAATGATATAGGTAGCGGTGTCGGTCTTGAAACTTGGTCTGTGAAAAGTTTTTAATAACTAGCCGCTTCTCGGGGTTTTCAATCTTCCCTTGCTATTTTTTGAGCTAGGCGGGTTCTGCCATCCTTTTTCCCATCGACATAATATCTAATTTGTACTACCAGTTTTTTTATGATGAGTAGAAAACCGAATTCAACGTATAAAATGAGATGGTTATTTTTATAAGATCCTAAATTATATGGCGAGTTTACAACAGCGATGGTTTATGTTGGCAACTAGTATTTATAGTCACCGGAAATATCAGCTCTCAGACGGTCACAGGGAAAGCTAAATTAGCACTGGCGTAAAAGATGAAAACGAAGGTCTAGGAAAGCCGCTGGAAAAGCGGTGAAAGTAAATAATAATAACCTAATACTATAAGAATCACTGTCCTGACTTTAACGACTGACTGACTGGTAGACAACGCACAGCCTAAACTGCTGGTCGTACAGACTTGAAATTTGGAGGGTGTATTTGTCTTGATGCATAGAGGTGTACTAAGAAAGATTTTGTCGTAATTCAACCCCTTAAGCGGGTAAAAATGGGTGAAAACTTTTGTATGAAACTCCTTTGTTTTTGAACTATTAGCACAGAATAAATAATAGTACTTACAACGAACCTACTGCTTTTAGTCGGGAAAATGTGTAATTAGATAGTTCATTTAAAATAAGCTGTTTTCAATATTCTAAGGGGTGAAATCGGGATGATAATTTTGTATCGAAAGTTCTCTTTTTTTGAAGTTATAGTTATAAAACTTGGTATTTGGGTAGTTCAATTAAAAATAAAATGTAGTTTGTATATGCAATATTTTTTGGCAGGGATGACGTAAGGGAGTGAAACTTTGTATAGAAAGTTCTTTGAATTGGAGTTATAGTGTTTTTATTGGTTTTTGGATTGACTAAAACTAAAACAACATTTTTTTGCTAGGGTTACGGAAGATATTTCGGAGCGGGGCAAATTCTTACGTACGCGGACGGAGTCGCGGGCGTCCTCTAGTATGTAATATGACGAGCTTAACCTACGGATCCGTTATTTACTTCTTTCCTCCTGACCTGAGCGTAATGGCGTTTTAAGTTGTGCATTTGCAAAAAAAATACATTTTTCTGTGACCAATGGTATAATTACACTTTTAAGCGACTAGGGAATGCTAACTGTCAAAAAAAAATGCAACATGAAATTAAAGCGTATAAGTATACAAAACAAGAATCTTATGAACTAGAGCCACAAGTGGCGGCCTTTTCTCTAAATGCGATCTCTTCCAGGCAGCTATGGTATGGAAAGAAATAGCAAACTAGATACAGACCGGAGATGGTACAACAGTAAAACACCAGATTAGATAAATCTACAGAATTTTTCCTAACGCGTCAAAAATTTTTTAGATAGTTCGAAATGCAGTATGTCTCTCAACAGGGTTCCTTGATTACGAGGTTCCTTTCGATAAAATAAGTATTTGTACTCGTTGCCGTCCTTGCGATATTTTCTAAGCAAGATTAGCTCCAGACAGGGCTTAACGGCGGGCTTATATCCTGAAACGGCAATGGGCTGCGAGCGAACTTTGTGAAAGTTATTTTTTAACAAGCAGAGCTTAGACTAGGGGCACAAATTTACGGGATTGTGTGTGTGTTATATTGTGGATATTTCAGAAGCTTTTCCGGTTTTTTATCTGACGTAGGCAGACCGCTAGCCCGATGGACAGACGACATGTTGAAAAGCAATGGATGAAGCTCGCTAGGACCGGATACGAAAGCTATACCCAGCGGAGGTGGAGACGAGATAGACAGACTACACCTGAACCCTGAAACTATATCATAAAACTTTTTGTTACATTTATATGGGTAATCACATCCCTCACGTTTAATTAAGCGGATCCTCCTGTAATTTTGATCTCATCCGGTGACCTTTTTCAAGGAGTGGAAACAGAGACAAACGTGCGCGGGGCACTGCAGGCAAGCGGTGACTGCGAAGCAGAACGTGGCCGTGCACTGTGCCAAAACCACGTAAGTTTTCATAGTTAAAAATCGTTAAAACTTTTAATGTACGTGGCTAACCTAATTGTTACATTTAAGTTTACTTGTTAGCGAGTTAGCTGTTAAACACAAAGTTGAAAATGGTGAAACCAGTGCACTGCTAAAATAATATTCCCGAACCGGAGAGTTTGTATAAATTAGTACCCGTAGCACGTTTCAATGCACCGAAACTGCGGTGTACATTTGTTCAAGCAACTCAATCGTTGGGCAGTTGGCCGATGGAAGTCCGACACTAAAGAATAGAATAGAATAATCATCATCATTCATCAATCATTATCATTTATTGACATATTCAGATGTATACTAAAACTATTGCTAAAGTCATGTGACATTTCATATAAGGAGGTAGAGGACATTTTTACCACTAGGCCACCTGTGAAAGAGCCGAGTTTTTAACTGACTTCAAAAAAGGAGAAGGTTCTATATGTTCGACTGTATGTATGTTTTTTTTGTTATATATGTATTCACCTATTTCTCCGTCAATTGTGGACCGATTTAGATATCATTTTTTTTGTTTGGTAGGTGATACGTCAGAGGTGGTCCCATATAAATTTTATCGAAATCGGATCAGTAGTTTGGTTTTTAAATCAAAAATACTGGAATAATAACTGGAAAATATGAAGATGTGATCAAGGTTATGCATGTTTTTCTATTGTTTTGTTATACTTAAATTTACTTGTGTTTTTTTGTCATTATATTACTTACTTGCCTAATTTCCTTCTAACTTCAAAAAGGAAGAGCCTGGAGTCCACGACACAGGTCACCCTAGTGTGGGATCCAGTGCACACCAACAGATAATCTATTGTTTTTCCATATATATCTGTTACTGCTAAGGTGTTTCTATTTAGTGCTTAAGTTTTTTATAAAATAAATTTATCTTATTATTATTATTAAGGTAGTCGACAAACAAGTCGGTTGTTTCTTTTTTAAAGCGTATTATCGCATTGAGTGTCGTTCGAAAGTCGGCCAGTTTCGTATGCGAAACCATACGAACGATTCAAAATTCGAGCAGCTGACGTCAGGAGCGCCGTTAATTTAGTTTTTCAAGGTTCAATAATGCGTAACATAAGTTATATCCGAGCCACAAGCTCGAATCAATACCACGAGACTATAACGACTAGGCAGTAATAGTAGATCAAACACCAGCCAGCTGAAAGTATAGTGCGACACGACTTCAAATGACGTGTGACGTTCTAAAGTGGAATTGCGGCTGTTGCCTTTTTCTTAGGGTCCTATACCCGAAGAGTGTCCAATAAAACCTCATTGACTATGGAGTTTGTTTGTCATGTCCCCCCATGGTTCAACGTTTAACTGCCTGCCTTGGCTGCCTTATAGCATAGATGTTAGTATGTCTGCTTTGAGAACTGTAGGGCGTGGGTTCCAAACCCACCCAGGGCAAAAATTTACGTGACGAACATAGTTCTGTGTCTGGGTGTTGTATGTATCATAAGTATATTAAAAAAAAATACTAAGAATAAAAGCTCTATCTAAGTTCTCGTATAAGTATTCTATCAGTTGTCTGGTCCCCATAGCTTTGCTTGGTTTAGAGCCAGATGGCGAAGTTGAGAAACAAAACATTTTTTTTAAAGCGGACCGTGTTGTTCTTAGCAAGGTGATGAAATGTTAAATTTATATATGACGGAGTCTCTAACATCTCGGAGAGTATTTATCCGGTGGCAATGAAATAATAACATCACTAGTTCGATAAAACCGCACTTTCATTATTGCCACAGTAATAATCGCAATTTCAATAAGGATCGGTTAAATAATAGTTGATTTTTAGAGCCAATGAGTTTGCACGCGTGCACCACGTTCCGCGGCTGTCACCAAAACCCAGTCAAGTCCGCCACAAGACGCCATGACACTCACAACCTCATTCGGTGTTACCCGCTCTAAATAATATCTCGCTGACCACAGATAAACAAAATCGACTGAATAACTCGACAAAAAATTGATCTCGCTCCGTTATATATATTATAATAAACACCATTCTATTTCTAAACACCGTGTATTTGTTTTCGCATGAACGGTACGGAACGTTCGTAGCCGAAGACCAATTCGCACTTTATCGGTTTTTATTTTATCGGAGCGCTTTCATCTACGTTTATGTAAGCCGTGTCGCTCTATATAAAATTAATTCGAAAGATGACATTTACTATTTGTTTGATCTACTAATGTCGGCAACAACTAAATTTAATCGCATAACTAATATTAATAAGAAACATGTTTTATGATTGCGTGGAAGTGAGTATTACGTCAAATATTGCATTATTGTAAGAGATCCTTGCGAACTGTTTACGTGACATAGATTTGAATGGTCGTTTACTAGTTTAAAAAGATAATATTAATGTCATAAGGAAACATTTAACTGTATATATATGACATAATTATGTTTCCTTTAGTATATTGAATCATAAATAACAAATAAAAAAAGTTTATTACAGGCAGTACGGATTAATTTATTATTGTTCAATTGTTATAAATTAAGCTTTGAGACTATCTAATATCTGGAATAAACATGGAATGAGCCTTGCATTATGATGAGGTAGGTCTAACGTAAACCTAATTTGAACATAATTATATAATACAATAAATAAAAAGGGAAAACTACACCACAACTGCAGCAGATTATAAAAAAATTCACGAAAATTGTCTTTCAAGGTTGATGGGAAGACTTTTTTGTAAGCACGATAATGTATTTTGTTTCGTAGCACGAAACCTTCGGTGCGTATGTCCGACTAGCTCTTTGTAATTTTGTTCGAGTCAACATTTCCCATACGCAGGTGGCCTAACGGTACAAATTTCCCTTACCTCCTTGTTATAAAAACACGTGCTAGTATAGAATTTCTTGGTAGTCGCGGTCTTTGACATCATAAACCTAGTATAGTGCCCTATGTCTAACATGAAACTAAAATGTTTATAACTTCGTTATTTGTGCACATCATCATCATCATCAGCCCGGAGACGTAGGAGCCTTTAGACCGCCACACTGTACGACAACCTGCCATTTGCATCCACCGGTTGCCCGCGACTTTTACAGTGTCGTCGGTCTACCTATTGGGAGGCCTTCCTACGCTGCGTCTTCCGGTTCGCGGTCGCCACTCAAGATTCAAGATTCTGAGAGAGCTCGAGAGGTTTTATGGACAGTTGTACACCTCAACACGGCAACCCATTGTCAGTAATGCTCGGGACACAAGAGCTAAACTGACCCGACCGAGGACATCCCAGACGTCAGCCTGTACGAGATTAGAATGGCTCTCAGACAGCTTAAGAATAACAAGGCGCCAGGTGAGGACGGAATAACGACAGAACTACTGAGAGCGGGTGGTAAACCGGTACTTTTAGTCCTCCAGAAGTTATTCGATTCCGACATTCACGAAGGTACTACGCCTGAAGCATGGCACAGGAGTGTGGTGGTGCAGTTCTTCAAGAAAGGAGATAACACCTTATTGAAGAACTATAGGCCCATCTCACTCCTGAACCATGTGTACAAGCTGTTCTCGAGAGTCATTACGAACCGTCTCGAACGCAGGTTTGATGACTTCCAGCCTCCCGAACAAGCCGGTTTCCGTAAAGGCTTTGGCACCATAGACCACATCCACACGCTTCGCCAGATTATACAGAAGACTGAGGAGTATAATCGGCCGTTATGTCTGGCGTTTGTGGACTATGAAAAAGCCTTCGATTCAATCGAGACCTGGGCGGTGTTGCAGTCCCTCCAGCGATGTCACATCGGCTATAGGTATATCGAAGCGCTGAAGTGTTTGTATAGAAACGCCACAATGTCAATCCGGTTGCAGGACGAGAGCACGAAACCAATCCAATTGCAGAAAGGCGTGAGACAGGGAGACGTTATTTCTCCGAAACTGTTCACGAACGCATTGGAGGACGTTTTCAAGCTCTTGGACTGGAACGGATTCGGCATCAACATTAATGGCGAATACATCACTCACCTTCGCTTTGCCGATGATATAGTCATCATGGCAGAGTCGTTGAAGGACCTCAATACTATGCTCAGCGACCTCAGTAATGTTTCCCAACAGGTGGGTCTTAAAATGAACATGGACAAGACAAAGATCATGTCCAATGTCCATGTTGTGCCCGTACCGGTTGTCGTTGGCAACGATACTCTCGAAGTTGTTGACCACTACAACTACCTTGGACAGATTGTTCAGTTAGGTAGGTCCAACTTCGACAAAGAGGTTGCCCGAAGAATCCAACTCGGATGGGCAGCGTTCGGGAAATTGCGTAATATCTGCTAGTCCAAAATCCCTCAGTGTCTGAAGACAAGGGTCTACGACCAGTGTGTGTTGACAGTGATGACATATGGAACTGAAACGTGGTCTTTAACTGCTGGCCTTTTGGAGAAACTCAGAGTCACGCAACGGGCAATGGAGAGAGCTATGCTCGGAGTTAAATTGCGCGATAGAATCCGGAACGAGGATATTCGCCAAAGAACCAAAGTTACCGACATAGCTCGCAAGGTTTGCAAGTTGAAGTGGCGCAGGGCAGGCCACATCGCTCGAAGAACTGACAACCGATGGGGAAGAAAGGTTCCTACACATACCTTGTGCACATATTAAAAAAAAAAAGTTGTTTTATTGTGAGTAAGCTGTTTTGTGAGTCAATAAAAAATACATTGGGCCGAACACGGCATACAAAGTGGGACGAAAACAGATTCTTTAATGTGGGACGAACTTTCTCGGGACGAAAATAGCATGAATCAAAAAACCATGCATATTCCTTGAGACGAGCGAGATGTTCGTTTAGTGGTAAGTATCACGCCGGCCCATAGCAGTAGCAGTGCCAGAATTATGAACTTGCTAACAATATCCTGCGCCGCACTGCGCTCGTCACCCTGAGATATTAGATCTCTTGACGCCCAGTAATTTCTCTGGTAAGAGAAATACGTTAATTACACTGAAACATTGTACAATTCTAGGCATTTCTCGGTAAAACTCGCCGTTGTGACTAAAGTATAGCTCGTTCAAGCATTTAGCCCGGTCCCAATAGCCACTTCCAACTTACGTCAGAAAATAGCCCGTGCGTAACGTTCCTAACAGCTCCCAATATACGCAGATATTTCGTAACTTTCTAGCAGTAAAACCAGTAAGCGCGACATTGGCGGCCCTTCCAGACTATGCTATATTATATCACGTCACGTCATGTTCATGTATTGTGCGATATAGGACAGCGTAAAACAAGGTATGGTGCTCTATGTCTCCGTTAACATACGTACACCTTTTTCGCACATGTTTCAAGTCAAATAAAACATTGAAGTGGAATAACAAGCTATAATGTGAACAAATTAAAAAAAACACGAATTTACTGCCATAATACGTTTTAATAAAAATACTTCAATTTTGACTAACTGGATGACATCTTCATATTTTCCAGTTATTTTAATGTATTCCAGTAATTTTGACTACAGAACCGATTTCGATAAAATGTATATGCGACCACCTCTGAAGTAGCATCTACCAAACAAAAAAAGAATCATCAAAATCAATTCATAATTAGCGGAGTAATCACGTAAAACACATAGAAATATTTTTGATATGATACCATGATTAAAAATGGTGGTCTTTTATTCATTGAGTGTTGAATACTATTACCGAGTGTGGACAAAAGATATAATGTGGTGAAACGTGTCATTTCGTCTTGTTTTCAAAACTCTGTAAAAGCTCATAGTAAAGTTGCCACTACTTTACTAGGGCATGACTTGGATTATGCCAGTATGAAAAATAAAAAGCTCTGGCAGAAAAAACTATTTATATATTTTTTTTAAATGCATGTGTCACTCGGCAAGATTCACTATCTGGACATGCTTGAAATTTCTAGCGTGTCCAGATGACGAAATAATAACTGATACCAATTTTGAGTTTCACCAACTGACCACGTGCCTAGCCCCTCGCGCCCAGTTGGTGAACAACCCAATCTAACGATACCCCATACATCCAAATCTGTTCAGGCATTTAGATGTTATGGGGGAATGAAGAAACACACACACGTACATACATAGATACTTACATGAACCCTGCAAACATTACTTATTATGGGCAGTCGTGTAAAAAGAAAAAGTACTTAGTAAAATGTTTCAAATTGCGTTTGCTAATTTATAATTTTTATGCGTAAGAGAATGATTTATTCTACAGAAATCGTCAGCGAAAATTCACTTACAAATGTATTAAAAGATCCTAGATCTCAGACTTCTTATGAGATATATGAATATTACCTAGATGACTAATCATGCTTCCTGATAAACTGAGAATTGCTGAAGCACTTTACTACTCCAATCATTCCTGGAAATAGAGGCGTGATAGTAGGCGTGGGAGTGATTGGGACAGGTTAAGGTATACGAGTATAATATGTATCATGGTCTGAGGCAGCTTTTAGCACGACATTGAAACTATTTGACAGTAGATTGCGACAGTCCACTCAGAAGGTCTCCGAAATAGAAGCAGTTTTCAGAGAAATTAAAGACACAAATAACGCAAGCCTTGCCCAGATGAAAGGAACGGTGTAGTGTGGACCGAAACAGATGCGACGTATTTACATACAATAGACGGCGAAATTGAGACGTAATTTCAGGGTTATTGCGGTAACTAATCTGTCTGGAATAAGCCCAAAGAACATGCTAACTTAGTATTCAATTAAAATAGACGTACGTCGTAAAATATGTATTTATTGGCACTATAAAAAAATAGGAGACAGGTTTAGGATGTCTTTCACTGGTCCGATCGAGTCCAAATTGCGCAGATTTGTGTGGTTTGGATGACGATTAATGATTATGGTATTCTTGAGCTGAATTGATGTTGGGCTGGAATGATGTGCATTAGAAAATGAAACTATCTAAATAAATGCAAAATGATAGAGTCATAGAGTTGGGCTCATTCTCCCCAAACGCACGCCAATTAGCCCGATTAGCGGCTGTACTTACGTGTATATTTATGTTAATACCACAATAACAGCTGATATAACTGTGTAGTGTATTTTCCACGTCTAGCTATGGCTAATTCAAAAATTATCGTGCAAGCCTTATTGTTTGCCTGCCCTCGTTTGCGTGGTTAATGTTTTCATTATCTGGATTAGCTATGTGTTAATCAAGAACGGTATTACGGCTGGTACGAACAATTTATCATCAACATAATCAGCCTATCATAGGTCTACTGCTGCATATAGGCCTTCCCCAGGGCTCTTTATCTTTTATCCGCTTCCACCCACTGCCAGCTGTCCTATATCGTCACTCCATCGAGCTTCAGGGCGTCCTACACTATATCCACCGATACGTGGTGTCTACTCTAGAACTCGTCTGCCCCAGCGGTTATCGGTTCTGCGATAAATAGGACCAGCCCCTTGGCTCTTGAACCTACTACCATATTAGATGTTATATCGGTAATTGTAGTTCTCTGTAAAATAACTTCGATTATTGAACAATTCATACTATTACACGACATTACGTGTACATATCGTCAGTGTATCGAGTCCCAGTACGCTACGTTTGTCGACCACTTTACCTTGAAACAAAACGCCAAAATTGGATCGAGTGCTGCGCCATGTCCAGTAATAGAATATTATGATTGGCTGATTAAAATGATGAGGATGAGGACGATGCTGATGATGATGATGACACGAAAGGCAGCAACGGCAACCTTAAATCATGAAAATATTAACTGCCAGCTGCGTTGTTGTGGCATTACAAAAAAAAGCTTAAAGCATTATAGGAATTGTGTTATACTTTCCATTGGTGCAAGATTTTTGTAATTCATATTAGTAGTTTCCAAGATTAACTCGAACAAAAAACAAAGCCACAATAGTAGTTACCCACCTAGGGAGCAAAATTAAGGAATGTCTCAGATCTCATGATTATTGTCTCCCGAGGCGAAGCGAGGGTGACAAACATGACATCTGAGGCTTCTTTACTTGCTCCCGTGGTGTGTATACGATTTTACGTGCCGCTGTGGGGAGGAACTGGTTCCTTTCGCTCCGCGTAGCGGGGCTAAAGTAGCCACTTTAGTCCCGCAGGCACGTACATTTTGTTACGTGGGATAGCGGGTACAAGTTCGATCAATGATCCAAACATTATTGTTCGAAGGGGTGCCACCTTGAGTTTGATAATAGGCAAGATGACTACTAATTTTTTATTACCTCATAAAAAAGCTGATCATCAATAGAGCCTATCAACGAAAACAAAATTTAAAAAAAATCAATAATAAATAAGTTCTAAGTATTTAAATTTCAAGCTAGACAGTGAGCGCGCTATACGAGCTATGACGTCAAGCCTCAGGCGCGGCATACAAATGCCATACTAACACGTGCTTTGCGAGAAAGGGATAGAGCATCCCCTCTCTATCCCCGCCTAAAACTTTAAACGCTCATATCTCAGAGATTTATCAGCCAATACAATTAATTTTTTCTGTATCTTTAATGTATTTAGTTATATTCATCACTAAGCCTGTTATTTGTCATAAATTAAACATTAGGCCACACGCCTATGGTAAATGTTCTTATTGGTGCTTATCTTTTGGGCTCTATGAACTTGCCATAACGTAATAAAAAATATTGCCAGATGTTTTACGAGCCCAGAATATTGTCAACGTGTTTGATATGTACCTTAAACACTGCACGGGAAATAGTTTTAAATAATTACTATCTTTTAAATCAACCGATCTCAAATCAGAGTAGAACAAAGAAAAAAAACTAATAGTCCGAATACATAAAATGATTTACATTAATGAAGCTGATCAAAAAACTACTGAAACAAAGTTAATATTAAAGAACCTCATCTAGGCGATTCCTCTACTACAAAGAAAACAAATTTGTACGTAAGTCGGTTAACAAAACAAGGGGCTGGAGCCCCGAATGAAGCCGTGGTTCAACCAGAATCGGGAGTTATCTGAATGTATAAACTGACATGGCCAGCCTCTACTGCAACAACCTTTGAATTGGCCTATTTTTCTTCATAAAAAAAATACTTTGCTGACATGACTTGAAATTGCTCTGATATTTAATATCAGAGCACTTCCAAGTCACTGAAAATTTCGGTTCGATTGAAGAATATAACGTCGCGACAAATAAGTAAGCCCTATATTTAAATATCTAAACGAATAACCCTCTTTTTGAAGGCAGCACGGATTGAATTGCACAACAGCTGCAAATCCTTCAAAATTAAACAAAACACCACAAACCTTGGGCAGTACCGGCGTTTTCATACTTTGTCTTCAGCTTAGCAGCAGTCGCTCGCGCATCAGACCGCACCGTATCGGTCGCCGACGTCGCATGCGCACTGACATTAGACGTCGTAGTCCTGAAGGACAACGTTGTCGAGAAACTGGACGAGAACGATGACCCCAGTCCAAGACCCAGGGTAGTACGGTAACGGCGGCGGTACATGTTTAAATTTGGATTATGTGTGTCCTCTCCGACGGCCGGGACTCTACTGAGGCCGAACTGGCGTACGCAGAGAACCCGGAACAGTGTCCCGATTTAAAGACGGGAGCGCTAGACGCGTGGACGCAGCGAAAGTTTATTGATAGTGTAGTGACATCTGTTGGCAAGCTCAGTTGAGAGAAATGATAGCTGAAGATTTAAGGAACAACAAAAAAGTACTAAGCAAATTGGTAGACTAAGACTGCCTTATAGCTCAGTTGGTAGCATGTCTGCCTTCAGAGCTGTAGGGCGTGTGTTTGATCCCCACCCAGGGCAAACATTTATGTGACGAACATAGATGTTTGTTTTGTCTGGGTGTAGTGCGGTAATTGCAGAGAAAATTTTGGCAACTATAAAATTTTTATTAGGGTTTTGTTTTGACTCCCATTCTGACTCTTCCTGGCGCAGTGCTGGCCATTGCCATCCAGTGTGGAAAAGTAATAATGTATGATGACCAGAATTATCACATCCTTGAAATACCCATTATCTATCTGAACTCTTAAGGGGGAATACAGTAATCCAGTGAGTGATACTCCATACAAACATAGTCCTTTATTTGTCAATGCCTCTAGAACATTTTTTTTTTATGAAGTCTAGGTCTACTGTAGACATGCCTCGGTCATTTCCTTTATTCAGCAACTAAGTAAAAAATAGCTAAAAGAAATATAACCATTTAAGTATTTTCATTATAATCTTTGCAGGGTTATGTTTTCTTTAGCAATTAGTTGCTGTAAAAAAGAAAATGACAGACAGTAGACACAGTACTGTCTACAGTAAACCTAGAATAATTTTAAAAAATGCTCTAGATGCATTATTTTGGAAGAAAATAGGGGAATACGTTTGTATGGAGAATTGCTGACCAGATTCCCTCTTAACACCTTGTATAACTACAACTTACTTAGTACTGATAATTAGTTTTAGGTACTTTAACAATGTATATAATGTGGTTGATTTGACAGAACTAAACTAACTAAAGTATTGCTGTCCTTAGCTATCATGCCTAGTAAAAAAGTGACAGCAATATTTTAATTAGTTTAGAACTGTCAACTAAAGCCTTCAAAATTGACCACAATATATAACTAAATTTTTCCTTTCATTATTGACTCTATAGTAACCAGAGAAATTTACTCTTTGAAAGTAACAGAAGCATTCATTTGTTAATTTCCTTCAAAATAATAATAAAATCCAGTCTTGTTTAGTATGAAGGTATGATTTTTATTAGGTAGGTATACGAAGTGATAAGATATGATAAAAGCCCTGCAATGAATGAATTGTTTCTAGATAACACATATACACTAGTTGTACAGTTTGCATTACATAATCCTGCAGTTGTTTGTCTAACATTTCAACAAACATGTTTATAAAATGAAACTAGATTATTTTTGAGACAATGAAAGGCTAAAATAGTCTGAACTTATAAATGATTAAACAACCAGCAGGTGTATGGACAAACTATGAGCCTTTTTATAAGATTAAAAAGCTTAGATTCATTATTATTTTTATGCAATAAGTACTCTATATTAATTATTTTTGTACAAAAATTCTTCAACAACCACATAGTTTTCATTGGACAAATAATCTTTGATTAAAGGCTTAGGACATTTCCCATAGGCAGTTGGCCTAGTGATACAAACTTCCCATACTTCCTCGTAGGAACTAGGCCAAAATGTCACATTGCTTTTTGCCATAAAAGTTTTTTTTTTACTTAACAACAAGATCATGCATTCATTACTGTTATCATACTGTTACTTGCGTGAGTATCCTCACAGAGAAAAGTACTATGTATCGCCAGTGATTACACTTTGTTTACATAAAGGGACACTAACTTCACTGCATTATTGATCTTATCATTGTGCTGAACGTTTACTTTTGGGCCAACCCTGAATGTACAAAGAAACAATTCAGGTGGTCCATAGAAAAAGAATATAGACTTCACAAATTGTTAGGGAACAGAAGAAAAAAAAATTCAGGGTTGGCTTCAAAGTTAAATAAAACTTGTTCAGAATGGTGGGTACAACAAGCCCCATTCAGCTTAATGCACCCTGAAAATATAACCCAGTAGGTATTGTGGACATATATCCATCCACAGGCGTCGCCAGGGGGTGCAGGGAGGGGCACCTGCCCTCCCCCCACCCCCTAGAGATTCAAGAGAATATGTAAAGCAACCGCAGTCCTAAGTCCACCCCTTGCCTTGCTTGACCGATAATTCCCGCACTTCGAAACTTGAGTGAAGTGATTCACTCATTCCATTCCAAGTTTAGTATTTCACGCTGCTGTTAGTCTATTAGTTCTTTCGTCAATGCAGATTCCCATCTTCCATATATTATCAACTTGCCCCCTTGCCATTGGCTGGCGACCCTCTTGTATCTATCTAATATCTTAGTATACATACACTATTTTAGTTATTTGCCGTGTTTATTATGTTTCATGAGAGCAATAGAGTTAATTTATTCATTTATTCAAATGCTATTTTCCTCATAGGTATGAGGTAAATTTAAGCACTAGACAAGTGTTCTCCGTCATAGACTACATCTTTGCCTTAACAGGGAAGAAGCTGAACAAGCCTAACCCATTAAAAAAAAGAAACCCTGATAAATAAATAAAAATATATTATACAACACCTATCTACTTAAATACCTGCACATAAACTATATACCTACCTTTATAAAAGCTTCAAAGCCTGTTTATTTATTAATGAGGTTTGTTTTTGGACTCAAAGCTTGCTGTCTCGAGGGGAATTAAGACTTGACAATGGCTAGTTAACACTAATTGGGTATAATCCAGATTGTTTCACACTTCAGTCACCACCTGATTTAGACTGATTACATAAAATATTAGCGTGTTTTAGGCACAGAAATGTTTTCGGTATTACTCACAAGAGCCAAATTACAATAGGTTGGTGATAAGGAAGGTCAGGAATGTTTGTTATGATAAGAAAGGTCAGGAATGTCTGATGTAACATGATGACATAATAAATGACAGCATTTTTAACACAAACACAAGGAGTAATTAACTGTAATGAGCATTCAATCTGGAAAGAAAAAAAGAGTTTTCTGTTTCATGCGGTTTAGATGTTTGAAAACAATAAATACTGACCGTTTAAAGACCAGATGTGTGAAGGCAACGAGTGAGCAGCATAAACGCGTCCCAGCGCGAGGGAAGTGCCAGCCGCCGGACCTTCCTCGTTGGAACTGGAGTCGGTGTCGGGACTTGCGGCTGCGGAAGCTTCGAAGCTCGCCGAATTGGCGGGGATAGCTATAGCTTCATGCGATGCGTGTAGATCCGGCACTGAGGATAGAGACCGCGCGCGCTGCCTATCGCTAGTCACCTGAATCCCAGGTATAGCCCGCAGTAGGCTGAACCCTGCACCCCCTGATACCACGTCCGAACTTGAGCTCGTTGAGAAAGTCCTCGCTCGGGGGCTCTGCCCCCCGTTTGCCGTGCTCGCCTTTGCGCCCATGTCGACTTACGCAAAATTTGCACCTGTCACAACACTGTAAACAACGATCACGAGCGCGCGCGACCTCTGACGGCCCCGCTGCATGAACGCATCATACGGTACGCGGAGATTCGAGCTGTTCGGCCAAAAAACTACACTTCGACAACAAACACAAAGTACGTCGCGAAATTGTAAACAGCTTGCATGTGCCTTGTTGCAAAATTTTGACAGCTCGATTTGAATGACTGGAGTGAAGTTTGGCGCTTATCAAAGGATTGCGCAACGTCAAGGATTTTCATAACTATGTTCGGATACACGTACTGACAAATTAAAAAGCTGTTTTCAACTTTAACTAACCTAGTCCAGGGAACGTACAGCTTTTCCTTATTTCTTAGATTGCTATGATACTTATCTTTGTTCTTCGGTAAATTATATTTGTGTATTTCTAACAAGCTATTATAGATAAAAAGTATTTTACACTTTGTACTTTGTATCTGTATTGTTTTTGTTTTAAAAAGTCTATCCTAATGACATCACAACATCTTTAAAACAAAGAACTATCCATACACCGTTTCATCCACCATTTCACCCCCTTGAGTAAAAATAAAGAATTTGCCTTAAATGTTTCAGAACCATAAGTTTTGTGAAATATAAACGCACTGCCTAAACTGCTCGTAGTACTACAGATTTGAGGTCATTGTACTAAGGATAATTCAACCCCTAAGGGGGTAAAAATGGGTGAAAAATGTGTATGAAAGGCCTTTGTTTTGGAACTTTTAATTGTGGAAATTTGTATTTGTATAGTCCAATTTATATTAAAAAAATGCTGTTTTCAATATTATTTGACAGGGATGACTTAAGGGGGTGAAATGGGGATGAAATGTTGGATCTATGGCCTTAGTTAAAAACGCCGCTCAAACTTAATCACTGCTTATGATGCTCTGTCAACTTCTCTCTGACGTGAAGTGTCACGTGCAAGAACAAGACAGAGAAGTTTAAACAGTGACTAAGTTTGAGCGGCGTTTTTAAATAAGGCCGTTAAACTTTGTTCCATCTCTAGCATGGTGGGTCTACGGGGGGAACAAACGGCCTTACTTAAAAAAACTTTTCAACCGTTAGTCACTGCTTAAGATGCTCTGCCATCTTCTCTTTGACGTGAAGTGTAACATGCAAGAACAAGACAGAGAAGTTTAAGCAGTGACTAAGAGAATCGAGATTATTTTAGGTAAGGCCGAAATACCCGTAGTGCCGTAGGTAGATCCACCCCACTAGTGGGTCACAGCAGTGGGTCCACGGGGAAACCCCCTGTGAAAGGGGCTTACTGTGGGTGTACTGGCAAATCTCCCGGTCTAAAGAAAGCAGAAATCATGAGATCGGCAGATGGAAAGGCAGATTTTGTGCGAAACCAAATAATTGATGATTAGAAAGAAAGAGAAATAAAAGAAAAAATAAACGCATTTTCTATTTAAATGTCAATGTCATGAAAATCGAATGAGTTTGACGTTGACAGTACAGGCAAATATTTTTCGGTGTTGTCTGAAAACCTGAAATAAGCTTTTAGTGCCAACATTTTAAACAGCGCTAATAAAAACCAACACTATTTCCTTGATTTTGTTTCTGTGTTGTGTTGGTTATTATTTACGTTTTTACAACGAAAGCTCTGTTGCTGTGCTTCAGATTGATCCGTATAATAATCAGAATTTAAGCAGTGATGTGTTACAAATAATTACTAAAATAAAATAATTTAATTCTACCGCATTTGGGATAACAACAACATCAGACAGAATACAACAATGAATAATCCAGCCATGGGTTCAGCTACTGTAAGTATTTTTTTTCGATTTATTACTGCAGTTATGCTTAAATGAAAATTCACCCTTACCAACTTCCATGATTCTACTAAATTCGACGTTTTTGCCCTTTCACAGTTTAAAATTTGCATTATTTTTAGATTTAAACATAACATATAGCTTTATTGATTTGCAAGTTTTTGTAGTATTTACCCTAAACGTTATTATTTTGCTAACTTAAAACAAGCAGTGTAGTACCATATTGTGAGGAACATAGCTATGAAAACTCAGCTTTATTAAGTCTTCACGTTACTTCGCAGTAAGTGTTTAGGGCTTTTAAAGCTATTATAAAAGCTACTTTATGTTCATTAGATAACCATAGCCAATTTAAGTAGGTACCTGACTAAGTTGCCTTAATTATTAATTAAATAAACCAGTAAATATCAATGTTTAACTAAGAAAACTAATAAACTTATGGCTAGCCGCTCAGCCTAAGTCATAACTATAGTCATTGATGCCATAACCCCAAGAAGTGAAGAACTACATTTGCTTAATTCTAGCTACTTAGGCAATATAAACAGGTGGAAACCTGAACGAATGAAAAGTGGCACAAAAAAGCTAAATAAACACCTGGTCTGATTTTAAAAGCTTTGCCATAGAAGTATGGTGCATAATAGAGATCGACATAAGATAGTTTTTTTAATACCCTTAACTAAAAGACAGAAAAAGCAAAGTCTCCATGTTGCAGTATTAAAAAACACTCACTAATACTAATAATTACTCATACCTTCAAGTCTAAAATAATACCATAAGACTGTGATGAGCCTTGGTTATGTTAGCATGAATCACTGTTAAACATATTAGTCGTAACTTATAACCTCATTATCAGCCAAAAGACGTCCACTGCTGGAGGAAGGCTTCCCTCTATTCCCAATAGGGAGCCATTATATTGCCATAATCCCCAAGGTTGGCAGGCAACCTACTACAGGCAAACTGTTGAATATGCATTCAATATGCTTTCCGCTTCTATAATTATAAGAGAGTTTACAAATTACTCCAAAGTGCTATGCAATCTGCCTTAAGATTATGCACGTCATTAATTATCATCCTCATCAGCCCGGAGACATCCACTGCTGATCGAAGGCCTCCCCCGTAGACCGCCACACTGTACGACAACCTGCCATTTGCATCCACTGGTTGCCGGTGACTTTTACAATGTCGTCGGTCCTCCTAGTGGGAGGCCTTCCTAAGCTGCGTCTTCCGATTCACGGTCGCCACTCAAGAACCTTTCTTCCCTGTCCCAGTTCGTCGAGCGATGTGGCATTGCCCATTAATCTATCTATCTATCATTGCCACTTCAACTTGCAAACCCTGCAAGCTACGTCGCTGACCTTGTTTCTTTGGCGAATATCCTTATTCCGAATATTATCGCACAAAGTAACTCCTCACACCTATAGTTGAATCTTAGTTCATTAATTATATCAGATATAATATAGGGCACTTGCACACTTCACTAACCGGTAATCTAACCTGAAACTGGCCTATGTGCAAGAGCAGGCCATAAGTATATGCATCATGCACATTACACCATGTTTCAAGTTGCTACATCAATTGTGGTTTAAAAAAAAATGTGGTATTTACAAAGTACTATTCGGTTCCATGGAGAATAAGGAGTTGCGATGAGCAACTTGCGGCCGCAGATCCTATTTTGCGGATGGTGTGTGTGACGTCATCCTTATTTGCTCTGTTTGCTAACGTCCGCCACGCGTAACGGTCATACATGCCCCAATGCTCACTGTTCAATACAGAAACTTAATGCTGGTTACTCATTCTTCATAATAAAAGTAAGAAAACTAGATGGCGCTGTGTGAAATGTCCACCAAATTAATATAAAAAAACTCGAAGCTTGAATCTTATCATTGTAGCAAGTAAGCTTATTATTGTTTGGCTTTGCACGGCTTGAGCTGATGTAGTGGTTGGGCGACGTTACAGCCCGGTGTGCCGCAGGTGCCGCTACTGGACGACGACACCATCGCCTTCGGGGAAGAGGACAACGCTAACAAGCAGTTTGTGTGAGTCTTTATGCATTTTTCTTTTAATTGTCATGGATTTGCGAGGGCCGGATTTAGAGGTACAGAAGCCCTGCAACAAAGGAGTAGAGGCCCCCATTAATTTTTAGAAATCAGGTTGGTACAGAAAACGGCAAAATTTATAATTTTCACAAAAAATTTAATGACTTGTAAAGATAGTCCTGCCTAATCATGCCTTGATAGGATACGGTCTACAATACCATCACACGGATATATGAGTAGAGGACACCTAAACAAACATAAAAAGAACTATATTTTTTCTTTTTGGTTTTAAGTTAATTAAAAAAAACAAATACATCGTTTTTTTTTCCTTTTAATGTTTAAATCATTTTTCGTCGAGACAAATCAAATCTTTTCAGAAAACATAAAATTAGGATTTTACTATGAAAGCTGACATGGTTTTGACCAGTTTTTGTTGAAAATATAGTCGGAATATACCTATGATTTAATTAAACGTGATTAATCCCGTATAAGTAAAATAAATATTAGGATTTACCAAACTTTTTCTTGAATTTGTACAATTTATGTGGGATGGGTTCTCCTGTGGAGGCCCCGGGCAGTTGCCCTGGTTGCCTTTCCTTAAATCGGCGATGATAAATACCTCAAAAAACCAAACAACCTCTGGATAACCAACACTGAGTCACCAAAGCCGAAGACCGGGTAATCCAGCATATCTATTGCAGATAAGTTTTGAATGTAACAAAAATGTACCAAGTTTTGCATAGAGTTGCTCTTAAAAACAAAATGTCAATTAATTTTCAACCAACTTCAAAAAAGGAGGTTCTCAATTCGACTGTAACTTTTATTTTTATATTCTCCGCCAATAATAGACTAGATGACTGATGTTTAAATCGTTGAAACCAATAGCTTTGATGAAGAATTTAAGTGAATATAGTATGGTAATTGAAAACATTATTTAAATCGGTTAATAATGTTCTGATATATGAGCGTTTAAAGTTTTTGTTAGAGCCAACTCTGTCCCTTTCCCACAAAACAAAAAATGACGTCACACCTTACTTGTCAGAATAGAATTTATATATGGCGTCCTGACAAGTGACGTCACGATTTGCTGTTTCGCCTCTCTGTCTAACATGATATTAAAATGCTTATAAGTTGCTTACTTTTGATCAGATTTTAATTTTCTTTTCATTAATCAGCTATATTTATGGGCCACATTTGAATAGGACAATAAAAAAAAACCAGTCATCTAGCCTATTATCTATTGATGTTGATGTTTCTTTTTCCGGTAGTTCATACTTCTGAGGTCCCATAAACATTTTAATATGTAGTACGTAGCAGAGTAATCGCGTAACAAATATTAAAAAAAAACATACAGTCAAATTGAGAACCTCCTTTCTTGCATAATAAAGAGGTCTATGTTTGTAACGTTCCAGGCACCCTTACATAGTTTTCTTCCACCTGGTGTTCCGGTCTGCGTCCATCGTGGTCTACATATTGTGCGGGTGGTTCTCCGACTCGTTCATCGCCAGCTTCGTACTCGTCATCCTGCTGCTCTCCGCTGACTTCTGGACCGTTAAGAATATTACTGGTGAGTGGTCTTCCAAAAGTTACTCTAGAGCAGCGACAATGATAAGATGAATGGACGGGAAATAAGCGCACGGATTTTGAAAACTATATGTTGAGCCCGGCTCTCCACTCGCTTCAGTCATACTCTGCCTTTGCGACAAGCCTTCATGAGAGCCGTACGATACGACAATACAAACTTCTAATACATGTACATGTGTTCTCTTTTTGTCATGTAGTAATTAGATTCGCTATCTCTATTTTCCGGCAAATGTAATATGCATACTTTTAGCTAGATATGCTTGATTGTGTTGTCTTGTTAATTTTGATCGATTTGCAAGCGCTGGGCCTGTCCATTCCATTATCACCGTCGTTGCTCTAGACTAGAGTATGTTTTGACCACTAATTTACGATAATGATCGAACGGCACGCGTCGAGGAGCGCCTGTGTCTGCTACAGTATTCTAAATAATATCCTATCCGAATGGTTGGTCCGAGCTCCCAAAGGGCTGGACCGATTTCAACTATTTTTGTTTTGTTTGTTGTGGTGCCTTGATCTTGTTCTTAGCGAAAAGACTGAAGCAATTTTAAAGTAGTTTTTATTTTTCTGTTTCAAGAGATTTTGTCTGGAGTTTAACAAAATGTTAAATTTATATTATGAGTGACTAGTTTAGATCGCACCGGGCGCTGCGCTGGTGTTAGTTTTTTTGTAACAAATAGACATGCGTTTGATCAATAGATTTACGTCCTAAAGTGTGGACAGAATTTCGATATTCAAGAATTGTGTTCCTACTTCCTACAGTCTAATTCCCTTATGTTCCAGGGAGGTTGCTGGTCGGTCTAAGATGGTGGAACTACGTGGACGATGACGGCAAGTCGCACTGGGTGTTCGAAGCGAGACAGGTGAGCGGGAAAGTAAGGATATACTTCGAGATTTTTGGCATGTTGTACTGTAAACGATCATTTTTCTTCTGGGCCTCTCAGCAGCTTTTTCTTCCCTGCTCTTCTTCAATACTATCATATTGAGTTAATTATTAGTCACTCATTGACAGCCTGATAGCTCAGTTGGTAGCATGTCTGCCTTCAGAGCTGCAGGGCGTGGGTTCGATCCCCACCCAGGACAAAAATGTTTGTGACGTACATCGATGTTTGTTCTGTGTCTGGGTGTAGTATATGTATCATAAGTATGTATTTACGAAAAAAAAATTATATAAGTATTCTATCAGCTATCTGGTTTCCATAATACAAGCTTTGCTTAGTATGGGGCTATAGATGGCGCTGTGTGTAATAAATGTCCGCCCAATATTTATTTATTTTATTTTATTTATTTATAACAGATTACAGATCTTAAAAAACGTTGTACCTACCATCAGCTTCCTGCCCTTATTCCACTAGGACATGGCGTCGCCAGGGGGTGCAGGAAGGGGCGGCTGCGGTAGGTAGGCGGTAGTTGTGTAGAAAACTTATGCAATCCAATAGAATTATGTGTGAAAAAAAAACCACATGTTATGTATGTACTAAGTTTGTGTGTACGAGTCACTACTGCCACTGCAACTGACTACCTTATAGCTCAGTTGGTAGCATGCCTGCCTTCAGAGCTGTAGGGCGTGGGTGCGAAATATTTATATGACGAACATATGTGTTTGTTCTGTGTCTGGGTGTAGTATGTATTATAAGAATGTATTTACAAAAATAAGTACACAAGTATTCTATCAGCTATCTAGTTTCCATATTACAAGCTTTGCTTAGTCTGGGGCTAGATGGCGCTGAGTGAAAAAGTCCACCGATTTTTTTTTATGTTTCACCACACATTTCCCTATTTTTTCCAGAACCGTGTGAACCAAAACGAGAGCCGCTTGTTCTGGATGGGGCTGATCCTGTGTCCGCTCATCTGGTCCACATTTTTCATCTTCTGCCTCTTCGGGCTCAAGTTTAAATGGATGGTACGTTCACACAGCCTTGTACATATACTATACTATCTGCGATCCCCGGTTATATAATCTTTTTAAATTTTTCCCCTATTTTTAGGAAGAAAACGTGTCCTTTGTCCATGTTTGCCATGTCAAATATTCATGTATATTTCGCATTTTTTTTTAATAGTCTCAAGTGACGTGACGAGCAAGACTTTCGCCTGGTGGTAAGCCTCACGCCTGCCACTAAGAGTAGCAGTGCCATAATTGTGAACTTGCGAACACAATCCTGCGCCGCACTGCACTGCGCTCGTCACCCTGAGAATAAAATAATATTAGTATGATGAAGACGCGTTATTGATTATTACTCCTTGAAAAAGGTCACCGGATGTGATCGAAACCATAGTCGCATCGCGTACAAATAAAACAAAAAATGTGCCATGCGTGTTTATCCCGCCCTCTGAAAAACTGGCAAAAAATGATGTAGGTAGGCTATTGCCATTGGCATCTCCAATGGTATATTGTCAAAGGCTCTGTAAGCACTCCTGATTAAAACAGTCACAACTGGTGTTGGAAATGTACATACGTAAAACATCTATAACCAAAACATAAATAAATAAATATCGCAGGACATTTTTCCACACAGCGCCATCTAGCCCCAAACTAAGCAAAGCTTGTAATATGGTAACTAGATAGCTGATAGAATACTTATATACTTTTTTTTTTGTAAATACATACTTATAATACATACTACACCCAGACACAGAACAAACATTTATGTTCGTCACATAAATGTTTGCCCTTGGTCCCCACCATCGAACCCACGCCCTACAGCTCTGAAGGCAGACACGCTACCGCTGAGCTATATGGCAGTCATATTATGTTTTGAAATTAATTCTGACTATTATTTGATCCCCAGCTGCTAGTCCTAATCGCGCTGACCCTAAACGGCGCTAACCTCTACGGTTACATCAAATGCAAGTTTGGCGCGAAAGAGAACCTCAAGTCAGCCACCACGGAGTTCGTCAAGCGGCAATTCCTGCAGAACGCGACCTCCTTCATGTTCACGCAGCCCACCCCGCCCAACGCTGGGACCGCGGGGGGCACGGGCGTTATATAACTTTGTAGAATAGTGTATGCAAGTGAAACAGGCGGATTTGAGTGCAACTTTGGACGCGTTCCGAATTACGTCAAAAGAGCAACTCTCTCAATGTAAAACTTGAGCGCGCTATCGGTGTGATTCGGAACTGTATGAGAACATAAAAATAAGATTTTGTCGTATTTTGTGCCTTTGTCTTTCTTGGTTAATTTTGAGCAATTTTTTTTATTTTTATTTAAAGATTATAAAAAGAAATGTTCTGGTTGGAGAGTTTTTTTAAATGAAGACTGAAAAATTGTCTGGTTGACACTATAGATAGCTCCTAAAGTAATCATTTCAGTTTTTTTTAGGTTCTACTAAAACGAATACAGTTCCTCCTCACAAACTTAGCGGTTTGTAATAGGCACTCATAGAGTAACCGATTCAGTGATTCACAGTTCTTGGATTTTTAGTACTTATTTTGATGGCTTTAGCACGTGCTATGTGGTGCACTAGCGCCATCTGTCGAAATTTGCTAAAAGATATCTATGTGAAAACCTCACTGCAACAACGGAGAGCTTGGCAAAAAAGTCTTTAACAATCCGACCACACGGACCACCGAGTCCGGTGACGCTGTAGAGGCCCCCGGAGGCCAACAGCAGAAGTCATTAAAAAAAACTTTAAACATAAACTTTTCAATAAGTCTAGTATAGAAAATTGTTCTAAAGATTAAAATTTACCCTGTTATGTGTGAGGAAGATGGCTGGATGAAATGTTCCCACTGACGTGATTACCCGCAGTATTGCCAGAACAGAAAATGAAGTACGTTTCAAGACTTTTGCCGAGCTATATATTGACCAATCAACGAGATTTATTTTATAAACCGCTAAAAATGTTACTGAAACAATTGAGCGTCTTTTTAAATCAACGTCAGAACGCAAGACTATAAATAAAAAAATTAAAGCAACAGAAAATTATACAACACTAATTTTCTTTTAATATTCAGCTTATGGGAGATTTTTTACATGCAATAACAAAAGGAAGCTCATTGTAGATGGCTCTGACTTTGCGCAGACCAGACGTGGCTGTCATTATCAAGTTTTTTATTTTAATTCATGTGCCACATATCAAAAGTATTATGCTGTTTTTAACTGGCACGTATAGTCTGCGCTATCTATCGACTTGAAGGAAACGACTTATAAAAAATAATTATGTTTATAATTTCGCTCATTGTATGGAAACTTTTAAATCACATACATTCCAACTAACGTCATCTGATTGCACTCACGGATTCTAAAACAAGGTAATTAAATTCCACAAAAAACTATTAGTTTAAGTAAGTACCAAATAGATTAAACTTGGTTTTGTACATTTTATCTTAGTATCGCTGTAGTAAGTAATTATAAATTTATAAAACAGTATTTCATTAATTATTATAAATGTTTTATCGAAAACCAAAACTTCTTAACGAATGGAATCAAACAAATTCGTTCATATACTAAAATAATACATGACTTACAGACGGATGCACAGACACACGGACGGACGAAACGGCAAAACAAGAAGAGTTTTTTTTATATTGGCTTAGGTATTACATATTAACCGCGCCCCGTGGCAGTGATGCCAACTCAGCCCTTTCAGGGCTAGATCTGGCTCTTTTTCGCCTTGCTCAGCCCCGAAAATAATGATTTAGCCCCTAGCCCCAAATCTAGCCCAAATTGGATCTTATGAAAAATACACATTTGTATTGAAAAAATTGTATACGTAAAAAAAAATATTCAAAATGTTGTATATTATTTTTACTCTAAACATTATATTAAGATATATTAAAAAATTTTTCGTTAATTTTCGTAAAATTTAATTTTCGATTTTTTCGTTAATTAGCAATCTAGCCCATTTTTTAAAATTTTGGCCATATCTAGCCCTTTTTTGAATTTGATCTAGCCCTAAATCCTGATACCCAGTTGGCAACACTGCCCCGTGGTTTCACCCGCGGTGATGATTTTGATGCTAAAAAGTAGCCTATAATAAACGGAAGTCCATTCCGAGTTTCATCAAAATTCGTTGAGCCGTTTTGGCGTGAAGAACTTACACATATACACACACGCACGCACAAACTTTCGCATTGTAATATTAATGTGATGTGATATCACTGGAATATATCCTGAAGTTTAGCAAATAAACTAGAAAATTGTGACTTGTGAAAGTTACCGTTTTCTCAGTGTTGAATTTTCCTTGTAAAATAGTTTTAAAGCACATAAGTCTACAGAATATGTAAATAAGTTTTTTCAAATATATTATTTTAAATTATCAGTCGGTAGTTTTATTTCATGTTTCTTTTATTTTTATACAGTGTTATTACGTGGAACGGTATTACAAAAAAAAAATTCTATTATATTCTTACTCATTAGAGGTCATTAAACAACTTTTTCATTACTCATACTCGGAAAGTAGGTCTTAAGTTGCCTGAGGAGCGGGTAGAAAGTAATACATTTCAGTCCTAGGGAGAATCACTTCCAACTGACAGTGACAGTTGACAAATGACAGACACTCAAATTATTTAAAACAAACTAGTTCTATTTTCACACAAATTTGTATTGAACCATGTTCCAACTTTTTTTTTTCTCCTCAGAGGATTATGGTCTCGCACTTCTCGCGCATTTGCCAGTGTCCGTATATTTTTAGTTTCCTTGTATTCGTAATGAAAAGCAAAGTGTTTACCTCGGGGTTAAAGACTTATTTAATCCCTCGAACTATTAGCCAAACCCCGTCTCGGGACTAAATAAATTACTTTCACCCCTAGGATAACATTGTACTATTACAATGTAATGGGCGCTCAGTCTGAATTCATGTTTCATACATTTTGTTCCGGGCGAATGTAATTTTTTAACAGTGCGAGTTCAGGGTTGGCCTCATAGTGAGAGTAGTTCTTAACTATGAGTACAATGATTTCCTATGGGGTTAGTAATGCCATTACGCGTATGCGCCCAGATCTGGGGAGTGGGGGGCAAACCGGGGCACTCGCCCCGGGGCCGGCAGTTGGGTGCCAAAATCATATTAAAATATGATTGAAATTAAAAAACTTGCTCCACAAGGCGCCTAGAATGCAGTGCACGTTTTTATTATTATTCACGTATTTATTTAAATTCTTAATTTTTTAGTTTTTTACAATATAAATACAAAAATTATAAATATTATAAAAAACTTAAAAACTAGGGTGCCGCCAGCAGCGGGGCAGGGCTCAAGCTGCCGGTGGTTAGGGCTGCAGAGTGAGGAACCTCCTGACAATACGTGCCGTGTCAAGGACCACTGCTTTTTGTATCTGACCCTTGACCCAACCGCCCAGCGAGAGCCTCTTGAGGTATTGGTCGAGGCTCTTCGCTATAAGACCGTTTGCCGAAACGACTATCCCACATGGCGGTTATCTCGAAGGCCAAGTCAAGGTACTTGCTAAGCTTGTCCTTCTCGGCCTTCACGAGATTCTCGTCATGTGGGATGGTGACGTCGACGAGCACTGCCTGGCGCTGGGACCGATCCACCATCACGATATCAGGCTTATTGGCGACAATAGTCCTGTCCGTGATGACAGTCCGTGTGTCTGGAGCGGTCCCAGTAGAGCAAAACACGACCATTCTCGAGAACTGGAGCTGGTGCGTACTTATAGTACGGCACCTCCGACTCGACAAGGCCGTATTGAAGAGCAAGTTGCTGGTGGATGATCCTGGCCACTTGGTTATGCCTGTGCAAATACTCGCCGTTAGCAAGATGCGAACAACCGGATATAATATGTCGGAGAGATTCCCCGGGACGGTGGCATGCCCGACAGATGTCGACCGTACCGTCCTTCATGATATATTTCCGATAGTTGTTCGTCTTGATAACTTCGTCCGCAATTGCACAGGCAAACCCCTCGGTTTCCCCAAAGAGGTCCCCGAAGCGCAACCAGTTCACCGACGCGAGCAAGTCCACATCGGAGCCCGTTAAGGCCCGATAGAACCGCCCGTGCAGCTCCTTGCTCTTCCATACTTCCTTGCGGTCGTCAGTGCTTAGCACCGATGGTCTGCGCCAGTTCTCGTTTGCCAAGGAGAGCGGCGTGAGCCCCTTATCAACCGTCACTACATCGCGATGCATCCGACACTCATTGTTAAGGAAATAATCCCTAAGACTGCACACTTCACGATTGTGGAGGTTCTTGGCGTTTAAAAAGCCACGACCCCCCCACTTCCGTGGAATGTACAGTCTCATAACAGATGAGCGTGGGTGTAGCATGCGATGCGCAGTGAGCAGTTGACGGACTCTTCTATCCAGGGCGTCCAGCTCAGTCTGAGTCCACCTAAGTATGCCAAAGGAGTATATCAGTAGAGGCATCACCCAACCATTGAAGGCGCGCGCCTTATTGCCACCAGACAAAAGACTGTTAAGTACTTTTGTCAGGCGACAAAAGAAGCGCTCCTTCACTGATTTCTTGATGTCCACTACTGATATACCCAATGACTCTGACATACCTAGATACTTGTAGGTCTCGGCCTCAGAAAGAGATCTGAGAGTCATTATCTCAGAAAGTTGTAAATCCGGAGAATTTACAACTTTCCCCCGCTGCACACGCATGACCGCACACTTGTCTACACCAAATTCCATCCTGATGGCGCTGCTAAAAACCTGTGTGGTTTTTAGCAACTCCAACAAGTCTTGGTGTTTTGGTGCAAACAGTTTAAGATCATCCATGTACAGAAGGTGAGAAATGACTTCACTCCCCCTTCGAAGCCGGTAGCCTAGTCCTGAATCCTTCAACAATGTGCTGAGAGGATTCAGTGCTAGGCAAAACCACGATGGACTCAGACTATCACCCTGGAAGATGCCTCGCTCAATCCTTATCAAGTCCTGCGGATCAGAGGAGTCATTTCCACCACCTGGCTGACGAAGGACTGTGGTCCACTGCCTCATGCATGCGCCTAAGAATGATTTAAGAGTTGTATCAATTTGATACAACTCTAAAATCCTCTCTAGCCATGAATGAGGCACCGAATCATAGGCCTTCTTATAGTCGATCCAGGCAGCGGAAAGGGCTCCTTTGCTCCGCCGAACTTGTTGGCTAATGGCCATGTCGATGAGGAGGAGCTCCTTAGTACCACGGGACCCAACCCTACATCCATTCTGAGCGGGGGCCAAAACGTTGTTCGCAATAATGTGCGCGTTAATTTTAGTGCTCAGAATAGATGTAAGGAGCTTGTAGATGGTAGGCAAGCAGGTGACGGGTCTGTAATTTTTGGGTTCCGTGGTACTACCGGACTTATGGAGCAGGAAGGTGATACCAGTGGTCATGAAACTAGGGAGGGAACCGAGCTCGAGAGCTTCTTGGAATTGTGTTGCCAAACGGTCATGCGAGCATCGAAACCATTTTATCCAGAAGTTGTGCAATCCGTCCGGCCCAGGACTTTTCCAGTTCTGTGCCGTACGAATCGCACAACTAACGTCTACGGGGTCTATTAAAATAGGCCCCATGGGTTCAATGGCCTCGCATTCCCGTTCGACAACACGCATCCAATCACCCTCGGTGTGCTCGACGGGCACCGACCAGATACTGCGCCAGAAATTGGTCATGGCGTTAGCATCTGGTAGATGTCCGTCGTTCACACGTTGCGCGGCTCCTTCCCAATTTCGGTATACCTTCCTTTGATCGCTTTGGAAGAGGCGATTTTGCCAGTATCTATCCACACGCTCTCTGTAGCGGCGGATACGGTTTGCCCACGCATAGACTTTCTGCTTCAGATAGTCAATGCGTTCCGTGACACTGGCCATATATTGCTGGGGCCGTAAACCAGTCCCAGAAAAGGCCTGAGTCACGAAACGCATGACTCGGGGGCGATTATTCCCCCGGCTGAAGCAGATCAGCTTTGCAATGAGTGTCCTGAACGTGCTGATACGCCGCTCGATTCGTACTTGCCACGCGGGCACATCTCCGACGGTTCGCGGTGCACGGTTGGTGTCCGGGAACCTAACACGTGCAACACGACACGCCGCGATGGCACCGCAGTACAATATCGAGTGGGTATCAGTTAAATCTTTGCTAGCCCGTAAATACGGGGCTAGCAAAGCGTTCAGGGCTCCCATTAACGCTAGATTACGTCTATGAGTGGGCAAACGCGGTAGTCGCGGCCTAGAGTTGAGTGCGAATCGATACTGACAAATCGCGTCCTCCAAAGCCCTCCTCAATTGCTCACTCACCTGGCTAGACACACTCATACTCGTACAATCGCCCTCATCAACTACGGGATCAGCAGGTGTCGCTAGTGTCGCCGCCGACGTCGGCATTGATGCCAGTGTCGGGGCTGACGACGCAACATGCGAGTCCCGCGTCGACGCAGGCGTAGCACGAGCGGACTGCGCCTCCAGGCGAAGCCGATCAAGCAGGGACTGATCCAACAGGTTGAGCCGCTGGATAGCCCGCACTTGATCCGATAGTCGTTGGGCAGACACGGTGACGGTCGGTTCAAGGGCCTGGAACAAAGGCAGCATCCTAACTCGGTACGCTGACAGGTTGGTTCCCCCCTCTGTGGCCCCATAATAGGCGCGCATGCAATTCTCGTTATTTATCTGCGACCATCGCATGCGACGCACTACACCACCGGCAGCGAGAGCCGGACGCGAGGCAGGTAGCCCCGCAGGCCCCAGGCGTGCCGGCAGCGGCGGACGTCCCCGACGCACAGGTGGTGGCGGCGCCGGTGTCCGTGGCCCGCTCACATCGCTGTCGCTCGACGTAGCGCTCGACTCACGGGGGGTGAGGAACTCGTCATCCCCCGACGAAGCGCTCGGAGATGACGGAGCGGGCGGTGATGGTGGTCGTGCGTTAGGTTCCGCTGCAGCTATATTGGCCTTCGATCTCGTAATCATTGTTTATCATTTTCAGTATTTCTATGGTTTGATGTGTTACAAAATATCGCACACTTGTATTTTACCGACTAGTAACCCTAGCATTTATATTTACCATCTGGAAACACTGCCTCCCTTCCAGTAAGACAGTTGTCAAATTATTGCCTACCTGTTTGAGAAAATAGTTGCTTGAGCCATTCGATCACCACGAGTCGACTGGAGTGGTTGTGCGTTGAAAAGTGATTGCGAACATAAGAATTATTTCTGTAAATTACTGCGAAGAGAAGTTATTGTGAAGCTGAATAAATTTCTGATTCGAATAGAAAGTGTTTTCTTCATCGACGCTACAATTTCAGAAGTGAGGATAACGATAACAAGGTTATGTATTTTTTTTCTCTTTCCTTTTGAAGAGGCATGAAATAAGTATTAAAATCTAGACAACTTACTTGTTATCGTCCATTTGCCCACAAAGATCAAAAAAAAAAAGTGATTTGCATGCATAATATGTTATGGTCAGGGCACTCCCTGATAGTGATAGCAAATGGCGCGTTGAATGGTCTATGATCTTGCTCGTATCTGGCCAGGGCACTCCCTGGTGATACCGCTGCGAGATTGGATTATTTAATATTGTTAGGACTTAACATTATATAAAATCCCGTATGTGAGTTGTTAACATTGGGTCAGGGCACTCCCTGATAGTGATAGCAAACCACTAGTTGGATTGTCCAGGATCTCAACAAAATTTGGCCAGGGCACTCCCTGGTAATACGGTTGTGTGACTGGACTATTCAGCTCCTAAATATTTATACCTAACCTTTTACGGGTCATACCATTGTTTGGCCTGGGTACCCTCTGGAAATGGAAGCAAATTATCCAATGGCCTTCTATATTATTAACACTTTGTCAGGGTATTCATTGATATTGTTGATAAGCATGGAGAACATTATAGAGGCAAAATATTTTTATTGATAAATAGGAGAGATTATCTAAATGAACATTGATGCGTTCTGTTTTTCTTATCAGATAAGTGATGGACAGTGATGGGTCACGGACGCCCTCCCGCAGCCGAGACGGCAGCCACGAGAGTAAGAGTCGGCGCAGTAAGGACCGCCGTTGCGACAGACCAGCAGAGCATCGCAGCCATCGGCGGAGTGCGAGCCGAAGTGACCACAGTAACCGGAGCCGCCACAACGTGGAGGAGCGTGACAAGAGCCCCGGTGAGCAGCGTCAATCTAGGCGTAGTATTGAACGTAGAAGCAAACGACCAGGTGAGCCTCGGAGCCGAAGCCGCAGCCGGCGTCGAAACCGACAAGGCAGTAGAATTGACAGCGGTTACCGAGATATCCGAAAAAGAAAACGTAGTCGAGATAGTCACAGCCATGAACATGGAAGAGAGAAGCGCAATTCAAAAAGGAGCAGACATGACGAAAGTGATCACACAGCTAATAATTTGATGAAATCATTCTTAGATGCAATTAAGTCTATGAAATCCGATTCAAGTGAGAAGTTTTCATCCTTACATAATGTCATACCTGAATTTGATCCGATGGCTAAAGAACAAACTATTAATTCATGGCTGTCAAAAGTCGAGGAATGTAAACAAATTTACGAATGGTCTGAAAAACAAGTTATACATTATGCCTTACCCAAACTCACGGGAATCGCCAAAACATGGTACCAAAGTTTACCAACATTATTGTTTACATGGGAAGAATGGAAAACAAAACTAATTGAATCCTTTCCATCCACCCAAAATTATGGCGAATTATTAACAGAAATGTTGAACAAAAAACTCCGTTTTGGTGAATCTCCTGAGTTATACTATTATTCCAAAATTAACTTGCTAAATCGTTGTGACCTTCATGGCAAAAATGCTGTCGATTGTTTAATTTTTGGGATAGAGGATAGAGGTATACGATTAGGAGCCCAAGCCGCGCAGTTTTCGGAGCCAGAACAGTTGTTAAAATTCTTTAAAACTGTTAAGCCAGGAATGTCTAGGGAAACGGATAGGCCAGGAAGAGATAAGGATAAAAGTCCCATCACTAGTAATCCGAACAAAAGCGTTTATAAGACAAGCAGACCTGAGACAGGTCGTATAGTATGCTTTAACTGTAACGAACCAGGTCATCCCAGCTATAGGTGCAATAAACCGATATTTAAATGTAGCCGCTGTAATCTATTAGGCCATTTAGCTAATGCATGTCCAAAAACAGAAACTGCACAAAAACCTGACAAAGAAATTAACTAAAACGAAATAGTGATAAAGTCCATGTGTATAGAGTAAACGTGAAATGATTCCCGTTTATGATAAACATATGGCATGAATATAGACTGCATATTGTGGGCATGCCGGGCACAATGATGTGTCGCCCAACGAGAAGCAATGTTCAGTTTATAAGTGAATAGTGAGTAATGATATATTATTATATACTTCAGACTGCATATTGTGAGCATGCCGGGCACGATGAGTGTCGCTCAAAGAGAAGCAATATGCAGCCTGTAAGTGAATATTGAGTAGTGACATATGTACTTCAGACTGCATATTGCGAGCATGCCGGGCACGATGAGTGTCGCTCAAAGAGAAGCAATGTGCAGCCTGTAAGTGAATAGCGAGTAGTAAGGTAGTAAAAGTAGCTTAAAAGCAGTTAAGTAGTAAGAAGCAATAGAATGTAATCGATTGGTGAATTATATAAATATTACATAAACAATATTAATATTACATATTATATAAATAAATAAAATTAGCTCTGTGTTGATTATAATAACTGAAATAATGTATACCTACTTATATTTCTACATTACGTTAATAGATTAAATATGCGTATAAGTTAATAAATTAGGCTCTTTAATATTGTCTTATGTATTCTATTCTTCAGAATAGTAAATTATAATATTATATATTACAGGTACCTATTGTATTACTACAATGAAAAAATATATATATATTTTATTCTATCCTAAATTAAAACCAACGAAGGCACTCGTTGACGATCGGATGGCCGAGCTGTTACAAAATATCGCACACTTGTATTTTACCGACTAGTAACCCTAGCATTTATATTTACCATCTGGAAACACTGCCTCCCTTCCAGTAAGACAGTTGTCAAATTATTGCCTACCTGTTTGAGAAAATAGTTGCTTGAGCCATTCGATCACCACGAGTCGACTGGAGTGGTTGTGCGTTGAAAAGTGATTGCGAACATAAGAATTATTTCTGTAAATTACTGCGAAGAGAAGTTATTGTGAAGCTGAATAAATTTCTGATTCGAATAGAAAGTGTTTTCTTCATCGACGCTACAGATGTGACATTGCACTGTCAAAATGAACGTCAATAAAAATTACCAAGTTATTTAAATATTTTAAGGTCTGTAGTATCGCAATTTTTGGTAAATAGGTCTCAAAATAAGTATATTTCTATTGTATAACTGTTTCCAATCGATTTGAAATTATAATTTTAACATTATTATTATTATTATTATAAACCTGACGTGTCCCACTACTGGGCAAAGGCCTCCCTTCCCTCCTTCCAGACTGCTCGATCTTCAGCTTTGGTGGCCCAGTGTTTGCCGTGCGAGTCAAGTTCGTCACGCCACCTTCGGGGGTCGACCCCGTGGTCGTTTATATTTTGGGACCCAATCTGTAGTGACCTTTGCCCAGCGTTCGTTCGGCATTCGAGAAACGTGTCCCGCCCAATCCCATGTCAGCTGTCCGGCTTACTGGCTGAGGTCTCCGATTTTGATCTTGGAGCGTAGTATCGTGTTCCTTATTCGGTCTGTTAGTCTGACTCCTAGAATACTGCGCTCCATCGCTCGTTGACAAACCCCGAGTGCTGCCTTCTGATCTTTTGTCAAAGCGCACCTTGTTCTATCAAATATCCCTAAGGGCTCATTCTGATTTGTACTGCGAAATGCCAACCATTGGGTATTATATTAGTGAGTTTTTTAAAGTAATTTATCTCAAACGCTGGAGAGGCGCCACGCTATCAAGTTTCTGCCCCGGTTAAAAAAATCGTAGATCCGCGGCTGAACTTATAATATTGATAAGTGTGTGTCGAACAGAACTATATTTAGGAATAGTTCAGTCTTTAAACGAGTTGTGCGTGAGCATTATTTAAAATCAGCTCTAGTTTTGTAACCATTTGATGTTTGGTAGTGGTAGGACTCTACTGCAGAGTCCGCCTGGGGAAGTACCACACCTTTGCCAGTTATTCAACTGCCAAGCAGTAGTGTGCAAGCATTACTGTGTTCCGCTTTGAAGGGCAATGTTACCAGAGAAATTACTGGGTATGAAGAGATTTAACATATAATATCTCAGGGTGACGAGCGCAGTGCGGTGCGGCGCAGGATTGTGTTCGCAAGTTCACAATTCTGGCACTGCTACTGTTAGTGGCAGGCGTGACGCTTACAACCAGGCGAACGCCTTGCTCGTCTCGTCACTTGATAGTATAATTTAAAAAATATATTTTGATGACTCGTATTTATTTATCTCTATTTGTAGTTTTTTTTTGTGGTCTATGGGGAGGCCTTCGTTCAGCAGTTGGACGTCTCCGGGCTGGTGATGATGATGATGATGACTTATTTATTTAATTGCAAAAATATATGTTTTCATATTATTTATTGTGTATATTATTGGTTTATTTTATTATCTAATTAATTATTTCTACCTAATTTTATTTATTAGTTACTTATTTAAATTTACCTAGATATATTTAGTTATTAGTTAATTCAAATGTAATTACTGTACTCGTATTTGCTCTTAACTATAATTTATTTTGTGCGCCTACATCCCCATCTCTTTAACCACGGGGATGACTGGTAGAAAATGCTTTAGCATTAAGTCCTCCTTTTGTACATTAATGTTTTTATGTGTGCAATAAAGAACTAAATAAATAAATATTGTTAAGTGTGTGTGGAACAGAAAGTATGGTAGTCTTGTAGTATGGATGTATGGACCTGCATTTGTAATAGGGTAGATGACTGATGTTTATATCGTTGAAACCAATAGCTTTGATGAATAATTTAAGTAAATATAGTATGTTTATTGAAAAAATCATTTAAATCGGTTAATAATGTTCTGATATATGAGCGTTTAAAGTTTTTGTTAGAGACAACTCTGTCCCTTTCCCACAAAACAAAACATGACGTCACGCCTTACTTGTCAGAATAGAATTTAAGTATATGGCGTACAGAGAAGTGACGTCACGATTTGCTGTTTCGCCTCTCTGTCTAGCATGATATTAAAATGCTTATAAGTTGCTTATTTTTGATCAGATTTTCATTTAGTTTTCATTAATCAGCTATATTTATGGGCCATCAGTCATCTAGCCTATTGCAGTTATAGTGCAACCAACTTATTTGTAGAATGAGCGATGGGGCCACAATCGAAAATTGTGACGTTTGAAATCGAAAAAATGACATTTCAGTGGTTCCGCTTTTGGCCGTTCTACAGATAAGTTGGTGGCACTGTACTCTAATATGGCCGCTGGTTTTTTTTTTATTTATCTTTTTTTACACCTCCCAGTACCAGTGGTAAGGTAGCCTACCATTACCATACTAGTTTCTTTTACTTACTATTATTGATTAGTATTATATTATCTTTGCTATTATGCAGTAGTCTTGTCCGAGCTTAGCCGAGCGCGAACACGGCGAACAAGTTGCCCAAACAGAACTCGAGCCCCTGAAACAGTTAACGTACTAGGTATATCCTAAGATGTTTTCAACTCACTGGGTATATCTCGCAAATCGTTGACTCTATAGCATACGTTTAATATAGGTTTATTCTTCACACACAATTTTCTACAGACTAACAGCGACAAAACCGGAGAATTCGAGAGGTAAAACCACTGAAGAGAGAAGTGAATAGAACGGAAATGTGACGGGCCGTGCTAGCCGGCATTATGTGTAAATGACAATCTACCAATATACATGTTATTTCACCTGCTCGACAATGTCTAATTACATATCATGCAACCTCAACGTAAAGCATTCACTCTTATTAAATACTTGTGTAACAAATATAAATTAATAAATATACGCGTATTAATATATAAAAAAATAATTAAATAATGGAATTTACATGAGAACGGCAAGTGCCTAGTTTGAAATGCTACTTGCGTCAGCACTGTGGCCACCAGCCACCTGAGTCGCACCGTCCACTCCCCGTCAGCCGCCGCGGGAGACGCCAGTAGAAAAAAGAGGTTAAAGTACGCCGCCATGGAACCGCTTTACCACTTCGTGCCTATAGCTGTGGAGACCATGGGTTGTTGGGGCATGGACGCTAAGTCGCTTATTAGAGAAATAGGGCAAAGACTCATAGATAGGACAGGTGACTCTCGCTCCGGTTCGTTCCTGGTGCAGAGGATGGCCATTGCCATTCAACGTGGGAACGCGGCGAGTGTGATGGGCACTTTTGCACCGGGAACGGTCAGGGGCGGGTTATTTGATTAGTTATTTTAAGGTTATTTTTAAGTTTTGACTTTGTTAGTGGTTGGAGTCTCCTTTTTTTAGGTATAAAAATGCTTACTTCGTTATTTATTTATTTATTAAGGAACAGCAATAAACAGTTATTTGTGTTTAATACCATAGAAAACCGAAAGACCTCCTCCCTTTCCTCTTCAGTGTTTAAAATTATCTACCTACTTAAAATAAAATTTACATGATATTATGCAAAAAGAAACAAATGTTTTTTATAAGGGATACCTGTAAAGTTGTATTAAACTCCCTGAGGAATAAAGTGATTTGAATTTGGAACGTCTAATTCGTGTGGAAACTCGTGGAAAAGTCAGTGAATTTTAATTTTTGGTGCCCTGGCTTTTTATTGTCTCGCAGAAGGTGTGAAAAGTAGAGTAGAGATGCTCCTCTAGAATAAAGCCTGTTTTCGTCTTGGGCAGCTTGAACCCCTCGCTTCACTCAGGACTCTATATAACTCCCTCGCTACCTACGCTCGGGAGTCAACTCTAGACTCTGGACGGCATATTGAACCATGAGCGGGTTCAATGTGCCGTCCGCGACGTAAGACACTGCTTTGTTCAGTTTTGTTCCCTTAGTGCATAATCTATACTCAAAAAGACAATTTAAATAGACGTGTAGGAAACCAAACCACATTGCATCGTATTACAGCTGTTGTAGTTCAATTTTAATCTGTTGCAAAATGGCATTTCGAGCGATTTACTTCAAATGCGCGATCAATGATTTGGCATTTTTTCGTCGTAGTTTCTATACAATTATGTGTGAAACTGGCGACAGCGGTTTTCCATACAATTGCTTTACAACCACAGAAAAGCGAAGGCCCTACTATTACTTCTCTCTTCAGTGTTTACAACCAATTATTTCTATGTCGTCTATGTTTACAACATTGTTTTGACAGCCGTTTCTACATAAGAAGTAGGTAGTAGGGCTTTCGCTTTTCTGTGGGTAAAACCGTAGGGGTAAAACCCTCTACGCGGAGATAGAAGTTTTGATGTTGGAGATAGATATACTTCGTTCGACTGATTTAAATTGAACCGCAGTTCCGAGAATTTGGAATTGAATAAAATGGATAAAATACTTTCAAGCGAGTGCAAACAAGAATAGCGAGGACCTGATTTATAGTACTTATTTTATTACTAGCTTTTAGGTTCATTTTAAAAGCCCTAATTAACCTAAGAGTAAGAAAAATTAATGCTCCAGGTGAGGCTCGAACTCACAACCCCGGCATTACTCACACGTACACTGTCTTATAAGTACCGTGCGCTAACCAATTGCGCCACTGGAGCTATAGTTGCTCTCTCGAAAATACTGGTTGGTTCTATTTGGCATATGCCGTACTATCAGACGGTCAAATGACGTCCTTTTCACTGATAATGAAACGTCAAAATTAATAGTTTCTTTGCAAATTGAATTATAATACGAAATTATAAAAAATTTCTATTAAGCCTCTTGACTTTAGAATTTCAGTGTGCAAAATTGCCTTTGTGATAGAAGGAAAAGAATAATTCACTTCACAACATAAACAAAATGGAAACGTCATCCTTGCAATTGCAATGTTGTGATTTTTGCAGTCGTAGTGAAGTGTACTCATAACAAATAATCGTGTGCAGTTCCTTTTGCTCAGTGTTTAGACAGTGGAGTGCTACGTGTCGATTTCTGCGTGTCTAATGCAATCCAAACATGAACTGGTTCGACACCTCAGGTCTGACGAGCCTCGCTAAGTCAGCGCTGAAAGAGGCTCAGAAGACAATTGACAAAGCGCTGGACATTCAGGACGAGAGTGGAGAGGAGCAAGACGACGACGCTTCGTCCCAGGACACCGTCAAGCCTTCGCCTAGTAAGGGTGATACGCCCCAAAAAGATAATTCCGATTTCTTCGCTTCCTGGGGACTCACAGTGAGTGCTGAAAGCGAGAAAGACTCTCCAGTCAAAGAACAGCCTGTAGTCACAGAAAGCCCGTCTAAATCTACTTCTCAAAGCGTGTGGGGATCTTTTGCTGGATCATTCTTTGAGCAGCCCAAAGATGCTGATTCCGCTATAGTTAGACCACCGAAAGCAAAGTCCATGAATGTCATCGCTGGTGCTCAATATGGCAGTCAGGATGACTTGTTCTCTAAAAGTCAGCTAGTTATGTCTGATACTGAGACGGTAGAGTCAAAACCTGGTGTTAAAGATGATGTAAAATTTGACGATAGGCGAGGGTCATCTCGCTCTAATGTCCTATCACTCATGTCAAGTAGAAACAGCTCTGATTCTGTAGAAGTACTATCTCAGAGTATGAAAACGACTCCAGATTCTGAAGCCTCAGTGCACTCGATATCTAACAGCATTAGTATTGATCAAAAACATAACTCAGAGTCAGTGGAAATATTACCAGACAGCCTAATTAGTCCTAGCTCCATAGAATGTCTGGGCTTTGATAGCTATTCCAGTGACAAAACCAGCAGTACATCTTCAAACTTGTCTCCTGGTGAATTGAGTGATAAGAAGTCTACACCAGTTGGAGATCACACTGAAAAAGCGGAGACAGCTGATAGTGTAAGCTTAGTCGCTGACGAAGATGAAGATACAATGTCCTACAACTCTATTTCTGAATGTACTGCCCCTACAGTGTTAGACACAGATGAAAAAAGCAATTTGATCCCAAAGCTATTGAAATCTGAGCCTAAGAAAGGCTTTGAGAGAGAGTTGATGCATTTAGAGCAAGCCATCATTCCACAGAAACTGCAAATAAGCAAAAACTCATCTATTGATGGATCATGCTCAGACCGCACTTTAAATGCGGACAATGATAGTGTCACAATAGAAAATACAAATGAAGAAGTTAAAGATGATAAGGAGGATATTCTAATAGAGAAACTCAGTGATTCATCCTCTTTTTACAACGTGAATGTGTCAAGTGAAATGCTGCAGTCGGAGAGTTCAGCATTTGTGAATGTAGAAAAACAGCAATGCAGTTCCCAAGGCAGCGAATCGTCACAAAAAGAATGCAGTATCAAAGAGCGTACATCGCCCATCAGTTCAGATAGCAAAAGTGATTTAGTTAAGATTGGTTCTGACCGCACTTCAGGCCACACGTCAGGAGATGAAATTGAAACTGCTACATCATCAGACATTGAAATCATTCCTAGTCCAAACGGAGATAATTTCTGCCGAAGCAGCCCCGCCAAATACGGATTTAAGAATGGCAAATTCGATGGTACTACATCGCCATCCCCAAACTTAGTAGATTTAGTGCTTGGTAAGTCTTTAGCAACGAAGATTCGAGGGCACACAAGAGAGCTTTCCGAAGCATCAGTGCAGAGTAATACAAGCGATGAGAGTCAAGGGTCTGAGAATGAAAGACTGATGAGACGACTTGCCGAAATGGCAGAAATCTTAGATGCTCGTGAAAATAGGCTAATGGAAGTCAGCCGGACTAATGCAGAGCTGGCGGAAAGCAATGCTGAGTTGAAAACTCAGATGGAGTCTCTGATGTCCAAGCATGAGGTTGGGGATATAAACGTGATCACTGAAGACTATACACAGAGAATGTCAGCGTTAGAGAAGAAATTCCAACAAGCTATTAGAGAAAAGGTAATTATGATCATCAGCTCTCATCAACCACATAGTCCGCTCAACTACTGTACATAGCTCTCACAACATTTTAGCCCTTTTGTTTCTTTATTATAATGAGGTGTTTTCAATATCCTGTTCTATGCAAGTTACAAAAATAGTGTTCTAATGTGAAGTGTTTGCACCCAAAATTATTATTTAATAGCTTATGTCTTAATAGCTTATGTCTTAATAGCTTATGTCATAATAGCTTATGTCTTAATAGCTTTAATACTTAGAAATCTTGGTAGAATATTTTATTAAGAACACCAACATGATGTACATAATTGCATACCAACGGAGACAGGGCAGTTACTAGCTAACAGCCTTACTTAAAAATGCCGCTCAAAACTTAGTCACTGCTTAGACTTCTCTGTCTTGTTCTTGCATGTTACACTTCACGTCAGAGAGAAAATGGCAGTGCATCTTTAAGCAGTGACTAACGGTTGAAAAGTTTTTTTAAGTAAGACTGTAAACGTCAACACAATTATAGGTGTAGACTACATTTTGATTGTAATTGTCAATTTACAGTACTAAATCATATGCTTTGCCAAGTTACTTTCCTTGACTAATATTCATACATTTGTTAATACCTTACAGAATTATGCAATTACCTCAATATATACACACTTTTCTAAAATAGCACTGCACAGTAAAGCCTATATACAGGCTGTATCAATAAACACACAAAAAAGAATTAAAGATTAGAGACACAGGGAAGTTATTTAAGCCCCTACCTTACTAATAAAGGAGTTCTATTGTAGATACATAATCAACACCAATTACGATTTTTTTAATGTTTTAAGACAGCCTGTATATCAATCAACAACTGATAGAAATCATCAAATGATAAAATATAATTATACTTATTTAATTAATCTGACAATAAAAGTCAATTAGTTGTTCCATTATAATCTCGTAAACAAATATTAAATAAATTCTTGACCAGATAGCCATAAATCATAAAAAAAAATACTCTCCTCTATGTTATTTAGTTACTTTCTTGTTTATATAAAAAATTAAGTACTCTTTATACTTTTTTGTTTTTTTAAACGGTTTTAAAGCCCATTTCTTTTAAATCAAATGATGGAAAGTGATTATGATATTGATAAACAGTTTCCACATCCGAGGGTCATAAGGATACAATCAAAGGTTTGAATCTCTGGCTGGTGGTGGTGTTGGTGGATGTAGCTGTTAGCAAGGTTACTTTTGGTTTGTACTGCAGCTATTGTCTAGTTGCCCTGGATGGTCATTCTGCATTGGCCATAATTGTTTAATATCTTCAGTGATACATTATTCTGCTTCAGCGGTTAGTGTCGTAACTAGCCTTTCATGCTCCGGGCCGGGCGAGCTTATAATATTTATATAACTGCGCCCATGCATGACCCAAAACTTGGTCCTGGTCTGGTCATTTATTGCGCCCCTAGGGCTAGGCTAGGGACTAGGCACTGTCACTGATGTTCCAAAACTCGGGCCCTGTCAGTAATAGAGAAGCTACAAGATGTACAATCTAGGGTTTGCTTTATACTTTATCAGTTTTTTATTTTTATTTTTTTATTCTATCAGCTATCTGGTTACCATAATACAAGCTTTACTTAGTATGGGGCTAGATGGCGATGTGTGTAATAAATGTCCCACCAATATTTTTTTTTACTCGACTTCCAAAGAAAATCTTCATTTTAATATAATTCATCCTTTTACACTCTTCATCAGCATCATCATCATAATTAACCTATCATACAGTCCATTACTGGAGACATACTTAGTGCATATCCCTCTCTCAGGGCACGCCGACCCGGCACACTTAGCCAGGTTTCGGCATGAGTCTCGAGGCGACGTCCTACGTTACGTTTAAACGTTTACCGTAGACAAATTGCGACTTATGAGATTTTAAGGCCACATACCTACATACATACATAAATAAATGTGTATATAGTTGACTCAAGTGCTTGCTTAGTGAATGGAATTTAGCAAACTTGTATTCTAAAAGTTGTTAATTTGTTGAGATCAATTATGTGTTCCTAACTTCCTACACCAGTCTGAAACACCATGCATATAATATAATTTCTACGTTCATATCCATCTAAAGGATTCCAATGCCGTTCTTAAATTCTAGGAAGAAAGGGCAGGTTCCAAAATTTACTACAAAAAATACGTAAAATGTAGTTGCGTTTTATGCTGTAATGTTATTAACAAATAGGTAATAACATTACAGCATACGTCTGTGAATGAACCAACCTGCAACTAAGCTAGCGTCGTCGTGGAAACAGTCCAATCGCCTTTCGTGGGTAGGCCTAAGTCTAGGAGTGGACTATTTGAAAAGGCTGATTATATTCCAGGACTGTCTCCGCAAGCAGCTGGACACGCTCAAGTCGAAAACGTCAACAGACCTGGAGAACTCTCTCCGCGAGAAGGATGACGTCATCTCCCAGCTGCACGAGGAAGGCGAGAAGCTGGCCCGCCAGCAGTTGCAGCAGTCGAACATTATAAAGAAACTACGCACTAAGGACAAGGATAACGAACTGCTGGTTAAAGGACTGAGGTGAATATGTTCAATACCAAAAAACTATACTAAAAATTTGCGAAAAGACGCGGGACTGGCGGAGTTTCATAGTAAAAAGTAGCGATAATTCTATAAAGTTTAGTTTTTTATAATTTCATTAGTAAATGTTGAATTTCCTTAATTTATTTTGTTTATGTGACCTTATGTTATGTATTTTGTCGCAAATGTATAGCTGACCGTATTACGTAGTATTTACTTACCCTATGGCTGACCCGACTGACTTTATCCTGTCATAAAGAAAAATTAAGAATTACGCATTTCTATCATTTGAATCGTGAGTTGACTTTGAAGTTCATTTAAAAATCCTATAGAAAAAGACAATAGACAATAGTTTATTTGCCACAAAAACAACACACAAACAAAAGAAATTAGGAAAAATAAGTAAATGTAATCGTTTTTTGCTACAACGACCCCAACTTAGCATGATACCGTGGTTTGTTTAAAATGATTGGTTACAACCGGCGCTGGTCTTCCGTTGACGACGTTCAGTATTACCCGATTTTCAAAACTTCCGGAAAACTTTACTAATTTTTATTTTTAAAAACACCTAATTCGGTCTAATACGATAACATAACATTAAATAGCCAAATCGGTCCAGGCATACTCAAGTGATGCTATTACCGACGAACGGCATTTAATTTTAAATGTTTATCTGCAGAGATAAGCTAGCGGAACAGACGGCCGAGTTGGAGCGGGCTCGGCGCTCCGTGGCCGCCAAAGAGGAGGTCGAAGTTAATCAAATAGAGGCAGTCTACCGACTCACTACAGCCAATAAAAAGCTTGAAACAGAGCTTATGGAGGTACCTAACCCTTATTTTTCAAGGTTACAGGGGCAAATCAACGAGTGTCACGAAAAGTAAAGCTTATCATCTTAAGCCCATAAATATTCGTATTCGTACGAACAAATTGTTATTTATTCGTACGAACAAACAGTCATTCATTCGTAAGCTTATTCTGGAAAAAATAACTATGTATTTAGTGATTAACAGTGGTCGCACATTGATTCGGCACGGCATCCGGCAGGCGCCGGACCGACCGTAACATACTGCGCACAATTAACTGGTGCGAGCGAGACGGGCGTCTCGAGAAATTTCTTACGGTGTGCGGGACCGTACGGCTTTTCTATCGGGTTTTTCTCGTCGTATGCGGCCGGTCTAAAAAGGGTCTGTTTCTAACGAAAGTGCTGTATTTTGGCGATAAAAGGATTTGATTTAATGTGTCTAGAAAGTGCGTGGTATCGACGGTGGCCTACCGTCAAATCTACCGTGGCGTACGGTCGACGGTACTCCACCGAGACGAGTAGTCGTGAAAAATACGTAAGCGATGTTTACGGTCGGACTACCCTCCGAACATCTGGAAAGATGTCGTATCTGCCTACGAAAAACGGGAAAAAGGTGCGATTGTATTTGTATTTACGAATTTCAGACTAAAAGCGCTTTAGACGACACGACTCAGCGCTTCGAGAGCTGCAAGACATCGCTGGAAGCTGCTGGCAAGGAGTTGGCAGAGCTGCAGCGCAGCAGCGGAGAACTGCAGCGGCTGCGGGGCCAGCGTCCGGCCCTGGAAGAGAAGGCGGCGATGGCGGAAACGGAAGCGGAGCGGGTCAGGGCGGAACTGAGTCAGCTGAGAGCAGATATGGCAACGGGTTAGTTGTTTTGATACTTGTAGCTCGTGAGTCGGGAGGACGTTTATTTATTTATTGTCCTTGTCCAAGTCAAGGAACTTTTTGTATGGAACAGCTGTTTTTAGCTGCAATTTCAGGGTTGACCCCATAGTAAAAGTTGTTTCGTATTGTTGAACATTTTTGTTACACATTGTATATATATATATATATATACAAACATATAAATCTACTAGGCAAGCATGCTCTATGGTAGACTGCATCTTCGTTTATCATCAGACAAGATGGCTGTCAAACGCAACCCTATAAATAAAAAAGTAAAAAATCACCGTGATCAGTTATTTTTTTATTTCTTGTAGACACGGACGGTTCTTGAGTGGCAACCGCGAACCGGAAGACGCAGCGTAGGAAGGCGTCTCACTAGGTGGACCGACGACATTGTAAAAGTCGCGGGCAACCGGTGGATGCTTATGGCAGGTTGTCGTACAGTGTGGCGGTCTAAGGGGGAGGCCTTCGTTCAGCAGTGGACGTCTCCGGGCTGATGATGACTGACACGGCCGTGATTGGTGAATCGATACGTCTCAAATTCGGAGTCGCAATCCAACAAGCGTAGCAATATTGAACACGCGTATCAATCGGTGTGTTTAACATAGCTAGGCTACGCGTATCTTGGAACGCGCACTCCGTGCAAGGCTTTAGAGTTCTCTCTCTTATTAGGGGCTGCGTTCACCAAGAGCCATAATGATTTATGTTCCAGAAGAGAAACGCTGGGTGTCCCGCGAGGCAGCCCTGCGGCGCGAGCTACACGAGACGCGGGAGCAGTGGTCCGCGGTGGAGGCGGGGCAGGAGGCGGGGGCGCGCGCGGGCGCGGAGGCGGCGGGAGTGCTCGCGCAGCTGGCGCACCTGCAGCGAGCCGCGCTCGACAGGGAGCGTGCGCACGCCAGGACGCTAGGTAACACACTAGGCTGCGGGGGAGGCGGGGCAGGAGGCGGGGGCGCGCGCGGGCGCGGAGGCGGCGGGAGTGCTCGCGCAGCTGGCGCACCTGCAGCGAGCCGCGCTCGACAGGGAGCGTGCGCACGCCAGGACGCTAGGTAACACACTGGGCTGCGGGGGAGGCGGGGCAGGAGGCGGGGGCGCGCGCGGGCGCGGAGGCGGCGGGAGTGCTCGCGCAGCTGGCGCACCTGCAGCGAGCCGCGCTCGACAGGGAGCGTGCGCACGCCAGGACGCTAGGTAACACACTAGGCTGCGGGGGGGGCGGGGCAGGAGGCGGGGGGCGCGCGCGGGCGCGGAGGCGGCGGGAGTGCTCGCGCAGCTGGCGCACCTGCAGCGAGCCGCGCTCGACAGGGAGCGTGCGCACGCCAGGACGCTAGGTAACACACTAGGCTGCGGGGGAGGCGGGGCAGGAGGCGGGGGGCGCGCGCGGGCGCGGAGGCGGCGGGAGTGCTCGCGCAGCTGGCGCACCTGCAGCGAGCCGCGCTCGACAGGGAGCGTGCGCACGCCAGGACGCTAGGTAACACACTAGGCTGCGGGGGAGGCGGGGCAGGAGGCGGGGGCGCGCGCGGGCGCGGAGGCGGCGGGAGTGCTCGCGCAGCTGGCGCACCTGCAGCGAGCCGCGCTCGACAGGGAGCGTGCGCACGCCAGGACGCTAGGTAACACACTAGGCTGCGGGGGAGGCGGGGCAGGAGGCGGGGGCGCGCGCGGGCGCGGAGGCGGCGGGAGTGCTCGCGCAGCTGGCGCACCTGCAGCGAGCCGCGCTCGACAGGGAGCGTGCGCACGCCAGGACGCTAGGTAACACACTAGGCTGCGGGGGAGGCGGGGCAGGAGGCGGGGGCGCGCGCGGGCGCGGAGGCGGCGGGAGTGCTCGCGCAGCTGGCGCACCTGCAGCGAGCCGCGCTCGACAGGGAGCGTGCGCACGCCAGGACGCTAGGTAACACACTAGGCTGCGGGGGAGGCGGGGCAGGAGGCGGGGGCGCGCGCGGGCGCGGAGGCGGCGGGAGTGCTCGCGCAGCTGGCGCACCTGCAGCGAGCCGCGCTCGACAGGGAGCGTGCGCACGCCAGGACGCTAGGTAACACACTAGGCTGCGGGGGAGGCGGGGCAGGAGGCGGGGGCGCGCGCGGGCGCGGAGGCGGCGGGAGTGCTCGCGCAGCTGGCGCACCTGCAGCGAGCCGCGCTCGACAGGGAGCGTGCGCACGCCAGGACGCTAGGTAACACACTAGGCTGCGGGGGAGGCGGGGCAGGAGGCGGGGGCGCGCGCGGGCGCGGAGGCGGCGGGAGTGCTCGCGCAGCTGGATATTCTCCAGACTCGGCTGCATAACATGTGCGTACCTTGTATGTGTCATTCTCCAGACTCTGCTACTTAACACAGGCTTACCTTTGTTTGTGATATTCTCCAGACTCGGCTGCTTAACATGTGCGTACCTTGTATGTGCCATTCTCCAGACTCTGCTACTTAACACAGGCTTACCTTTGTTTGTGATATTCTCCAGACTCGGCTGCTTAACATGTGCGTACCTTGTATGTGCCATTCTCCAGACTCTGCTACTTAACACAGGCTTACCTTTGTTTGTGATATTCTCCAGACTCGGCTGCTTAACATGTGCGTACCTTGTATGTGCCATTCTCCAGACTCTGCTACTTAACACAGGCTTACCTTTGTTTGTGATATTCTCCAGACTCGGCTGCATAACATGTGCGTACCTTGTATGTGCCATTCTCCAGACTCTGCTACTTAACACAGGCTTACCTTTGTTTGTGATATTCTCCAGACTCGGCTGCTTAACATGTGCGTACCTTGTATGTGCCATTCTCCAGACTCTGCTGCCTAACACAGGCTTACCTTTGTTTGTGACATTCTCCAGACTTGACTGCTTAACACAGGCTTACCTTTGTTTGTAACATTCTCCTGACTTGACTGTATAACACAAGCTTACTTTCGTTTGTGCCATTCTCCAGACTCGGCTACTTAACACAGGCTTACCTTTGTTTGTGACATTCTCCAAACTTGGCTGCTTAACACAGGCTTACCTTTGTTTGTGATATACTCCAGACTCGGCTACTTAACACAGGCTTACCTTTGTTTGTGATATTCTCCAGACTCGGCTGCTTAACACAGGCTTACCTTTGTTTGTGATATTCTCCAGACTCGGCTGCTTAACACAGGCTTACCTTTGTTTGTGACATTCTCCAGACTTGGCTGCTTAACACAGGCTTACCTTTGTTTGTGCCATTCTCCAGACTCGGCTACTTAGCATAGGTCTACCTTTGTTTATGCCATTTTCCCGACTCGGCTGCTTAACATATGCCTACCTTTGTTTGTGCCATTTGTGCATATAATTTATGTATAAAAACATTATTTCCACAGCTGAATTAGAAAAATCCCTGACGAAAGCGACGGAACGCGAGAAGATATCCCGCGAGGAGTCCCGCGGCTTGCAAGAGAGGCTGCAAACAGCCGAGGAGTTGCTCCGAGACGCCCAGAGCAGGCTGGACGCCGTGACGGAGCAGGGCCAGCGCGCGGTCGACGCCGCGGGGGCTCTGCGGGCCGACCTGGCCAGGTAAGCTGTGGCCATGTGCTTTTTGTAGTGGTAGGACTCTACTGCAGAGTCCGCCTGGGGAAGTACTACTCCTTTGCCAGTTATTCAACTGCCAAGCAGTAGTGTGCAAGCATTACTGTGTACCGGTTTGAAGGGCAATGTTACCAGGGAAATTACTGGGTATGAAGAGATTTAACATCTGATATCTCAGGGTGACGAGCGCAGTGCAGTGCGGCGCAGGTTTGTGTTCGCAAGTGCACAATTCTAGCACTGCTACTGTTAGTTGCAGGCGTGACGCTTACCATCAGGTGAACGTCTTGTTCGTCTCGTCACTTGAAGGTATAAAAAATAAAGAAAAAAATGCGCTCTCGTTTCTCTTTTTTTCTCCCTTTCCCACACTTTGACGAAGATAGTACGCTTTACAGCCACGCCCACCGATGAGTTCGAGCCGTGGTGCAGTGCAAGGATATAGTACCTACAACTTTTCAACCGACTTCAAAAAAGGAAGTTCATAATTCGACTATATGTTTTTTTTATATGCATGTTACGCTATTACTCCGCCAATTATTAATTGATTTTGATGTTTTTTTTTTGTTTGGTAGGTGATACTTCAGAGGTGTTCCCATATAAATTTTATCGTTATCAGTTCAGTAGTTTGGTTTATAAATCAAATTTACTGGAATAAATCAAAATTTCTGGAAAATATGATGATGTCATACAGGTAGTCGATATTGAAGTCGGTTGTTTTATTTTTTAAATAGCGTATTATTTTATTTATACATTATTTATTTTGTTTATTGGTACACAGAACAGAATACAGTCAATAATAAATTTAGAAAATGTATACATTATACAATTTCGATCCAAACTATATTTCTAAAAATGTATATACACAGCTTATTACTTGACAACATGCAGTAGATAGTCAGTTTCTAGTGGAAAAAGAGGAAGGGGTAATTAAGTTAAATTTGATCTTATCTTGATACAGTTACAGGTTACAGATTTCTCACTTACTACTACTATCTTCAACGTACCCCGTAAACACAATCTTATACATATGTACTGCAGCACTGGATGGATATACACTCGGTTGTAGTTACTTATACTTACAATAGGCATGATGACTACTATTTTTTTATTACCTGATAAAAAAGCTGATCATCAACAGAGCCTATCAACGAAAACAAAATTTAAAATAATTCAAAAATAAATAAGTTGAAAGTATTTTAATTTCAAGCTAGACAGAGAGCGCGCTATACTGAGCTATGACGTCAAGCCTCAGGCGCGGTATACAAATGCTATACTAACACGTGCTTTGCGAGAAAAGGATAGAGCATCCCCTCTCTATCGCCACACACACATTAACAAACATTAGGCCACATGCCTAATAGGCATGTGGCATAATGTTTAATTTATGACAAATAACAGGCTTAGTGATGTATATAACTAAATGCATTACACATACTGAAAAAATAAATTGTTTTGGCTGATAAATCTCTGAGATATGAGCGTTTAAAGTTTTAGGTGGTGCCTATTAGGCATGTGGCCTAATAGTATCAATCTATGGTGTGTATCAATCTCTTGCTGGAAAAATATTATCTATAATTTTACTTACTACTGAAATATTATCAAAGTTTTAAAACATTACTACTAACACTGTACTTACTTATGGATAATTTGTCCGAAATAATTTTTTTTATTTTTTTTTATACAAAAAAAACAAAAAAACAAATGATATTGGTTTGATAATTTCAGAAAAACAATGGAACTAGAAACTTCTAAGGCGGAATACGAAGCCCGAATATCGGATTTGGAGCAACAGCTGAAGGAATGCGAGGAGCAGCTCGCCGCCGAAAAAGACGCGTTAGACGTTGAGAGGAAACGGAATAACATTTTGCAGGTAACTTAGTAAAACTGCTGGCCTATTGGAGAAACTCAGAGTCACGCAACGGGCAATGGAGAGAGCTATGCTCGGAGTTACTTTGCGCGATAGAATCCGGAACGAGGATATTCGCCAAAGAACCAAAGTTACCGACATAGCTCGCAAGGTTTGCAAGTTGAAGTGGCTGTGGGCAGACCACATCGCTCGGAGAACTGACAACCGATGGGGAAGAAAGGTTCTTGAGTGACGACCGCGAACCGGAAGACGCAGCGTAGGAAGGCCTCCCACTACACTACATTGTAAAAGTCGCGGGCAACCGGTGGATGCAAATGGCAGGTTGTCGTACAGTGTGGCGGTCTAAGGGCCTTCGTTCAGCAGTGGACGTCTCCGGGCTGATGATGATTAGTAAAACTGGTTGCCTTTATCCGTTTGGCAGGCGGCTTGGGGCTCGCAGAATGCTCAGCACCTTTTACCGAGAGGACGCTGCGGCCTTCCTACAGAGATTCTGGAAGTTGTTTTAGAATATATAGGTTCATTTCGGGGAGTGTGCTTCGGATTTGCATTACCCTTTTCCCGCCTGCCCATTCTTAAATCGGTTGGTCGGCCGTCAAAAATAAAAAATTGCGGCAAAGTTGTGTTATTTACCCAGGCGGACTCTGCAATAGAGCCCCACTTTTAATACCGTTTTACGATGCGGTATAAATAAATAATTAATAATAATAATTAAATAGTGGACATTTTTACACAGCGACATCTAGCCACAAAATAAGCAAAGCTTGTACTTTAGGAACCAGGGCCCTGTTTTATAAAGCTACAAGTGCAAGCTTACAATAGGGTAGATGACTGATGTTTATATTGTTGAAACTAATAGCTTTGATGAATAATTTAAGTAAATATAGTATTATTATGAAAACTGACGTTGACACATTTTCGGTTTTTATATTTGATTTAATTAAACGTGAGTATTCCCGTATAAATAAAACAATAAATATAGTATGTTTATTGAAAAAATAATTTAAATCGGTTAATAATGTTCTGATATATGAGCGTTTAAAGTTTTTGTCAGAGACAACTCTGTCCCTTTCCCACAAAACAAAAATTACGTCACGCCTTACTTGTCAGAATAGAATTTATATGGCGTACAGAGAAGTGACGTCAGGATTTGCTGTTTCGCCTCTCTGTCTAGCATGATATTAAAATGCTTATAAGTTGCTTATTTTTGATCAGATTTTAATTTACTTTTCATTAATCAGCTATATTTATAGGCCACATTTTAATAGGACAATAAAAAAAACCAGTCATTTTGTACTAGCTTCTTGTACCAGTAACTACAAGCTACCAGTTACAGGTAGATGGTTTGTCTTTATCCTATATACAAGTGCTTGTACTTGTAGTTTGTACACTGGTTGTCTTGTAGCTTTAGAAAACTTGTAGTGCAAGACTTGTAGGTTTATAAAACAAGGCCATGTTTTTTTTTTTTTTTTTTAGCTGATACAATACTTAAATAGTTATATGTTTCACAGGAGCAGCTATCTCACCGCGGCGACATATCTCCGCCTCATTCTGTGCTCTCAGACACTCTCTCCAACTCATTGTGGCAGTCGGTAAGTACAAAATGTATAGTATAATATCACTGATTTGAATGAAATTAGAATAACGCCATCTAGTGTCAAGATTATCCCTATAAATAGCATTAGCATGAATTTGATTGGGACTAAATTAGATAGCAAATTTAAATTCCGATCATTACGTAGTGAATGAGATTTTTCAAAGATACTGTGTGTAACGAGTATAGCTTGGCAAAAACGTCTTCAAACGAAAGCCTTTTTTATTTTCCGGCAATACTGTAGAGAATCATGTCAGTGGGTAATTCGATCATCTAATGAGCCGAATTTAATTTTTCTCTGACGTACAACAGGCTTGCTAGTTTTTTTTGGAGTATTTGCGATAGTGGCGCCCCTATTAATTTCTACACTTTGCCAAGCTACAGGTAACGTTATATAATAGAATTCAGGTCAGTAACTCACACTTTACCTGATACAGGAGGAGGGCAACATTACCCCTTCCGCCCCGTCAGCCATACAAGTGGAGGAGACGCTGGCAACACTGACGCGGCGCGAGGGCGAGCTGCGCGTGCTCGCGGCCGCGCGCGACCGCCTGCTCGCCGAGCGGAGCGCGCTGCACGCGCACCTGGCGACACTGCAGGCGAGCCTCGACGAACAACAGGTGACGTAACATGACGCCTCCCCGTACTAGTGGAGGCGACGCTGGCAACACTGACGCGGCGCGAGAGTCTGTACTTACGCCGCTTGTCACCTTCCTGGAACCGTAATGTCCGCGGGTGCAGGTGCGGAGTCGGTTGCAAGAGGCAAGCGGCTTAAACATGCAGACTCAGCACAGTCATACGACTTCATTCCTTTCGCGGTTCAGACGGCGGGGCCAAAATGTTCGTAGCCGACCTGGGCTGCCGCCTACCGGCCTGCCCACGTCGGACTAAGCGGGAGGCGCGCGACGAACGGCGGCAAGCGGAGCGAAGTCCACGCCACGTACATGCTCAGTAGCGGCACAGAATAATAACTAGTAACAGAAGCTTTACTTCGCAATGGTTTTCAAAGAAATATGACTCAATCTGATAAACAATATGATTTAATTTAGCTCGCGGTCCAGTCGAGCACGTGTTCATTTACATACCTACCAATTTGTTTTTGAAGGAATATGGGCCTTAATTCACTATGCTACGGTTCATAATAAGTTATACATGGTTATACGTATTGAAAGAGCCGCCGAGCCGAGCCTACTAGATTGGCCCTTGCGCAATGGCCGCCGCCCGTAGGTATGTTTTTAATACCTACACGCGGAGTGACACAGGCCTGGTAGCGGTAGCGGCAGCCGCTCGATGCGTCACACCGCCACCGCTGTCTGTTTTGAGACGTGTCGTGGCGTCGCGCTCACTCGCCCGTACATGTGTTCCCGCCGCGCGCCGCCCGCGCGTCGCTGTAGGATCCGCTCGGCAAAAATCGTGCGTCGTGCGTCGTGGCATGCTTCATACATTTAGTACATTTGATTTTCCCGCTCGCCGCCCCGCGTTAACTGCTAGCCGCAACGTCGTGGCCAAGCCGTAAAAGAGAAGGGTCGTGATCACAGAAAAGCGAAAGCTCTACTTCTTAGGAAGAACGGCTGTCAAAACAATGTTGTAAAGTAACTGTATGGCAAACCGCTGTCGCCAGTTTCACACAAAATTGCATAGAAACTACGACGAAAAAATGCCAATCATTGGTCGCGCATTTGAAGTAAAACGATCGAAATGCCATTTTGCAACAGATTAAAATTAATCTAATTACGATGCAATGTGGTTTGGTTTCCTACGCGTTTATTTAAATTGTCTTTTTTTAGTATTCTCAGTTTAAATACATGTATATTGCATGAATTGACATTAAGTCTTAATAGACTTAATGCCGGCTAGCGCGGCCCGTCACATTTCCATTCTATTCACTTCTCTCTTCAGTGGTCGTGATCCCCGCGCTGGGTGGTTTTTGACTCAGCAGATCTCACTCCCCATCCAGCTGCCAGCATCATGGGTGCATTCGTGCAGGGTGCGCTTCGGGGGTATCTTTGACGTGCCGTGAGGCTAAATAGTATTTAAGTAGGTTTGACATAATAAATGTTATTGTATAAATTGTATTTCATTAGACTTGACTAATAAAATAACTATAATGGTAATTCGTATGGTATTGTTAACAGAGCTTACAAGAGCAATACGACGCTCTGCTCCAAATGTACGGCGAGAAGGAAGAACAGGTCGCGGAACTGAAGCTCGACCTGCAAGACGTGACCCAACTGTATAAGGCGCAGCTGGACGAGCTCGTACGGCTCAAGCAGCGCGCCGGACGATAGCACCACTGCGGCCAGGGCTCGCGTGGGGCCAGTCGGGGCCAATATGAGGCCAATGAGACCTTAATCGAGATTTGTGATTCTTCTTGTGAAGCCGGTATGACTTTATATGAAGCCGATGTGACATCAACTGAGGCTGATTTGACCTTATGTGTAGCCGATGTGACCTCATATGAAGCTGATGTGACCCCAAATGAGGCCCATATGACATCATGTGGACCCGATGTAACATTATGTGAGGCCGGTGTGACCTCATTAGAGGCCGTTGTGACCTCACATGAGGCCGACGTGACCACACATGAGACTGGTGTCACCTCACATGAGGCCGATGTGACATTATATGAGGTCCGTAAGACATCATATGAGCCCGTTGTAACCTTACGTGAGGACGATGTGACCATATATGAGGCTAGTCGAACAACATATGAGGCTAGTCCAGCCACATATGAAATATGTATAACTTCACACGAAGCCGATGTGACTTCATATGAGGTATGTGTTACCTCATGTGAGGCTACGACCTCGTTTAGCGTTACTGATGCCTTTGATGAGGCCTTGAATGCAATTTGTGAGACGTCCCAAATTGCCTTAGAAGTCCCTCATCCCGCCATTGAGATTCCAATAGAGGGAATTCCTTACGCTACTAAAGCCTTGCAAAGTCCTATCCAGGTTTTTACGGAGAATTGTACGCCGTGTTTGGGAGGATGTCTTGTTGGCAATGCAAACGTGATATAAGACTCCAGTTTACAAGAAAAAGCTAATTTAAGGTTTGATTTTGCAAGCGAAACATGTGTGGCGAAACGTACTTATACTGACATGTAAGGCTGCTATCACACTAGCGATTTGCGAGCGTTTTCAAAGCGGAGCGGGCACGCCGCGAATACGTGGCGGACGCGCAACGCACACGCTGCGAATGCGCAACGAATACGTGGCGAACGCGCAACGCACACGCTGCGCATACGCAACGAATACGTGGCGGACGCGCAACGCACATGCTGCGCATGCGCAACGAATTCGTGGCGGACGCGCAACGAACACGGCGCGAACGGCATTTTGTACATTCCCGTACAGAACCCTTTCGTGCTTGAATGCTTTCGTTTTCTGCGTCTTCGAAGTAACAAAGCCAACAGAAGTGTTTCCTCGTCGGAATCTATTCTGTTACCGAGTGTATTGTACGTCGTGAACTCGCCGCGAACAGGCGACGAAAACTTTGTGTAATCGCCACGTCTCCGCGACGTGTTCGCTGCGCAGCCGCGACGTGTTCGCTACGTATTCGCTGCGCGCCCGCTCCGCTTTGAAGACGCTCGCAAACCGCTAGTGTGATAAGGCCCTAAGACGATCCTTTTTAAAACTCGACAGACCTATCTAATTTAAATACATATTAACGTATAATTCATGTAGGTACATTTTTGACACGTTTCCAGCTTAAGCATTTTAAATCACTAAGTTCATTTAGATCTTTATGCTCTTAAATCTTCGCTAGATCGGTTCTTTTTGTCTTTTTAGCATCTACAAAATATAAGTGCTGTGAATGATTACATTTCAGCATTGTTTATCATGGCAGCAGCTGAAATGATAAACAGTAGCCTGGGATATCGGTGATAGCCTCTAGAACAAAGACTATAAACCCTGTTGACTGATCGTCCGACTTCCACTCGCACGAAAATTAGCAGTTTAAAAACCACTGCTAGCCACTGCGAGTACGTCCGAATAAAATTTTATTTCAAAACTCAGATTGCGTCATCCCAGTGATTGGCCAATCGCAAGCATATAACGTTACCTCGCCCCCTGCCCGCAACGGTGAGTGTGTTTGTAGGAGAAATTATGTTTACGAGCCATCAACAGGCTATATGATCTGTGCTCTAGAACTACTCATACGAATCTGAAAATTCTTTAACGTTTGAGCGGCAATGTCACCAATACTGTACAAGTATTGGTCACATTCTGTACGCCCTATACGCCAACGACGACTATAGTTGAAAAAAATATCGCCTTTAAAAACATACAAATATGCTTACTTATCGATATCGAGATTTTGAAATGCACGTTTTATTTAATAGGTAGTTTTTTGGCGACTTGACGCACAGGGCTGTGCAATTATGCCGTGGCGGTCAAAGGGTTAATAAAAACTACAATAACTCTAGCTGTTTCGTTTACTACTTAAGTACCTAAATACGCTGGCAAAAGCTATGTCAGTTATAAAGTTTAATGCTAGGGCTTCACCTGCGTGTAATGCCATTATTTAGCGCGGTATTTCATACAGTACGCGTATGCATATGCGTATATTAACGCCATAATATGCTAGGAACGTTATTAACGTCGTTAGACTTAAGGCGATAGTCAAAGTCATATGATAGTTTTGTCACCCATATAGTGCATTCAGAGAGCGCATTGAATAATGCGTCATTTGTTGCACGTTAATTATTCCGATAATTGGACTTAAAGCATCACGCAGGTGAAGCCCCAGCATTTGTGATAATTTATGTAAAAGGATTCTGTGCTTTTTGATATTGCCACAAGTGTTCCTCTGATTAGGCTAGATGACTGATGTTTAAATCGTTGAAACCAATAGCTTTGATGAAGAATTTAAGTAAATATAGTATGGTAATTGAAAACATTATTTAAATCGTTTAATAATGTTCTGATATATGAGCGTTTAAAGTTTTTGTTAGAGACAACTCTGTCCTTTCCCACAAAACTAAAAATGACGTCACGCCTTACTTATCAGAATATAATTTATATGGCGTCCTGACAAGTGACGTCACGATTTGCTGTTTCGTCTCTCTGTGCATGATATTAAAATGCTTATAAGTTGCTTATTTTTGATCAGATTTTAATTTTCTTTTCATTAATCAGCTATATTTATGGGCCACATTTGAATAAGTCAATTAAAAAACCCAGTCATCTAGCCTATTGTCTTGGGTTTATTCGAGTATTATTAAATTAGATGTTTTCACCAAAACCCGAATTGAGTTTGAAAATAAGGTCGCGATTGTAAAAGATCTGATTTGAAAGAACTTTTTTGCACTTTGTAATATTACAAAATAGTGAAAAAAATACTTCAAACTACCTAACACGTGTATCGTTTACATTACACGTGCGACAGAATTTGATAAGATCAGAAAATTAATAATAATTTATTATTATTAATTTCATCATAATTTTAAGTTCAGTTTTTGGTGCAAATCTTAATCTTATTATAAAAGTATGTCCCAAGGTCGGTTATAGATATTTTATGAAGATATTCCAATGTATCGACAAAAACGATCGATAAAATAATCATCCACTACTTTAAAATGACAGCTAGTTTGAACTTATTGGTACCTAGCTAGATCTGAATAAAATGTTGGATATATCCACAAGACATAAATTATATTCATTTTTTAAATTATAAGCAATAAAAGGGCCTCTTAAAGGCCGTCACAGACGACGAAGATGCTATAATTGCTGCGTTCCGTAATGCGCTAAAAGTGATAATATCGCGAATCCGACCAAATTTAATAGTCACAAAATATAAGAGCTTTGATTTGATCGAGTAATACTTGTCACTTTGGTCGGAATCGCGATATTATCACTTTTAGCGCATTACGGAACGCAGCAAATGTTTCTTGTTAAGATTAAATATCGCTCGCCATACAATTTTAAAATATATATATTTATCTTCGTCACTTGTTCGTCATTTGTTTTGTATGAGTAGCGATATTGAAATATGTTCTAAGATAACATGAAATATTATAGCATCTTCATCGTGTGTGACGGCTTTTACTCTTACCTTAAAAATTACAAAATATAACTTGTCTATAATTTTCATTTTGAACTTTTTGCAAGAACTTGTTCCTGAGTGTGTTCATTTTCCCTTAATTTCGGCAAGAGAACTTATTTTTGCGTAAAGATAAGTCAGATAATGCTTTAGGGACCATACTTACGTTTAAAATCACGCGGAAGCTGCCTATTCGTTAATTAGTTATTTAATGGAATTAGTCATTAAAGTTACATAAGGAGAAATTGACTTTAGTACATAAAATTGGTTAGATAACACGCCCACTAAAATATCGCTAGCTCTCATTGGGACAGACATCATATTATAATTATACCTAATTGTATAAATCATTGTTGTTACTTAAGCCCCATTCCCACCGAAAAGTCGACGCGAAATGCGAGCTTTCATTTCGTGTGTAAAAGTCATCATACATACATGGCCTTTACGTCTATTACAGACGATTTAAACAGTGACAGTTTTTTGGTGACACCATTACGAGAGCGGCGTGGTCGTCCACACCGTGAGCAGGGGCCTTATTTTTAAATCCTTAATACGGCTCCTCTCTATTCCATTCTCCGGTTCCATCAGTTTCCGTCCTCAGCGAGCTTTTCCCTTCTGACATATTGTAGAGGTAGGACTCTACTGCAGAGTCCGCCTGGGGAAGTACCACTCCTTTGCCAGTTATTCAACCGCCAAGCAGTAATGTGCAAGCATTACTTTGTGCCGGTTTGAAGGGCAATGTTACCAGATAAATTACTGGGTATGAAGAGATTTAACATGTAATATCTCAGGGTGACGAGCGCAGTGCAGTGCGGCGCAGGATTGTGTTCGCAAGTTCACAATTCTGGCACTGTTACTGTTAGTGGCAGGCGTGACGCTTACTATCAGATGAAAGTCTTGGTCGTCTCGTAACAAGTCAGAATAAATAAATTAAAAAAAACATGCTCGATGTTATGAGGCCAGATAACGCTTAACGCAGTCACTAAAGCGGAGCAAAGGGCCAACTACCTACATTATTGTAGGTGACGTGGTTTTGTCACGTTTTTGAATCTACATCTATAGTTTCGGTTACAGACAGAACAGAGCTAGACCGCGCGTGCAGCCGCGCGACTCCACATTGCGAAGCAGGGGCCTTATTTTTAAAAATCGTGCGCAAAGTTGCGCATGCGAATGGAGCCGACTTTCAAACGATATTGTACCTTATTCCAAACAGTATCGTTCGAAGGAAAGGAGCTGCCTTTCGCATGCGCTACGCTTGCGTACGATTCAAAAATAAGGCCCCAGGGCGCGGCCGCACGCGCGCCGCGCTCACTGAATGTGAGCGAAAGTAGTCGGAGTATTTGACTTAACTTACAACCATTTACATTACTAATTTATAACCTATTTATTATCACAACTTATTCTGTTCTATAAGTAATTATCTTCATAACATATGGTGGTACTAACAATAGGAAATATGCATGTGTTTTGATTATTAAAAATAATAGGATAAGTGGAGAGTTGTAACTGAGTCTGATTCTTACATCGAAATAATAATTCAAATAGGCTGGTAAAGTCTTGAAATATAAGCGTTCAAAGTATTTGGGAGGGAGTCATCTGTCCCTTTCTAGCAAAGCATGTGCTAGTATAACATTTGTTTGGAATTGTGGACTTTGACGTCTTTAGCTAGTATAGTGCCCTCCCTGTCTAACATGAAACTAAAATGTTTATAACTTCGTTATTTGTGCACATATTAAAATTTTATTTTCGATGAGTTTTTTTGTTGCCAGTCAGCGCTTTTGTGAGTGAATAAAAAAATACATGCATATTCCCTATTGTTAATTGGAATAATTAATTATTCCCCCATATGTTAATGCAAATCAAATTAACTATAATTTAGAACCATCTTTTGTAACTTTGTCCTTTTACATGAATTTTCGGTGGGTGTTGAGCTTACATTGGTTCGGGCTGTTTAATCTAGTTTCTATAACAACAACCGTCAGCCATGCCAGAGGCCTTCGGGCGGAAAGTTAACTCTGACACTAGCTGGCCACTCAGCCTATACGAACTTACTTTCTTTTTTTTATTGGTTCGGGGATTGTATTTGAAAACAAGTGTTTTGGTATTGTATATACACGATGTAATACTATGTATTATGAATGGTGCTGTGATTACAGAAGCGGATTAGAATGGCCCAGTAAATGCAGATAAAATGTGGAGGCATTTTCTTATTTATCTATTTCTTCAAAAGCAAATCTACGCGTAATCCAGAAGACTAGTGCATCGCTGAAATTACTCGGAATAACCATGAGTATAGACAATAACTAGATAGTACCATAGATTAAGTATGTATTATGGTAGTCAACTACGCGTGATATTGTACACGGAACCAATGCGCTAGCTGAGTAAGAACGGCTACAGCACCGCTGCGAAGCGGACGTGCCGGATTCCCACAGAGTGATAGAAGCAGAGATGTGATCAAAGGATTTTCCTTAGAAAGACGCGTGACTGTGCGGGGTGGAGGTTCGGGGGAGGAGTGGCAAATTGCACTGCCATCTAGCGGTTTTCAGGAAAAGTTTTTGAGTATCGAACTAACACACTTAATTTATTAATATCACGCTAGATGTCGCGTTTTTAAATTTTATAGAACGGATCACTAAATATAGAAATAAAATTACTTACGAATGAAATTAGATGCCAATCATGTCATCGGAATTTTTCCCTCGGTAATTTTTACGTAAAGAAACTAAGCAACTTATTTAATTTTACTGTTACTGGGTAAAAACATAAAAAATCGTACGTCTAATATGTAAGTTTGAATTACCGTTACGCGTGGCGGACGTTAGCAGACTGAGCAAATAAGTATGACGTCACAAAAAAGGATCTGCGGCTGCAAGTCGCTCATCGCAGCTCCTTATCCTCCATGCGGATTCCCTATTTGTTTTATTTCGTGTAAGGGTGCACGTCACGCGTAGTTCCGTACCACGTTATTGCACTAATATTTTAAACGCGAACTTTGTCGGTTTGTATGTGTGTATGTTTGTTATCTCGTCACGCTGAAACGGATTTGGATGGAACTCGGAACGGGGGATAGATTATTTCCAAGAATAACTTATAGGTTACTTTTTATCTTCATCATCGTCACGCGGGTGAAACTGCAGTCTAAGCTAAAGCTATCAGTAGCTGATTCAAACTTAATGGCAGCTATGAACTTAGGCGCGAGACGCTGCGCTGTAGCAAAAATGAGGCGTGCGGTGTGCGTACGATCGCAAAGTCTCGCTTGCAGCGCACTTCACAGCCGCCATTAAGTTTGAATCAGTCTATCATCATCAGCTGGAAAACGAAGGCCTCCTCCTTGTAGGGAGCGTTTGCCATAATCCCCACGCTTGGCAAGCTGCTTGTGGATCGCAGAGTGTTACCACCGTTAACCAAGAGGACGCTGCTGCCTGTCCTCCGGTGGTTCTGGATGCAGTTTTAGGACATACCCAGGTCCAATCAGTCTATACCAGGCTGTAAGTTACCAGGCGCGCGAATTTTATTTGCCGTCTTCCTGTCTCAGCTCTTAGCAACGAGAGATAATGTAAATTTTGCTTTCTTTTCTGTTCGTTTGTTCGCAGTGAACGGACTACAGGAACGGACAATTTTTTCATCAACTAGTCATTAGAATTTAATATATTTGAAAATTGAGCTTATTCGTGGATCTTATTGTTTGACTTTGGTTTTCATTTGGCTGATGATTATTATTAGGTATAAGTTTAGCGTGAACGCGTATTTACATTACTTGGAAGTCACAGCCTATGCCGCTTCAGTTTTTTCGAGGCACAAACTACGATTTTCAAGCGATACGAGCTTCCATATTTTATCTGGGTTCACTGATGTCGCAGGACTGCGGGCATTTATTATTGTATTGTACACGGGACACATGGCACAGCCACAAAACGCCTCCACATATAACTGAAACTTTATAAAATGTATGTAAACTGCAGTCTTGTAGCTCGGTGGCGGCGTTTTGTGGCTTTAGCTACTGGCTAGTGTGCGGCGAGGCTTAATGTTGCCTCGTTAGAAGATGCAAGTCTTAGATTGTTATGTGGTTGGTTATTTGTTGGATATCTTGTAAATAATTATGTAATTTGTAATGTATCGTAATGTATCTGTCGTTTATTATGTTTATTGCAATCCAATATTACACCTATAAAGATATTTTTTTCACAACATGCAATATTATTGTAAGTCATCATAGAAATATGTATCGTTTATTGATTTTTATTGTCATTATTCCAATCAATGTAAAAATTATTTATTTTATTTTATTTTATGAAGTTGTTTTACTGTCACATTTTGTATTACAATTTTTTTCTGTAAGTAAATTAATATTGTGAATTCATTTGAGATTGTTTTTAATTACACCATACGGTAGCACTGGCTCTTACCTTTTACTATAGGTAAATATGTAGAAAATTTTCCATCAACGATTTTATCGTCCCTACAATACAGGGCCAACCCGATACTAATCTTAACACTAAAGTCTAGTGAATCCTAATATTCACAGAATCACAGAGGCCTCTGAGTTGTCTGTGTTCTATATTTGTTGGGCTAGGTGTTTGGCCCATGGCTCACCTGATAAATGACAGTGCGGAACTGCGCTCACCTGATAAATGACAGTGCGGAACTGCGCACACCTTATAAATGATAGTGCGGAACTGCACATGAACTGCGCTCACCTGATAAATGACAGTGCGGAACTGCGCACACCTTATAAATGATAGTGCGGAACTGCACATGAACTGCGCTCACCTGATAAATGACAGTGCGGAACTAAGATGGTAAATTGATTGGGAACTATAAGTAGCTTCCCGGACATCTTTTGATATAAGTGTTAGGTTAGGTTAGACAAACAAGAAGTGAAAGTGGGTGTCCGTGCCACAAACCATTCGACAAATATGATAATGTGTAGCACGAAGATACCTAGAATACCTACATATCTTCGTGCTACACAATGTTTACCCCTCCCCCCCGCAAAAACTAGTCTACATTTGGACCTTTGAATCCTTGTAAAAGCTATAGCTACGCCCTTGATGCGGCCTATGTCATAAACAAAAAGCCTTAACCGACTTCAAAAAAGGTTTAAAAAAAAAACCATCGATTTCTCCGTCTGTTGTGGATCGATTTTGAAAAATCTTTTTTTATTTGAAAGGGTATACTCCCGAGGTAGGTCGGTAGGTAGGTAGGTAGAGGTCGTAGGTAGGTAGAGGTCAGCTGTTTTATTTTTGAAAAAGTTACTTGTATTATCTTTGTCTAACGGGAACCTTGTATTGTCGTGTAGAATAAAACAACATTTTTAACATACACCATTTACTAAATTAATGCAATGCAATACATTCATACTACAGGTGAATGCATACCCCGATATAAAGGTAAGATCGCAAGCGATAAGGCAGCACATTTGAAACCTAGACTAAACCACTGCTTACTGTGTCTATTGATCATAGTTGTGTGTGTGTTTTTTCTATAGAGTTATTTATTAAAACCTGCTCTTAGTTGGAATACATTTTATGCGGATGATATGAGATAGAAAGTACAGTAAACATTACAATGGTTTCAGAATGTATAACTGGGATTTTTATGAGAGATTGCATTCACCTTTACATACATACGCTACGACAGAGATGAAGCTAGAACATTCGCTCATGAAGTTAAATTATGCGGGTATCATAGAATACATACTAATTATGATGATGAATCGACCCATTTTCTGTAACTGATGGTTAATACGCTGTAAGCATGTTTTAATGAAGTCTGATTTATTTTGAGCTGGTAGCATTTTACGTCACCAAACCAACGATAATGTGATTTGCTTAAGCTTTGGTTTCCCGCAGTAGCGGTGGCGTCATTTGGCGGTCGTTAGACAGCGTTAAATGACGATACTGAAACTGGCTATGAGAACAAGATGGCGTGATTTCCTAGAGAGCGTTGTTTGACACCGTATCGTCAGTAAAGGAGCCGCCATTTGCATGACAGCCGTACTTTAACGGTATTGAAGAGTCTTCGAACGTTGTTTAGCGGTATACAATTTATTGTGGAATTAATACCAACTGGAGCAGCGAAGAAGACGAAATCTTAATAGGTTTTGTGCGGGGATCCCCAAGCCGCCTGCCAAGCGTGGGGATTATGGCTTAATAGAGGGGTGCCTCTATTAAGGGCCTTCGTCCAGCAGTGGGCGTTTTATGGCTGATGACGAATGATTTAATGTAAAGGTTACAGACAGATACAGATGAATCAAAATTGTGATGAGAAGTGGGGAACATTCTAAATAAATGATGATTGCTCATCTTCTAAATATACGATTAATTCTAAATCTAGGTCGTCCATATGCCATTGTTATCACGAACTTTGTGGTTCATTTTTCGTATAAAGATGGCCGTCAGAGTCTCGAGCATTCCACGTGTCTACGGCCATCATAATGCGCTAATGCTAAACAACGCTACCGTTATTGGAGGAAACCAGAGCTTTAATAAATTAAATGACGACCAAAATAAGTAAGAACAGAATTAAAAAACTTCCTCCTTTTTGAAGACGAATTTAATGTTTTTTTTAATATCCTTGAATTATCTCCAGTATTTGATGTTTTTTTATATTTTAGGTTCAACCTTTAGGGCTAGTTCTGATACACAACAGTACAGTCTTACATTATCTAATAGTTTTAATGAGGAATATTCAAAAAGATTTTTGTGTCCCAGAAAATGAGTTAACAACTTAAACTTAGTATAACATGAGTTCGAATATTCTATATGGGATACACAAAATACAAAGATGAGGGTGATTTAAAGCAGAAGATAACTTCAACTTTTGACGATGAGTCGACATTGTACAACGACGCATGATGAAGAAGCGTTTTAGTCAAGATTACAAGTTCCTTTTCTTTTTACTACAAACGAAATGTTATAACAATATATAGCGGATTTTCAGCATTGTTAAGCAGTAGTTGAAATTTGTTTCAAATCACCAGGGTGACTAAAATGGCCGCATTAAGCAATACCCCTAAAAGCAGTTCATCTAATGAATTCTTAGCAGAATGAATTGTAAAAAGTTGTTCTCGAGTAACGAATCTGCTAGTTGACTATATGCAATTCATCTTTCATCGACCATTTTACGACTTTCTATAGAAAACTGTCAAACGAATGAATTCCGTAATAGAATCATAGTATGAATTGGCGCTTAAGTGACCGGTTTACGATTTGCGAAATGAATCATCATAGGATCATATGCAGAATTGCTAAACGCGACCATTTTAGCTCCCCAGATCTAACATCTGAGCCTTGCATCGCGGTAAACATCGCCAAAAATGAACTTATCTATTTATAGCTAGCAAGCAACATTTTCTGCGAAAGTTCTTTCGAAAAGAATTGCTTATTTGCACATATATTTTTTTGTATTTTTTAAAGTTTTTTTTTATGAAAGCCTTATACGAAACTACATGAATATTGAAGTTGTTGGAAGCTCCCTCAATCGTTACACTTAAACAAGTTTTCCAGACGGGGACAAATCCTTGTTCATACCATTAACTTATTCTATCCTACCCGGCCCTGACCGGCCGCGATCATTAATATTTCGCGCATTTTTATCAATGTTATCTAACTCGAGGCTATGATATTAGAGATCTAGTAAATTGCCGAGTCGTGTCAAAATGTTGCCCAGAATCGAATTCGTGAAAAATCGGAACGAGTCTATCATAATTATAAACTGATGGAAACGATAACAGAAACCAAGTTATCAGAGTAATTTGTATCGAATTAAACGACGGCATTTCGGTCAATTCCATCAAAATCGGTGACCTAAACTAATGATTTAGTCATTATTGGTGATAAATAGACCCGAATATTTACGATTTCAGTGACGAATTTACCTACGAACAATTCGTTCAATTTCAATAAAGTAGTGAGATGGACAAATCTAGAGTCATAAACTTGAGTTATTGGTGATAAATTGATCGAATGATTACTCGCATCTCAAGATACTTAAAACTTCAAAGGCGGATGATCGCTTAATTCGTTCAATTCTGTCAAAATCGCGAGATAACTTAGAGACCCAAACTTGAATAATTAGGGACAAATCTTCAGAATTACTTCGCGCATCTCAGTAGATACTTTAGAAACGTTGCGCACGATTAGTTCGATTCTATCAAACGCGAGCTGAACTAGAAATCCAATCTCGAGCGAGTGCGATAATTGAGTGAAACTATGTCGCGCGTCTCAAGTTCCCAATAGAGAGTGAGAGAGAGCGCGGCGCGGGCGGGCGGGCGGCGCTCGTCGTGCCGTTACAGTGGAACCGGTCGGTTCGTCGTCTCTGTCGCTCCGAGTCGTGTCGGGCGGCGTCGTGAGGGACGCGGGAGCGGCGCGCGGGCCGCGCGGCGCAGGCGCGGCTCCCGGGCGGGGCGGCGGCGCGGGGGCGGGGGCGGGGGCCCCCTTCACACCCACGCCATCCAGCCCTCGTACATCATGCAAAGGTTCTCTGAGCTCGTCGCTTCCTTTATTATGTATTCCACCTGGAGACCGACATCGGTTCATCAGATAATGTTGTATACCATTTATTTTATACATATTAAAATAGAAGATAGCAGATAAATCAACACATTATAACAGTTAAATCTAATGCGGGAAATAGGTCGAGTTGTTTGATGTTAGCTAGTTATGATGTTGAGTTGCTTATGTAGTTGATTGTTGTTAAGTAGTTCTGATGTAGAGTTATTTAGATAGTTATGATCTTATGATTATTAGTTTCTTATGTCGAGTGGCTTATTTTTGAGTAGTTCTTTGTTGTTAGATAGTTAAGTAGTGCTGATGTAGAGTTGTTATGTTATTAAGTAGTTTTGATGGTGAGTTGTTATGTTGTTAGGTAGTTTTGATGGTGAGTTTTTAGGTAGTTATGATGGTGAGTTGTTATGTTGTTAGGTAGTTTTGATGGTGAGTTGGTATGTTGTTAGGTAGTTTTGATGGTGAGTTGTTATGTTGTTAGGTAGTTTTGATGGTGAGTTGTTATGTTGTTAGGTAGTTTTGATGGTGAGTTGTTATGTTGTTAGGTAGTTTTGATGGTGAGTTGTTATGTTGTTAGGTAGTTTTGATGGTGAGTTCTTATGTTGTTAGGTAGCTATGATGTCATAGTAGTTACCTGTTCAGCGAGCGGTGCGCGCTTGTTGGGCTCGAGGTCGCGTCCCTCCAGCTTGAGCCGCACGCGCCTCCACACACCCGCACCCACCGCGTTACGGGACCCGCACACTACACACACACAATACACTTGTTTAAATAAATAATTATTGGTGGACATTTGACACAGTACCATCTAGCCTCAAACTAAGTAAAGCTTGTACTATTTACCTACTTGTACACATTATTATAACTTGCAAATATAAACAAGCCCGTCAGTCAGTCATCAGCCAGGAGACGTCCAGTTCTGGGCCAAGGTCTCTCCCTTAATAGGGAGGTGTTGCCATAATCCCCACGCTTGGCAGGCGGCTTGGGGATCGCAGAGTGTTACCACCGTTAACTGAGAGGACGCTGCTGCCCGTCCTCCGGTAGTTCTGGATACAGTTTTAGGACATACCCAGGTCCAACCCGTCATTATGAGAAATTTATGAAATTACACATTGTGGTCGATTCTGACGGTTTTATTTGACAGTTCTAAACTAACTAAATATTTTAAATTATTTTTAATAGCAATATTTTAATTAATTTAGAACTGTCAACTAAAACCGTCAGAATTTATCACAGTGTCAAACTAATATTCAAATTGGAAAAGTGTGTGTTAGTAATTTGAAAATGATTCCAGAGCCATCTCTTGGCAACTTGGAACCCTAAAAACATTACAGTCCTTTTTTGGGCAGTCGTGTAGAAAAAGTTAAACACGCTAACGCTACCATCGCTACGTATAGCAATGGTATGTACGCTACGTGTGCGCGGGTAAGGCTGGAATGAATGTAAGAGTATAGTTAATCCATGGTTAATCCTAGTATGTGTAATGCAACAATGTGTTTTTTTTGTGATGTTTGATGTTTTGTACCGTTTCTGTTGTTGTTGTTCCGAGAGGGCGTGGAGACGGCGACTTGTCGCGTCAGCTTGCGGGCGCTTTCCGCCGGCCAGCGGGACGGCAGTCTGGAAACCGGATACAAACGCAGGCATTCATTAATAAAGAAGAAACAGAATAAAAAAAGTCAGTAATTATTTTCACGCGCCCTCCTCCAGCTTGGCGGGCAGCGCGGTCAGCGAGCGGAGGTGCTCGCTCCCCGACCGCTGCACCGTGACTACACTATACTGACTCGAGTAGCGCGTGCGCGAGCGCCGGCAGCTCGTGTATGAGCGCGCGGGCGGCGGCGCACGCGCAGCCCTCCTCCAGCTTGGCAGGCAGCGCGGTCAGCGAGCGGAGGTGCTCGCTCCCCGACCGCTGCACCGTGACTACACTATACGGACTCGAGTAGCGCGTGCGCGAGCGCCGGCAGCTCGTGTATGAGCGCGCGGGCGGCGGCGCACGCGCAGCCCTCCTCCAGCTTGGCAGGCAGCGCGGTCAGCGAGCGGAGGTGCTCGCTCCCCGACCGCTGCACCGTGACTACACTATACTGACTCGAGTAGCGCGTGCGCGAGCGCCGGCAGCTCGTGTATGAGCGCGCGGGCGGCGGCGCACGCGCAGCCCTCCTCCAGCTTGGCAGGCAGCGCGGTCAGCGAGCGGAGGTGCTCGCTCCCCGACCGCTGCACCGTGACTACACTATACTGACTCGAGTAGCGCGTGCGCGAGCGCCGGCAGCTCGTGTATGAGCGCGCGGGCGGCGGCGCACGCGCAGCCCTCCTCCAGCTTGGCAGGCAGCGCGGTCAGCGAGCGGAGGTGCTCGCTCCCCGACCGCTGCACCGTGACTACACTATACTGACTCGAGTAGCGCGTGCGCGAGCGCCGGCAGCTCGTGTATGAGCGCGCGGGCGGCGGCGCACGCGCAGCCCTCCTCCAGCTTGGCAGGCAGCGCGGTCAGCGAGCGGAGGTGCTCGCTCCCCGACCGCTGCACCGTGACTACACTATACTGACTCGAGTAGCGCGTGCGCGAGCGCCGGCAGCTCGTGTATGAGCGCGCGGGCGGCGGCGCACGCGCAGCCCTCCTCCAGCTTGGCAGGCAGCGCGGTCAGCGAGCGGAGGTGCTCGCTCCCCGACCGCTGCACCGTGACTACCCTATACTGACTCGAGTAGCGCGTGCGCGAGCGCCGGCAGCTCGTGTATGAGCGCGCGGGCGGCGGCGCGCGCGCAGCCCTCCTCCAGCTTGGCAGGCAGCGCGGTCAGCGAGCGGAGGTGCTCGCTCCCCGACCGCTGCACCGTGACTACACTATACTGACTCGAGTAGCGCGTGCGCGAGCGCCGGCAGCTCGTGTATGAGCGCGCGGGCGGCGGCGCGCGCGCAGCCCTCCTCCAGCTTGGCAGGCAGCGCGGTCAGCGAGCGGAGGTGCTCGCTCACCGACCGCTCCATCGTCAGGTACTCCGCGGCCGGGTTGTTGCCCTGCAATTTAGTAAAGAAAATAGGTTTTATTTATTTATTATAAGGAAAACGAGCAGCTATAACAAAAAATAATAATAATATTAGTTTATCATTATAAATCTGACTGAAAAGTGCATTTTGTACACTAGCGCTAGTTTTTAAAATACGAACCTTTCTATTCAATAAATTTTCTATACCACCCACTGACAATGCACAAGTAATACAGTAGAATTCGGAAATAACGACTTCGCTTATAACGGCGAACCGTTTTTAGCGACGACGATGTGACATCGTCACGACCGATAACGACGTGGATGCTCTTGTTTGGTTTCATAGTGAGTTACTAGTGAAACATATCCGTTTAGTACGACTCCGGTTTAAGCGACCAACTGCTTATTGCGACCTATTTTGACGATATTCGTCCGGTAAAACGACGCGCAGTGTGTTGGTTACTAAACCTACGCAGCCGATACCTCGCCTACTCGCGCTCCGGCTTCTCCCCGCGAGCTTATATAATATCTTTATTCGCGCGCGTAAATCACAGTCTGTTGTGACAAGGTTAAAAGCTCGACACAATGAGTTCTTGTAGGAACATTTATGTATCTCTTTGTATATAATACAGTATACATAGACAGTCTTACTTAAAAAAACTTCCCAACCGTTAGTCACTGCTTAAGATGCTCTGCCATCTTCTCTCTGACGTGAAGTGTAACATGCAAGAACAAGACAGAGAAGTTTAAGCAGTGACTAAGTTTTGAGCGGCGTTTTTAAGTAAGGCCGAGAATGTTTAAGTACCATTAAAGTTATAAATGTAATTTGTATTAAATGTTTTATTTACCTAAATAGAAACTTGCCTAACTATACTATTACATAATGTGCATATTAAAAACAAGCTTAAATTATCCGGGCGCTTTGTGCGTCGTCCGGTTAGTACGACGTAGTTTGGCCGGTCCCTTGAGGGTCGTTATATCCGGATTCTACTGTACTTATTTCATGTCAGTGCGCCAACATCATGTTTAGAATACTCGCACTGGCCAGCACGAAGACTGCATGAAAAAAAACACTTTAACAATTTCCTCGCTGTAGTGAGGTGAGAAGTTGTGTGTTTTGCTCGGCAGCGAAGTTATTCTGCGTTTCGTAAGGAGGTTCTCAATTCGACTGTATGTACGTTACGCGATTACTCCGCCAATTATAAACTCATTTTGATGATTCTTTTTTTGTTTGGTAGGTAATATTTCAGAGGTGGTCCCATATACATTTATCGAAATCGGTTCAGTAGTTTGGTTTTTAAATCAAAATTACTAGAAAATATGAAGTTGTCATCCAGGTATTCGAAGTTGAAGTCGGTTGTATATTTTTTTTAAAAGCGTATACTTAATCTCTTTTTTCTTAGCAATTCCTCTGGTAAAACTGCTTGGCGGTTGAAGAACTGGAAAAGGTGCGTTAATTCCCCAAGCGAACTCTGCAATAGAGTCCTATCACTATAAAAATACGAAGCGCTTGCCTTGCCCGAATATGCAAACGGTAAGTATTCACCGCGCGGGGAGACGGCCTCTATATGATACTTACATCGTTGACTCCTTGCAGCGTGTGTAGTGGCGCTCTACAGTCGGCGGCGATAACTTCCCGCGCGGCCGCGGGCGCCGATATCCCGTCGGCGGCGCGGCGCAGCGCGACCGCCGCGGTGCTCACGCGCGCGGAGACGGCCTTCACGTCGCTACCCAGCGACACTGTCATCTCGCGGAGTAACGCTGATACGTTCTCTACCTGGAAACAAAGTCACACGACTCGTATACCAACCGAGTATCAAAAACTTTAAGCTACAAAGACAAATTAAAATCGTAATCAAACATTAATTTGTTGTTTAGCTAAAAATTGTGTTTATCACATCTATTCAAAAATACCTTCTTAGTTCCTCGCGAACAGCTCATTTCTGCCCTGCTCCGGGCAGTGATTTGAATTCGGAATGTGGACATTGTTAGTAATAGTTCCAATCACCAAAGAGATCAACCACGGAAATTCGTAATTGTTTACTTAAATTTTGATTTAAATTTGGATTTTACTTTGTTTTATTTTAACTCAGTGTATCTTCCTCAACAAAAAGTGAGAAGTGAGTGTGAGTAGTGAGAATGAAATAAACGTAGGCACTATGCTTATTCATAAGCTGCACTTACTTATTTTCTCATAGAGGGTGATAAAATGGGTGAGTGTCCACCTCGGGATCAACACTATTTTTAAGCTCGAGAACTTTTTTTAAGCTATGTAGAATCCTCAGGCCTCCTCTGCGCTCAGGATTATACTTTAGAATCTTTCGCTACGCTCTGGATTCAAACAAACACTCTCGCCTTAAAAATAGTTATGTTAAATCCCTCTGGTAACATTGCCCTTCAAACCGAAACGCAGTAATGCTTGCACACTACTGCTTAGCGATTGAATAACTGGCAATGATGTGATACTACCCCAGGCAGCCTCTGCAGTAGATTCCTACCACTACAACTTTTGAAAGTATTACTTGACTTGAATAAATTATGCACAGCAAAAAAATTAAGGGAGAGGGAGCGTGAAGTAAAGTTGTAAGTTAAGGGGGCGACCAATGCCAAAAGTAAGTAAAAGGTGTATTTTAATGATTAAGAACGTTAATATTGAAATAAACAAAAAAAAAAGGTCATATTAAAAAAATACTACCAGTACGGTATAAACCTATAGGAGCCGAGTAACCGAATAGAATTTTGGAAAATAATCTAGTTTATAAAAAAATAATACAAATTACTAACAAAAAAAAACGGTTTTTAATTCAAATGCAGCGACAGCACCACATTATTTTTTACGAATTAAATAGCCAAACTAATGTTTAAGCAGAGTAATCGTTTATTTTTTCTAGTTCATGTCTAAATTTTGAATAATTAATTAAAATCCCACCTAAATTGCTCAAAGCCATCATCATCATCAATAGGCTAGATGACAGGTTTTTTTTATTGTCCTATTAAAATGTGGCCCATAAATATAGCTGAAATTTAAACCTGATCAAAAATAAGCAACTTATAAGCATTGTAATATCATGCTAGATAGAGAGGCGAAACAGCAAATCGTGACGTCACTTCTCTGTACGCCATACAAATTCTATTCCGACAAGTAAGGCGTGACGTCATTTTTTGTTTTGTGGGAAAGGGACAGAGTTGTCTCTAACAAAAACTTTAAACGCTCATATATCAGAACATTATAAACCGATTTAAATTATTTTTTCAATAAACATACTATATTGCTTAAATTCTTCATCAAAGCTATTGGTTTCAACGATATAAAACATCAGTCATTGTATAATGCGATTTTCGACGCGATGCGAGAATGCGAGTCGCGAGGGTGAAATCAGATATTTTTCTGGCATTAGGCGCAGTCTTAACACAACTTACCCATTGCTTGTCGATGTTTCCTTCAGGGTGTAGCATTTCCATGAGCGACTCTTCTATCGGAGACACATCGAGGGCGTACTTCTGCGCTAGCGTACAAGCCTGGAAAAATATCATTTTGTTACATTCATTTTGAAAACTACTTTATTTCAGAGTAATAAATCCCAAATTCGACTAGCAATATCATAACAAATGGAGGCAAGACATACACTTTGTCTTGTTAAATGCCAAAATAACCATACAAAACGCTACTAATTAAATTGATCGATTAAGATGAAATTTTGCATACACGTTTCGTTTGGATGCGTACGTCGCTATACACACATATACAGTTATTTTTATAGTAATCTACTAGTTGTTCACTCCCATAAGTATTATGGGTATTATGGCGTAGCAAATGAAAGGGTTTTCTGAGAATAATACGAATAAACTACGTCTGCGTAAAAAAGCTTGTTGTAATATAGTAGATTACTCACCAAGGGAGCAAAAGTAAAGAATGTCTCAGATCTCATGTATATTGTCTCCCGAAACGAAGCTGAGGGTGACAAACATGAGATCTGAGACTTCTTTACTTGCTCCCGTGGTGAGTATACGATTTTACGTGCCGCTGCGGGGAGGAAGTGGTTCCTTTCGCTCCGCGTAGCGGGACTAAAGTAGCCACTTTAAGAACGTAAAATGTTTTTTTTACTACTAATTGAATTTGTTTATTTTCAGGGCAGGATGATGTCTGCCAGGTTCGGTAGTAGTTTATAAGTACCTTCTCCCAATGTGCGAGCGCCGTAGTGAGCGTCTTGACGAGTTTGCCGGCGCGCGGCGCGCGCAGCAGCGCGGCGGTGCGCGCGTGCGTGGTGACGGCGCGCGCGCAGGCGGCGAGGCGGCCGGCGCGCTCGTGCGTACACGCCCACGCCGTCTCCAGCGCCACCAGCGCGCCCTGCAGCGACGGGTTCGCACCCACGCCCCACTTCACTCTGGACAAGAAGGATTAAAATTGTGACATTTCTGTATTAGCAGGGCTCTATTGCAGAGACCGCCTGGGGAAGTGCCACAAATTAGCTAGTTATTCAACCGCCATGCAGCCACGTCACGTCAAGTCATCAGCCATAAAACGTCCACTGCTGGACGAAGGCCTCCCAATAGAGGGGTGTCGCCATAATCCCCACGCTTGGCAGGCGACTTGGGGATCGCAGAATGCTCACCACCGTTAACCGAAAGGACGCTGCTGCCCGTCCTCCGGTGATATTCTAGTTTCGTAACGAGCTGTGAGTTATATGCGAGCGTACCTATTCTTCAAATCTTCAGATTTGTAACTTGTATTTAAAAGTTGATTACATGGTTTATATGAGGAGTCTCTAGTGTCGTGGTTCATATGAGGAGTATCTAGTGTCGTGGTTCATATGAGGAGTCTCTAGTGTCGTGGTTCATATGAGGAGTCTCTGGTGTCGTTAGCGTTGTGAATGTCCTCACCTCTGGTGCGCGGCGGTGAGCAGTCCCTGCGCCTTGTGGTTGGCAGCGGCGAGCCGGTCGCCGGCGGCGGCCAAGTCGCGTGCGCGCCGCGCCAGCGCCTGGCTCGTCTCCGTCGCGCTGCCCATCACCTGCGCGCACGCACATACACTTATACGACGTGGTTATAAAGGTATGACACGGGCGTTGATCTACCCAGCTTACATTACCGTGAAGGAAATTATCGTGAGGAAACCTGTCATTATGTCCGAAAAATTAATTCAATGGCGTTCCACAGGCAAAACTTTTAGCAGATGGCGCCAGCGGCGACCCAGATGTGGTAAAATCAAGTTTTCTAGTTAATCGTTGCTTATATCTCTCTGCTCTTGATGAGGGCGTTGTCGATAATCTATTCCAAGGAAAAATACTGGGTACTGTGCCTTGTTTTAACAATCTATGCAGCTGTTGACGGCCTGAAAATTGGTATGTAGGTAGATAGTTGTTTACATTTTATGTTGGACAGAGCTTTAATTAGCAGGGCAAAGGATTGCTGTACAAACCAGTATATGCAGATTCTCCCCGGTAATCCGAGTCTAATAAGAGTAAACCCATTAAAATGTAGAAAAATACAACAAAATGTATGAGATTGACTGTTAATTATGGCAGCATCGACGATGCGCCACCGAGCGGAAAAAAACGTAGTGTGGATCCCCATTGGTGCGGCTTCAAGCTAGCAGAGTGCCGCCAGGCGGCGCGCGTGCAGTATGGTCAACGTAGGCGGTTTATCGCCATTTAGGCTACTCAGGACGAAAATCGGCGATAAAAAAAATCTGAAAGGCAACTGGTCGCTTTTTGGGGTAGTTTAGGGACAAGCCATTTATTTTTACAGGTTACAAATAAAGAAGATAATATGATCAATTTTTTTATTTATTTATACCGATATTTTGGCGTTCAGGCAGGATACATATGCTGTGAAAAATGGCGACTTCAGGACTAGCTCCAGGGGGGTGTCACTCCGCAGTTTAGGTATGTTCGGGCAGCGCTCCGCGCGGGGTGGACATTGCAGTGGCCGCACGCGCGCCGCGTCGCGTGGCGTCAATTTCAACAAGGAAACTGCATCTTCGCGTATTTTTTGTAATAGGCCTCGTAAACTTTTACTTTTGCATGATTGTTATTTGAAACAAATTCAGAATAAGCGTTAGTTTTTTTTTGTTTAGGTTATATACCATTCCAATAGTAATAGGTAGGTAAGTAGCACAGAATAAATAATAGTACTACGTAGTAGTAGGTACTACATACCACATAGGCTACATAACTGGTAACTAACACTAATAACTATTCTGTGTATATTTACAATGTCGTTGGTCCACCTAATGGCATGCAACTGGATATATATGGCAGGTTGTCGTACAGTGCGGCGGTCTAAGTGGGAGGCCTTCGTTCAGCAGTGGACGTCTCCGGGCTGATGATGATGATTATGTATAAATGTCAAGAAGACAACCCTAACGTTACACGTGCTGCATCAGGAAGGATAGAGCTACGTGATAGAAAGAGAGCGGTATATCTAGGTTAATATAGCAAGCGGTATCCAGCAGTGTGCAAGATGAATTGCTACTTTATTGCCTCGTAGATAAGAGTCCTTTTTTATTTCAATTCCTTTGCGGAGTTAACTTTCTGTACGTAGTACTATTATTTATTCTGTGCTAGCTCACCTCTGCGTGTGCGGCGGCCCTGTGTCGCGCGGCGTGCGCGGCGGCCCGGGCGCGCTGGT